>OZ010645.1:32269820-32740705 GCA_963932195.1 Empis livida | reverse complement strand
CGTAAGGTCACAGTTTTTTAAATAATAACACCTTTGACGTATGTGAATAATAAACATGAAAGTTTAATTGTCCTACTTTGAAACTAAAAATTTTTTTTTAACCAGAAAAATTTTAAAAAAAATTTTAACTGGAAAAAGTAAAAAATAAAATTTTTAACCAGAAAAATTGAAACCAAAAAATTTTTAACTGGAATTTAAAAAAAAAAATAACGAGAAAATTTTAAAGCAAAGTTTTTATTTAGTTTTGTTGACTTGAGCATGGGAATAACGTTGTGCTAATTATTAATTGTAATAAAGAAAATCATATATGTAATATTATATAAGTGTTAAACATAGAATAAATACTTTTGAAGCATATAAAACAAAATTTATTTGCAGAATAGGTAAGTGTAATTCACTGATTAGGTTTTTTTAATATTATGTATTAAATAAATAAGTGAAATTATTGTATATATTATAGCAATTGATTAGAAACTTAAAAGTATATCTTTGTATTTGTAACACTGCTAAAATGAGCTTAGTAACTAAAAAACGGAAATGTTATTTTAATGATAACTGGTTACAAGAGTATAAATGGCTCGAAAAGGTTAATGCTTCTCAAGGAAAATGTAAATACTGCTTAACTACATTTTCAATAGGACTGAAAGGTATCAGTGCTGTTAAACAACATGAAATAAGTGAAAATCATCGTTCGAAATTGAAAGCATCGTCCAGTTCTCAATTGATGAACAAATTTATTATTAAAAAGAACACTCCAGAGGAACTTAACATTGTTGCTATTGAACTAGCACATGTATACCACACAGTGAAACATAATTTATCTTATAATTCTTTAGATTGTTTGATGAAACTCGTGCCAAAGACATTACCAAATGATAATAACTCATGGGTAATATCTTGTGGAAAAACTAAAGCACAAGCAATTGTAGTAAACGTTTTGAGCCAAAAACATTTAGAAAATGTTATCAATGAAATAAAAACTAAGGATTTAAATTTTTCTATAATGACAGATGCATCAAACTAAAAGGAAAGGAAATTTTTTCGTTAGTAATACAATACTTTTCAAAAAATGATGGCCTGCAGCAAAAATTAATTGATTTTTATGAAAATTGTAATGAATCTGCGAATGGCATGTTTGCTTGTATTCATGAATCTATGAAAAATTTAAGTTTAGATATTTCAAAGGTTACAGCTTTAAGCGCTGATAATACCAATGCAAATTTTGGTCGTAAGCATTCACTTTTCGTAAATTTACAAGATCATAATCAAAATATCATAAAAGCTAACTGCCATGCGCATATTTTGCACAATTCGTTGAGACATGCATTAGAAGAGTTGACCATAGACATTGAAAATATCGTTTTAAAAATCAACTCTCATTTTAGTCTGTTCCGGTTTAGCGGAGGACATAAAGTTTGATGGCGCAGCCTGGGAAAGGGGGTACAAAGTGGTAGCGTGCGCTGATAAGAAATCCAAGGATTTCTTATCAGCCACCTTGAACAAGCTAGATAGTATCTGGGAGGGAGCAAGGCTTAGAGCAATCCCTAGAGCCGATACCAGTCTCTACCAAAGGCCCAAGGCGTGGGTTTGGATACCTAAACCGTATCAAACGCCACAAAGAGTTCTGAGTCTGCTAGCAGGCCAGAACAAGGGAATTCATGCTGAGGAGTGGAAGATCCTGAAGGAGGATGCTCGTAAGGAACGTGGCCAGCACTTCCTTATGAGCATTAGTAGGGACTCACTCCCCTTCCTCGAAAAGATTAGAGGAATGGTAGCCTTCAGCATGGCGAAGGTATTCGTTAGAATAATGGGCAGCAGCGGAGCCACTGATGATGGAGGTGATACAGATCAATCTCCACCACAGTAGGGCTGCTAGCAGCAACCTGATGGGGTACATGAGCAGCAATAACATCGATGCTGCCCTCATTCAAGAACCGTGGATAGACGGCCAAGGTAGGATACAAGGCCTGAAGTGCAAAGACTACACCTTGTTTCATAAAAACGGAGTGAGTAAAATTAGGTCATGTATTTTGGTTAAAAACAAATTTAATGTTTTTCTTCTGGAAAATTTTAGCAATGATGATACAACAGTTGTCAAATGGGAAAGGAGTAAGAAGGAAAAGCCTCTACTCGTAGTCTCAGCTTATATGCCTTACAAAAGCGCGGAAGAGCCGCCGTCCCCAGCAATAAGAGACGCTGTAAACAGCTGGAAGCAAGACATTGTGATAGGATGTGATGCAAACGCTCATCATACGCAGTGAGGAAGCTCTAACATTAACAGTAGAGGTGAGTCTTTATTAGAGTATATTGGTAAAACTAACCTTAGTATATGTAATAGGGGGACAGCCCCGACATTTATAGTTAGAAATAGGAGGGAGGTAATAGACCTAACATTGGCTACTAACTCTAGATCGCTCGGCATAAGGAATTGGAGGGTATCTGAGAGAGCCTCTTTCTCAGATCACTGTTGGATTCTGTTCGAAATAGAAGGAAATCGAGTAACTGCCCCTCAGACTGGGACAGATATAAAGAGGAACTCAGGAAGTTTAAGAACATAACAAGGAGGGCAAAAAGGCAATCCTGGGGGGTTTTCTGTGAATCGATAGAAAATACCTCGGACCTAGCAAGGCTAAGAAAGATGTTGGCTAAGGAACCGACGGTTCCCAACTACATCATGAAGAGTGATGGCACATGGACAGACTCTTGCCGAGGCACTCTGGACGCATTAATGGAAGCTCACTTCCCTGGCTCAGAGCCGGCGGGAACCGAAGAGAAAGAGAGGTTAAGAAAGGGCTCCCAAGAGCTCTGGGAAATAACAAAGGAAATTGTTACGGAGGAAAAGGTAAGATGGGCGATTAGCTCGTTTAGTGGCTACAAATCGCCAGGACCGGACGGCATACGCCCGATAATGCTACAGAAAGCACCTTGTACACTAAGTAGGAAACTAGTGGTGATCTTCCTGTATATGGGATACGTTCCCAGAAAATGGAAGGAAGCAAAGGTAATATTCATACCCAAACCAGGTAAGAATGGACACACGGTAGCAAAGGACTACAGACCAATATGTCTGTCGTCATTTATGCTAAAAACAATGGAGAAAATGCTGAAGGTCTATATAAGAAGCTCCTGCCAAGAGGACCAGCTATCGACAAAGCAGCATGCATACAGCAAAGGGAAATCGGTAGAAACTGCTCTACATGCAGCAGTCACTGAAATTGAGGAATCATTACAGTATAAGGAATACACAACGTTAGGACGGAGGCGATCGAAAGATCGCTGGAAGAATTAGGACTCCACAGTGGAATTGTGAAGTGGGTGGGCCGGCTATTGAACACACGGCAGATAACGTCTAACTGGGGAAGCTGTGAGAATAAAGTAAAGGTTACGAGAGGCACTCCGCAGGTAGGAGTTCTATCTCCCCTCCTATGAGTGCTGGTAATGAATAGGGTTCTAATGAAATTAGAGAGAGAAGGCTTCAGCGTCATTGCATATGCGGATGACCTAGCAATACTCATCACAGGGAAGTTCTTAGAAACAATCAGTATGCTGGTGGAGAAAGCCTTCGACATACTGACAAAGTGGACAATGAACTGTGGTCTATCGGTAAATCCATCAAAGACGGAAATGGTCTTATTCACAAAACGAAGGAAAATATCGGCATTTAAGATGCCCGTACTCAAAGGCAAGACGATGGTACTTTCAGAGAGTGCAAAGTACTTAGGGATCATTCTTGATTCCAAACTTAGTTGGAACAAAAATGTGGAGGAAAGAGCAAGGAAAGCCACGAACGCATTATTTGCGTGTAAACGGTTCTCAGGCACAAAGTGGGGCATCAGCCCAAAGATGGGTCACTGGCTGTACACCAGTGTAGTACGACCAATACTCACGTACGGTGCTACAGTATGGTGGCCAGCAGTAAATAGGAAGACAAATGTCAAAAAACTTGAAAAGGTGCAAAGGCTGGCGTGCATAAGCATCACTAGTGCACTGCGCACGACACCAACCTTAGCTATGGAAATCATGCTAAATCTGCATCCACTGGAAGAGCATATAAAGAACATAGCGGCAAAGAGTGCAATAAGACTAAGAGAGTCAGGTGCACTTAGATATAGGGGATACACATATAGCAGGATCTTGGAAGAATTCAATCTGGACACCAGGGGAGTGCATAGAGACTACCTGACTCCATATTTTGACTTTCGCAGAGACTTCGACATTCGTATCCCCACAAGAAACGAATGGGAGGAGGGAACAGTGAACACAGAAATTGGAATATCCATTTTCACAGACGGGTCTAAAACAGCTGAAGGTGCAGGATCGGGTATATACTCCGAATTCCTAGATATCAGGGAATCGGTAAGGCTGCCGGATCACAGCAGTGTCTTCCAGGCGGAAATCCTGGCAATAGTTAGGGCGGCTGAATTGGCTGAGGCTAGACAGATATCACAGGAGCATATCATAATGTATGTCGACAGCCAGGCAGCTATCAGAGCGCTAGGGTCTAATAACATCAAGTCCAGCCTGGTAAAAAGCTGCCGAGAAGTACTTCAGGTACTTTGTAGGCATTGCATCGTTGAACTGTGCTGGGTCCCCGGCCACAGCAACATTGAAGGTAATGAAATAGCTGATGAGGTCGCTAGATCAGGATCTGAGGCAGACATTGGAATAGCCGATATATCTGTACTCAGTCCACTAGGGGTGGAAAAAGGTAAGGTGGACACCATCACGGTGAGAAGGATTGATCACATGTGGGAAACTACGAACACATGCCACATAGCAAAAACTATGTGGCCTCGAAGGAACCTAAGGAACACGGGAATCCTACTAAATATGAGCAGGACAAGCCTCAGACTTGCCATTGGTGTTCTGACAGGCCACTGCCTGCTAGGAAAAATGGCTAAGAGGATGGGATTAGCTACGGCTGATCTGTGCAGGGGCTGCCAGGACTTAGCAATAACGGAGGGCTCACATGCTCTGCGACTGTCCTAGTCTCAGCAGAAGGAGGCTAAACATTCTAGGGAGGTATAGATACGGTGGACTACATGAGCTAGTACGTACCCCGATAAAGGTAATCCTTAATTTTGTTAGGGGAGTAGCTTGGATTTAACGAGGGATACCAATCAATGACCTAGGGTTCTGTTCAGGCATCAGCAGACAGTTAACCCCCCCTTATAAAACATAGTCTGTCATCAAAACGTCGAGATCAATTTCTGTAGCTTTAAAAAAAGCTTTGTATGTTAAAAATGAAGAAATACCAATTAAAATCGAGATACATTTATTGTTCGCCAATCACATACTTGCAATTTTCGAAAAGTCGATAAAATTATTAGAAAAAAATAGTACCACAGTTATTGATTTGTACACGATTCTAAATGATTTTAAGCAACAACTTACTTCTAGAACTGAGAATACATTTTTCGGATATGAAGCTATGCGAAAAATGAAAGTTTTAAATCAATATGAAAAACAACAATTTGAAAACGAATTTTTAAATGTTTATAAAAAAGCTTTGTCTTATGTAGAAGCAAAGTTTGATTTCGATGAAAATTCTGTAATCGTTAAGTTATCAAAATTAAAAATTGATAATTCTTTAACAAAATTGCCAAATTTCGAAATATTTGCTGAAATAGTTGAACGATTAAATATTTGTAATATAAACATGGAGAAACTTTTTGAAGAAGTTGTGTTTATTAATGAACATTTAAAATATATTATCAAATCATCTGATTGGCAAACAGCCATCGATAAATGGAATATTATTTTCTGTTTTTGTCCTTATTTTGCACCCAAATAACGGGAAAAAATAAAAAAAAGTTAACTGAAATATTTTGGTTTTATGTTTCTGTCCTCATTTTGCACCCAAATAACGGGAAAATTGAAAAAAAAAGATATCTGAAATATTTTGGTTTTCTGTTTTTGTCCTTATTTTGCACATAAATAACGGGTAAAAAGAACAAAATAGGTATCTGAAATATTTTGGTTTTCTTTTTTTGTCCTTATTTTGCACCTAAATAACGGGAAATACGAAAAAAGAGTTATCTAATATATTTTGGTTTTCTGTTTTGTCCTTATTTTGCACCTAAATAACGGGAAAAACGAATAAAAAGTTATCTGAAATATAATTTTTCTGTTTTTGTCTTCATTTTGCACCCAAATAACGGGAAAAAATTAAAAAAAGTTATCTGAAATATTTTGGTTTTCTGTTTTTGTACCTAAATAACGGGAAAAAAGAAAAATAAAGTTATCTGAAATATTTTGGTTTTATATTTTTGTCCTCATTTTGCACCAAAATAATGGGAAAATTGAAAAAAAAAGATATCTGAAATATTTTGGTTTTCTGTTTTTGTCCTTATTTTGACATAACTAACGGGTAAAAAGAACAAAAAAGGTATCTGAAATATTTTGGTTTTCTGTTTTTGTCCTTATTTTGCACCTAAATAACGGGAAAAAAGAAAAAAACCACCGATAAATGGAATATTATTTTTAAAAACACAACATCAGATAATGATAATTTATTTAAAATATTGTCATATATTTTAAGCATGCCAGCATCATCATCATTTATAGAACGTGTGTTTTCTATAATGAACAATTAGTGGACTGATGAAAGAAATAGGTGTTCCGCTGAGCTTATTAAAGCAGAACTGGTCATTAGCGTCAATTCAAAATGCAGTTGCGTACAATTTTTTGAAACTGTACAAACTGATCATGAATTATTAAAATGTGCAAAAAATGATAACAAATATAAGTTCAGACATAATAAATAAATACTATGAATATAATATTAATTATATCAATCAATAAAAATCTTTAATTTTCTAATATATGTACTGATTTTTTTTTTATTTCAATACTATTTTTTGGTGGTTGTCCTACTTTGAGCATTTAAAAACGTGGAAACCCTAGACAACATCCATTTAACTAAAAATGTTTGTTCTTTTGTTGGTCGTGCTGAAAAATACCTTGCGATTGCCGTTGCAGTGAACTGACCTTATGATGAATATCTTACGGTAAATGGTTTTTCGATGAATTTATTGGCGCTAAATTGCTATACGAAGAAGTAGGCTTGTCGTTGTCATATTTCTTTTATTAATAAATATTGTTCAAACGATAGTTCCTATAATTTTCTAATAAAAAAATACTATTTTTAACTAGATGTCTCTGATACCTTAAATAAAAATAGCAAATATCTATGGTATACATATACTATACTTAGAGTGGATATGTATATCCCAAGAAAATTACAATCTCGAGATTCGAAATTTCCCGAAATGATGAAAACTTGATTTCTTGAGATTCGGGAACCCGAAAAGAATTCTCGAGAATTCTCGAGATATCGGGAAAATTAAATAAAACTGTATGTATGCTCTGCAGGTGACAATTAAGTCCTTATGTTGGTGATATAATGATTTTGTTGCATTTCATACATTCCGCTTCGTCTTCAAATCGGTTGAAAAACTTCCACATTGGCCGTATTCATATTCTGAACTATGATTTGTAAATGTTATTCAAGAAAAAATTTTAGCTTTACTTGAATTGGTACTTAAAAATAATTATACGTTTAACCAGAAACTAATGATCTTATAGAGAACGATTATATTTGAAAATTATTCTGATATAATTTTCGTCGCTTAATTTAACGTTGCTTATTTTGTCGCTAAAAATTATTTGATTATAATTTTTGTCGCTTAAATTATAATTAATTTTCTCACTTAATTAATAATTAAATGAGAAATTTGAAAGGGTAAAAAAATAATTAAAATTAGCTACAGATGTTACACGAAATGTGTCGTTCATTGTCGAGTAAGAAAAGACACATCGTATATCTATTTATAGAACTAAAATCGCACGGTTGCACATTCATAACACTTGAACTCAAATGTTTTATCATATAATAATGCAATTTATACTCAGTAATGAGTATATCAATTAAACAATCGAAAAAAAAAAATATAGAAAAAACGGGAATTCTGGAGAAATCTTGAGAAGTTCTCGAGATTCGGGATTTCCCGAAATGTTAAAAATTTCATTCGGGATGGAAAATCTCAAAAATTTCTTGAGAATTCCCGAATTTCTCGGGGTTCGGGATGGAAAATCTTAAAAATTTCTCGAGAATTCTCGAAACCCAACCCTATCTATATCTATTTATAATAGAAAATCTACTAAACATAAAGATGTACTAATACATAGTATACTTTCAAACAGAATATGTGTAAATGTTAAAATCACCATTTATTAAAAATAGTTATTGCGCAAAATTTTTATACATAGAAAATTTTTGTTGTTATAATTTTGTTGTTTGGTTTAAATTATTGATAAAATCATTTTCATGTGTTGATTTTAATATTTTTTTAAATCGACACAATCAAAAGAAAATAAATATGAACTGTTGCTTGGCAGTTCTCTCACTCTTTATGTGTTGGAAGTATTTTGAACAGGATGACAATAAGAATTCAATAACATGCGCAAATGTTCAAACTCTCCACTAAAAAATTTAAAAACAAAAATATAGTGGTGAAAGTCAAAATATGAAAAGAAAATTTAATGTTATTTTTATATTCTAAGGGCCGAATTAATAAATCACACTTGAATTTAGTTGGACTTAAGTGTATGATTTCGTATTTATAAACAATACTTAAGAGCCACTTAAGTAATGATCATAGCACACTTAAGAGCCTCTTAAATTTCATTGGCAGTATTGTCAGCTTTAAATAATAAAATTTGACCCATGTAAATTGTCAAATTAAATAATTATCAAATAATTATAAATAATTGTCAAATAACAAAAAAAATAAAAATATTTGGCTAAATTAAATTTTTAAAAAAATATATTTTTTATCTGAAATAATTTAATCACTGCTGCTGTCAATTTGTTTCGGTTATGACGGATTATTTTTTAGATTAGTGTTGTCAACATAAATAGAAAAATCATATTACCAACATTTCAATTTAAAATTATGTCAATACTACCAACAAAACTGAACAAAAATTGTACAATATAAGTGTGCTTTATTAATACGAAAAATAATCGCAAACTTATTCAAGTATTTACTTAAGTATTCACTTAAGTGTGATTTATTAATTCGGGCCTAAAACTTTTGTTCTCTGTTCTCTTCTACTGGTAAAGAGAGTTAGACTTTTTTTAATGTTGCCATCCTCAGCATTTGACTTTTGTATCGTTTACTAGGACTTTATTTTTCATGCTGTCAAAAAAAATTTTAAAAAAAACATTTTTTCCGATAAAAGCTCCGGCATGGTTGATGCAATAAACGGAAGAATGTTTTCGCTTTCTTCAATATTAAATTTACATAATTCATAATATCGGTTTCGAATTAATCATACAAGTTATATTTATGCTAAATGAAAATTATTGAAAATAAAAATTTTTTTATATATAATGTGTAAAGTGGTGTGTAAAAACAAAGAATTGCCCTATTATGATACAATAAAATGAATAAAAAAAATACGCGCGAACAATGACATATGCTCAAAAGTCACTTTTTTAAAGGATAAATTTAAGTTATCGGGAAAAAGTTTATTTAATTGGTCTAATTTGAAAATTTAATTTAATTATTAGAATAATATAGTGATTTGTAGAGTAATTTGATTACGAAATTTATTTTTATATGTAAAATAGGTTCGTTTTTATCTATTTGAATATTCAATGCCATATTGAATTTTGATGTACTAACTATTATAAGATACAATAATTCTAAGTATTTGTATAGACGACCACTTGTTTGAACCGAACTAAATATAGGCTATAGAAATATGCAATGAAGAAAAATTCATTGATTAACATATTTTTTCTAAATCCAATTAAAATTGACATTTTATGGACTGCTGAAATAAATCAAACTTTTGGTTTAAATAATTGATGAAATCATTTTCATGCATTAATTGTTATTGGAAATTAATTATTAAATGATTTAAAAGGTGAAATTAAATGATTTAAAAGGTGAAACTAAAGAAAAATTCTACTAAGTTGCTATATTAATAGTTGCTATATTGTATTGTATTGTTTATTTTGATAATTTAAATTTAACAACAGCAACAAAATTAATTTCTTTAAATTTTTGTTAAAGATAACTTTTTAATAATATTTTCCAATAAAAAAAAATTAGTCATATTATCAAATTCATTACTAATGTCTGCATCGCTATTTAATTTAAGGTATGTAAGTTTAAAATATAATTTATAATATATCTGAAAAATTTAACAATATTACATAAATTTTATAATGTTCTTGATTGTATAAAATTTAACGTATATTTATTATTAAAAACTTTATATTTATTTACAAAAAATAACACTAAGAATAGTTTTCTTTAAATCAATATACTTTCGATTCTCAATTTCCAATTATTGAGTTTTCTTACTACAAAATAACATTTATTTTACATGCAAATTTCTCACTTATATTTGTATATATGTACATATATTTTTCGCCCTGTTGAACATTTCATATATCTTCTATAATTTTTATTTCCTCTTTTAACAAAAAAAAATCACATGAAGCAACAAGCTATTCTAGATATTTCAATAGAAATACGAATACATAGTATGAGGTTTAAAAATATACGTTTTCGAAAATAGTATGGTTGATGTAATAAACGGAAGATTGTAAAAAAAAAATAGCAGAAATAAAATAAAATAGGGTGGAAAAGAAAATATGTAGTAGAAATAGTCGAGTGTACATACAAGTAAAATTTCTTTAAAGTTATTTTTTAGTTAAATTAATTTTATTTAATCTATTTTGGTTTTAGAAATTTCAGGAATTAAATGACAAATTACTAATTAAAATAGACTTGAAAATATTTAGGAATCTCATTCAAAAAAAATTTCCGAAATTAATTAATAACTTGCCTAAGAAAGCACTAAATTTGCCTATGAAAGCAAAAAATTAATTAATAACTTGCCTAAGAAAGCACTAAATTTGTACATACATATGTCAGAAATATAAATGTACATTGTAAACATTGTAAAGTTTAGTAAAAATAAATAGCTTGCAATTTGAGTGGAATATTTAACACAGATTATCAAATTGTCATCTTTTAATATTTTTCATATATTATAGAGTGTTTGTTTTTATTCATTCTGCAAAAGAAGGACTAGAATATTCAGAAAATATTCCGGAATAAGTAAAATTTCAGTTACAGATATATATTTTAAAATATTACTATATGAAACACTTGATTTATTTCAAAAATTAAAATAAATAAGGTTAAAATTATTCTAGGCCTTCATGCACAAAATTAACTCGTAGATGATGAGTCGCCAATGATTTATGTATATCACATTTTTATGTACAATTCCTAGCCTCTCTTCTATAAATAAGGATATTTTATAGACTGATGTTCATGTTATGAATAAATTTAGCTTATTTATTAAACTACAAACAAAATAAAACCTAGTTTAAGAAGTTAAATTTTCATTTAAAAGTTTAGAAAGATTAAAAAGCATACAAGTGAATTTTCAATTTAAAAACTGTTTTTTATGTACATTCATTCATATACAAATTCAGTGGAAAACTGTTTCTACGTATGCATACTTAAATTTTTTGTTCAAACAAAATCTAAATAGAAAAAAATCAGTTACGAAAAATGTGTGTGTATTCTAAGGAATAGTTTTTTTTGCAAAAAATACAATATTTTTAATACTATATAGATAGCAAAAATATATAGAGTAAAAGCGAGACATATTTAAAAGAAGACAAAATAACAAAAAAAAATTGTCCTTGGAAAAAACAAAAGAATTTTAATCTTATAAAAGAATTTTTATAAAAGAAAAATTTGAAATGAAAATTGTCTAGTTTAAAAAATAAAATAATATAGAAAACATAATAACAATAATTTTATTGTCCGTATAAATAAATAATTTTGCATAATTTCATCCCCTGAAATTATGTGTAATTTCAGGGGATAATTTCATCCGCTGAAATATTTTCAAATGTGTTCAACTATTTTAAAATTTATTATTGTACTTTTTTAGATTTTATTTTAGTTCATTTCAATTCACATATATGTGAACATATTTATTTACTATCTTTAATTGCCAGGTAATTAAAGATAGTAAATAAATCTATATACATTTTTGCAATTTATATACATATATTTGCAATTTACTCTAATCTATTTTAAAATATTATTTATGAAAACAATACTAAGCATATATGTATATACTTTTTAATTTGTTTGGTTTTTATAGCATTGGTTTTTAATTATAGTTGATTTTTATTTTTATTCTTGGATTAATTATTATTACAATTATTATTGGTTGCATAATATCATAATTCTGTTCGGTCTTATTCGGTCTTATTACTATTTTTTGGTTTGCAGTTTGTTGTGATTCTGAAAATATGGCATATTGTTAGGAATGAATTGCAATCTTGAATGTATGTATTTGAATCTATGGTTGATATTGCTACACATTTGATACATTTTCGTTTCTAATAAGGTTGTTATTGATCCACTATATCCTTTATTTACAATAAATATATTAATTATTAATTTTAATGCCAGTACATATATTTGATTTTATTAACTGTCATATGCATTTTTTATTTTTTAAATATCATTATCGATAGATGAAAATTTAAATACAGTAATCCCCCGCTTTACGGACAGGATGCGTTCTACTGAAACTGTCCGCATATTGAAACTCCGTAAAACGAAACCTATTTTAGTATGAGATTGCACTGGGAATAAATAGATGTGTTCCAAATTCCAATCAATAGAAATATCCGTAAAACGAAACCTATTTTAGTATAAGATCGTATTAAAAATAGATAGATGCGTACTAAAAAAATCCGTAATACGAAACAGATTAGTATAATATATTAAAATAATTATTTAACCACTAGAATAATGAGAAAACTATAGAATTACAGAAAACAAATATTTGTTTTAAATAAAAATATAAGTTCATTTTAATGTAAACTATAAATCATTTCAAATTAAATATTATAAATAAATAATAATTTTAAATGAAATCACATATTCATCGGGTTTTAAATTATAAAATAATAAGTAACAAATTAAATGTTATAAATAAAAAATAATTTTGAATTAAAGCCGTTATAAAAGAATAAGAATAGCAAATAGATTTTTTAAAAATACACCACACTACAGTTTTTTATTGCCTTTTTTTGAATTCTCTTTTGTGTATACACAAAATGTGTCAGAAATTTCGGAGAAATTAAGTACATGTACAGTAAATACAACATAATTATGGAGGACTTTTTCTTGATTTTTTTTTCGGTGATATTTTTCGTATAGCGAATTTGGTCCTATATTAGTCATGTCCGTAACTTCGAATTTCCGTAAAACGAGCGTCCGTATAGCGGGGGATTACTGTATAACGATTACAATATCAATCCATAAAAAAAAAACTTTTACAATATAAATCTATATAGAAAAATAACTTTAATATTTTAATATCCCATTTTATAACAGGAATAATTATAGTTTATTAGATTTGGCTAAATAAGGACCCTTAATTTTTTCTTTTTTGGAAATTGAATGGAATTTCAATCTAAGAAAAACTATAATATTTTAAGCAATATATTTTACAGAGGAAAATATATCATAATAAATTTCTTAAAGCTAAGCATAATAAATTTCTTAAAGCTAAGTGATTTAAAGCTAAGTAAACTTCGACCAACATCAATGTCTCGGGCGGAAGTTGAACCCTGTTCCTAATGCACCACAGGTTAGCTGATACCACTTAAGCCACTGTCAGTAATAAATTATAAAACTTTAAAATATTTTATGAAACTATTTTATTTATATATGTATGTAAAATTAAAAATATCAATATCATGTTTTAATACTGAGGAAGTGACTTGCTCATCACTGAACAATAAATTATTATTATACAATACTTCTAAAAAACGGACCAAATAATTTTTATATCTTGTCATACATTATAAATCTTAAATATATCACTCTATATACACATTGAATATTTAAATATATTATATATGTACATACTACTGAAATGGATTTAAAATTATATTACTAGTTGGAAACTAAAGTGTTGTAGAGGATTCTACTTTGAAATTTTCTTTAAAATAATCCTTCAAAAAATATTAAAATAAAAAGAAAAGTAAATTATAAATTAAAATAATATTTAGAAGAAAGAAATTTATACAACTTCATCATTTATACAACAATATTTCGGTAAGTTAATATATTTTAGGATTTATATTGAACGTTTACGAATTTTGTAATAAAATTTTTAAAAAAATTTATATAACTTTACTTATTAACAAAACAGTAGACTGAAATTAATTAAAAAGTACATACATGGAAACAAATATATAAAGTTTGTAATGCACAGAAAACAAACAGTAAATTAAATTTTTGAAACAAAGTATATATATACAAATATAAATTCATTAAAAATTTAAATTGTAATAATTTAATATTTGTAAGCCGCTGACAGAAAAGAAAAAAATATTTAGAAATTTATATGTTAGGCACAGGATAATCGAAATTACCATATATCTCTGATATACTAGTAAAAATATTTTATTATTTGTTGGTCCATTAGTATAAATTATTGAATTGACTGCAATAAACAAACACTTTTGTTAAGAAAGTTTAATATTTTTGGTTATTAATATTTGTGGTAAAATTAACTGTTTTCACTTTCGGTCCACTATTTTCGTTTACATTTTACATTCCCAAAAGTGAAATCAATAAAAACAACCATCCCAATAAAAAATACCATCAGCATTCACGAGAGGAAAAGTGGAAAATAATATAAAGATAACATATCCTGCATTTAAAAATAGAATAAAAATATAACCTTCAAATATGAAATCCTCAACGAGAAAATAGAAAAAACTCTATACTCAATCTATTCATACACAAACAAAACAAGGCAACACCAAATAAAAAGAAAAAAAAATTATAGGCAAGTCAATACGCACACAAAAAAAAAGTTAGATGATGATGAAATACCTTAGATAAAATCATCTGCTCTTCGTGAATAATAGGCGGGGCAGCCTATATTGCGATGATTTCTGATGCCAAAAGTGACAAAAAAAAATTTAAACTTATAACTCACATCTCCCAAGGTCACTATTATCGTTTATATCTATTCATGTTTTATTTCAGTTTATTCTGTTAGAATAAATATATAGCTCCCATAGGTGATAGCGTAGTAAATTTTATGTGCCTATATTTTTTTTTTGCTCAAAAGGGGAATGTAAATTTTCACTATTTCATATTAAGTTTTTAGTTTCCAATTCTGTGGAAATTTGCCAAAACATGATAATTGATTTTATATTTTATAGCAAATAAAAATACGCCAGGTATTCGTAAATTTGAACATTAAATGTTTAGCAATTAGAATCAGTGATAACTTAAAAAGGAAAAAAAAAATACTTAGGAAATTTCCACAGTTTTGAGAAATTTCCACAGAACTTAAATAATTTGAAAATCTATATCCGTTATGGATTACTTAAATTTTACGTTTCTCTTTAGCTGATAATGGATTTTTATTTTACAGAAATTAACTATTGGAATAATTTTTAAATTAAAATTAGAGAATCGCGTTATTATTATTTTTTTTACAAAACCCAAAATATTATAATTTGTAAAAACAAAGTAATTCTTTTTGGTTAGTGTTTGCAATATTGGGATCCTAAAAACCTGCATTTGGGGGTTTTTTGGTATCCCGGTTTTTTTTTTGTATAAGGGTTAGGTGAAAATCTGGAAAGACACTATTAGGATAAACCAAAAGTTCATGTGGTTTGGTTCTTCTGAGTCGACGGATGTTATGCCAAAAGTTCATGCGGTTTGGTTCTTATGCCAAAGGTTCATGCGGTTTGGTTCTTCTAAGTCGACGGATGTTGTTGTCGACATTCAATACAGTTTCCATCTCTGTATTTGCATGTGTTTGCTGATATTGATGGTGCTTTACTACATATTTCTTGATTTTGTCTAACTAAATCAATTCGCAAATCTCGGTGTAAATCTTTGTTTCATACATACCATCATAGAGCATTTACTAATCCACGTAAAACTTTATTCTGAAAGGTTTGTATTATTGGAGCATTTGTTTTTTTGTACATCCCCATATTTGAATGCCGTAAGTCCAGATAGGTATTTGCTTACAAAACAAAATTCTGTTAGTTTCCTATATTTTATATTAGCTCTTCTTTTTTCTTTTTTATATGCTCTTTCTATTTTAATTTAGCATCTAAATTGATACCCAAATTTTGGCTGTATTCGCATAAGGAACAGTTAGATTATTGATGAATATAGGATAAGTAGTGATATTTTTATAAGTAAAGTTAATGTGTGTCGACTTTGTTTAATTTAATTTAATTTAATTTAATACCGTTCTGTCTAGTTTTTACCTTGTCTACGGTTCTTTGTAATTTTGCTGTAGCATTCCCCACGCTATTGTCGACTGCAAGAATTGCAGTGTCATCCGCAAATGTAGCCATGCATGGACTCATATCTAGTGGAATATCTCTCGTATATAGAAGATGGAGTATTGGACCAAGAACGCTTCCTTGGAGAACTCCAGCAAATTTTTTTTTCAGTTCTGAGTAATATTTTTCGTAGCGTACTCGAAATATGTCTGCTAAGTATGATTTCAAGGTCTCAAAGTTTTGTCTAGGTAAGTCTCCATGTACAATAATCCTTCATGTCACACTTTAGCAAATGCCTGCGCAACATTCAAGAAGATTGCCGAACGAACCTTTTTTCTTCAAAAGCTTTCTCATTTAAGTTCTTAATACGGTGATCTATGGTTACAGTGACCATATTTTGCAACGAAAAAAAAGGACATTTAAAATTGTAATAAAAATTATAAGTAGTGTTTTGGATAGATAATAAAATAATTCAAACAATATTATATTAGTGAGTAGTACTACAAATAATATTTTATTGTTTATAAAATAAAAAAAAATAAAGCCTTCTAGGCAATCACATAAAAAGAAATTTTATGCAATAATATCTCTGTTATTTGATTATGCAATAATATCTCTGTTATTTGATAAAAACAATTTGAATTCTGCACAGTCCATTTGAAAATTGCACTTGGTTATTAAAAGTGATTCTAAAGTATCCACTTTTAATTGGGACTTTTCAGAAGTCCAAAAATTATTGGATATTGAGAATATTCTCTCTGTTGGCGCATTATAAGCCGGTAGACACAAAGAAAATTCAACAAGCTTCATTATATTATTACATTCAATATTTTTTTCATTGAAATAGCTAAAAAGTTCCACCCATTTTTGATCCACTGATGTATATCATCATTCCTCCACTTCTCAATTTTTTCTGCATCTGCATAATTTTTCACACAAGCTACTTCGTCAAATAGTTCCTCATTATTAATTTTTAAATCATCTCTTAATTCAGTTATGTGAACTAAACTTTGTTCAATAGACTGCCAACATGGAATTTTACGTAAAATGACCCAATCAAAATGTTCAATGTTTTTAAATGCTGCATCCCATTGATTTAAATAGTAAATACAGATTTGATAAAAACTAGTAACTATTTCCATCAATACTACCAGCCAACTCTAGTGTAACAAGAGTATTTTTAACCACCAATGGTAAAAAAACTTCAACTTTACGTTCTATTAATTTTAATTTTAATTCCTTTAAAGTAAGAGCAGCCTCAGGCATTGAAATATGTTGTGACTCTAGACGAAGAATATATTTATGGAATATAAAAGCTTGGCTATGTGCAAAAAGTAACCACAATTCAGCACATGGATCATTAAAAAAATTTAGCAATATCATCGGGCAATTTTGTTGAGAGAGAAAATATTCTTTTAATGGTACGAACAATTGTAGAATTCGTTCTAACGTTAACCAACGTGTTTTACTGTGCCCCAATAATTTTCTATATTCAACGTCAGCATCTTTACAAATATCCTTAAGCTTTTCTACTCTAATTGTGTAAATGTAAAAAAAAGAGTAAATTTTTACAATTATCACTTCAATATCAACTGGTAACGTATCAGCAGCAGTTTGAATACAATTATTTAAAATATGGGTAACACAATTCACACCAATTAGATTTTTGCCAATAAATTTTTGCATTTTATGAAATATATTATTTCTTCCATTTCTAGCTGCACCTCCAAAATTGCAGTTAGTATTGTCACCACAAAATGCTACCATTTTACTAGTAATTATAAATTTTTCTAATGTATCTTGAAGACTTTTGGATATAATATCAGAGTTTTCACCTTGGAGTTCATTTACAACTAAAATTTTCACCATAATTCCTTTATTTGGTAGAAAATATCGTACTAAAATTGGGCACAGTTTAATAGGTCCGTGGTTGGAACAATCTAAATATATTGCAATGCAGCTGGCCTCAGAAAGTCAGTTTTTATCAAATCCAATGAAATACGTTTCAAAATATTTTTAATAATTGCTTCACATTTAGCACACGAATATTTTTCGAGCACACGAATATTTTGATTCGAAGCATGATTTAATCAATTTTGAAGTACAATCATTAGACCGAAATGAATAATTGTGTTGAACAGAAAATACATTTTCGCTTTGTTGGCATACTCGTTTCTAAAATGAATGAAGGGTGCTTATATATTTGAATAAATAAACAAAGCTTAAAAACTTACCGCAATACATAATAACAAATTATCGCATAAAATTTCTTTTCAAAAATTCGCCAATATTATTCAAAAATTTTGATAAAAGTATATTAATAATTGCTTTTCGGTATGAAATGAACTAAATTAGCAATTTCTTGTGATACAGATAATTTAAATTGTTAATCTTTTAATGAAAATTTACGAACTTAAAAACTTACCGCAATAATAATAAATTATTGCATACAATTTCTTTTAACTAATGCTTAGTGTTTTTATTACTTAAATTTAAGTATGAAATGTCAGATTTAAATCAGCTGACAAAAATTGAACCCAGTCAACATACTTTTTTCAGAGTTGCCAGGTAACACCTGTTTTGAAAGAAAGATTTATTGTATTGATGTTGAAATTTTGGAGTTTTAAAAAAAGAAAAGTTTACTGATTTAAAAAAAAAGGACAAAAATGCCAATTCACTGTCCTCTTCTTGGAAAAAAATCTGAAAGGACATCGTGTTCAAAAAAAGGACTGTCCTTTTTAAAAAAGGACGAATGGTCACCGTATCTATGGTAGACTGTTTATGCCTAAACCCAAATTGGTGATTTGGGATTAGACTTCTATTTTAAATGATATGTATTAATCTTTTCAAAAGCAGTTGAAGTAATTACACAGTAATTATTACTGAAGTAATAGTTCTTTTGAAGATTGGTGAAGTAATAGTTCTTTTGAAGAACTATTACTTCACCAATCTTCTAACGTCGCGGAACATGGTTCAATTTTAAAACAAGCGTTTATTATGTGCTGCAATTTCAGGAATGCTAGGTCTGGTAACACTTCCAGTGATGATGTCATAGCCTGGTGCCTTTTTGTTACTGATTATGTTTGAACAAATTTTTGAGTTAGCTCAAGGTGATAGATGTAATTTCTACTTCATCCTCTTTTTCAATGAATGTTTTTTTTTTTTTTTTTTTTTTTTGTAAAGGGACTCGATAGTACCGCGACCTAAAGATCTATTGTACATATTGCCCTAAACCCTAGCCCATTTCTAGAGATTTGTAAAATCTTAGTATGTGTTCGGGGGCCTTTTCGGCCAATTCATTTGTGGTAAGGATTCCTTTTCCCAAATGATCCAGTCTCCTCCGTCCTGCTGCTTCACAGGTGCAGAGTAGATGCTCTGTAGTCTCTTTGTCTAACAGACAGAGACGGCATTTATCATCTTCAGCTAGTCCCATTTTTTTAAGGTGGTAGTTGACAGGGTGGTGTCCTGTTATGAGACCTGTTAAGGTTCTGATGTCCTTTTTGCTGAGATTTAGTAGTTTATCCACTTTGAGTTTTTGTGGCTGGATAAATTTTTTTGATACCTTCAGACCTGGTAGTCTGTTCCAGTAGAGTCTGTGCTCTTGTTCGACCCACCTGTGAATTATGAGTTTTGAGTGCCCTCTGGGTTTGCCACAGAATGGTTCTGGTCCAGTGAACTTTGTAGTTGCACCCTCCTTTGCAAGGCGGTCCGCCTCTTCATTTCCTTCAACACCTATATGTCCTGGTACCCACATTAAGGTTACTTTGTTCCTTTTAGCCAGGATCTTTAGGTTTTGAAGACAGCTCCATACCAATTTGGACTCCTGTTTGTGGGATAAGAGAGCTTTAAGGACTGCTTGGCTGTCTGATAGTATATAAATTGTTTGGTTGCGGTGAGCCCTCCTAATAATCTCTTGGATGCATAGCTCCATCGCAATAAGTTCGGCCTGGAAGATTGTTGCTTCTTTACCGAGTGGTTTGGATAGTGCGAAGTTTGGTCCTTTCACACCGGCTCCTGTACCATCTTTGGTTCTTGAACCATCTGTGTACCAGATGGTCGAACCTTCTTCTAATTCATGAAGCTTGGATTGCCAGTCCTTGCGTTCATTGATTATAACTTTGAATGGTATTTCAAAGTTATAAGTTGTCGGCATTATGTCCGTTAAAAGCGAGGTCGTTGCCTCTATTATTTTATTGTTTAAAATTTTGAGGTGTCCTCTAAAATCTCCTGGTAAGTATTGTTTTTCCTTCTGAATTCGGATCATGCCCCTTGCCGCTTCTTTTTTAATTTGAAGATGTATCGGTGGGAGATTTAGGAGCATTTCCATTGATGCAGTTGGACAGGTTCTCATCGCACCTGTTATTCCAAGACATGCTAGTCGTTGTATTTTTTGTAGCATAACTTGTGCTTTAAGTTGTAGCGTTTTGGTCCACCACACCGTGGCGCCATATGTCACTATTGGTAGAATGATTGTTCTGTAACACCAGTAAATCATCTTGGGTTGTAGCCCCCCATTTTCTGCCAAATAAGCTTTTACAGGCCCACATCGCCCTTAGTGCTTTAGCATGAGTCGTTTCTAAGTGACTGCTCCAATTTAGTTTTCTATCCAGTGTAATACCTAGATATTTGACTTTATTGGAACAGGGTATTGTTATGCCATTTAATGAAGGTGCTGTGATATGTATCTTTCTTCTATTTGTAAATGGTATGATGTCGGTTTTTGTTGGATTAATGTTAAGATTTTTAGACTGACACCAGTTCATAATCAAGTTTAAGGCCAATTGTAGCCTCTCAGAGATGACAAAGTCATGTTTGCCTCTTATGATTATGACGAGATCGTCGGCGTATCCTATGGTCTCGAAACCTTGCGTTGTAAGGCGATCTAGGAGCTCATCAACAACAATAGACCAAAGTAGTGGAGATAGTACTCCTCCTTGGGGACATCCCCTATAGGTTTGTGCTGTTAATGTGCTGTTGCCTATGGCCGCCGTTGTCATTCGGCTTTTTAGCATGGCATGAATCCATTTAGTGGTCGTAGGCTCTATACCTTTTTTCCTGGCTGCCGCTATGATTGCGTCATGTGGAGTATTATCAAAGGCTCCTTCTATATCCAAGAAAGCGCATAGTGCTATTTCTTTGAATTCTATCGCCTTTTCAATGTTTCTAACTAGATCATGAAGGGCTGATTCGGTTGATTTTCCTTTTTGGTAAGCATGTTGCTTAGGATGTAATCGGACTTTACTTGGTCCAGTTCTGATGTGGTAATCCACTAATTTCTCCATTGTTTTAACGAAGAATGATGTGAGGCTGATAGGACGGTATGACTTAGGTTTTTCGATGGGACGGTTCCCTGCCTTTGGTATGAATACCACCCTAGCTTTCCTCCATATTTTTGGGATGTAGCCCCATATAAAACTTGCTTTAAAGATTCTTATTATGGCTGGCATAAGAATCTCTAATCCCTGCTGAAGTAGTGCCGGGAAGACTTTGTCTACTCCAGCTGATTTAAAGGGTTTAAATGAGTTTATAGCCCATTTAATCTTTTCTGGAGTGAAGATCTTGGCAGCTAAGCTGCTACTGTGTGGAGAAGGACGTTGAATCCTTTCCTCTGTGTATTCATCTTCTTGATTTTCTATGATTTTACAGCCTGGAAAGTGAGTAACCAGTAATACTTCTAATGTTTCTGAGCTGCTTGTTGTTAGAGAACCATCTGGTTTCTCTAGAAGTCCAATATCAATAGGTGTATCCTTTGATAGTACCTTTTGGAGTCTGGAGGCAACTGGGAGTTCATTGATCTCTTCACATAGTTTCCTCCATGATTCCCTTTTTGACTTCTTTAAGAGGTTATTAAATTCGGTAAGGGATTTTTTATATTCTTCCCAGTTACCAAAGGTTTTAGCTCTATTGAACAATTTCCTAGTTTCTTTGGGTTTGGTTGCTAGTTCCTCGTTCCACCAAGGTAGTTGTTTGTTACCTTTTTTCTTGGAGATAGGACAACTCTGTTCATAAGCATTAATCATGTTATAAACAAGTTGATTAGCTTGTAGGTCAATGCAGTCTAGGCTGCTTATTGTATCCTCCAAGTTACATGTTTCGTACTTAAGTATTGTCTGGTATTGTGTCCAGTTTGTACGTTTGGGGTTCCTAAACTTTTTTTCTTCAGATTGGGACGCTTGAATTTCGAAGCATATATGTTTGTGGTCTGAAAGGGATGCTTCCTTAGAAACGTGCCACTTTAAACATTGTTATTGTTAGGTCAAGTACTTCCTGCCTGATTTTGTTAATAAAGGTGGGGGCACAGCCCCTATTTAGTATATCTAAGTTATTAGTAGTAAGGTATTCTAAAAGTGACTCACCTCTTTTATTATTGTTACTACTTCCCCATACAATGTGGTGAGCGTTTGCGTCACATCCTAGGATGATAGGAAGTCCATGATCTTTGCTATACCTCACTAGGTCTTTGACGCAATCTGGTGGAGCTTCTAGCTCCTCTCCAGGGAGGTAAGCTGAGGCAATTATCACCTCTTGAAAACCTCCTGGAGTTGGTATTTTCGCCAGTATAGCAACTAAATCTGTACGGATGAAAAGAGGAATGGTAAGATAATTAATTTTTTGAGATAAAATGATTGCTGCTCTTGGTCTGCAGCTAGATTTATCAAAGATTTGCTTACCTGTTGTTAGAGGGATACCGAGAAGTTTACCTTTTGTGGCCCAAGGTTCTTGGATTAGAGCCACCTGCATCTCCTCTTTGACGAACCTCCATGCTAATACGTCCATTGCCGCTGCTGCTCTGTGGAGGTTCGCCTGAATGATCTTTATATGATCATTTTTTTGATTCTGGGACATCACTAGTGGTCGGCGGCTTGCCGCTGTTGACCTCCCTTGATTTTGGCCGGAGTGTGATGCCCGAGAATTTGTAGCAGACACGGTTTCCCAACTGCTTAAGATTCTCCATCGATTGGCCGTCGATAGAGAATGTGATGACCGTGCACGTGCCTTCTTTCCTTCTACTAAGGACTTTCCAGTTCTCCGTGCACAGTTTAGGGTTCTGAGAAGCTATGAGTGTTATTATTACCTCTGTTGGGTCTTCTTCTGCTGGGAAGTAGCCCGTAACTATTTCCAGTTTAGGAATATGTTCTTCCTTAACTGCCTTTATAGTTGTAGATTCGTCTACTTTAATTAGGGCAGCTACCTGCTCAAGCCATTTCGATGTTTTATCATCTAGGCATATAATCAGCATCCATCCTGGTTTTAGGCTGAGGCCACCAAATTGTGGATTTATACCCTCTTTCGCCGCTGTTGGAATAGCTGCCAGGATAGATTTCTGACACACCGCTAACTGTTCTGGAGTTAGTGTCTTGTGTGGGTGTTCGGCATGGATGATGCCGATTCTCGTCCCTTTGATAGCATCCCTATAGCTAGTGCCCGACGTAGAGGGCTGTGCCTCTGCTGCGGGTCTATGCTTGACGCTTTGGGTTTGTGAGGGTTTATGCCTCTTAACTTCTGTCCTCACAGAAGGTGGAGTTGCTGATGGAGGCCTTTGCCTCTTCTTCGTCTGCTCCGGAGTGAGTGTATCTCGCATTGGTAGACACGCGAGATCATACGCTTCCTTTATATACTTACCTTTATTACGGTGGTAAGCGTACCGCCTTTTACCAGCGCCGCTGAGTCTCTTCTTCTCATTGGATAACGACAGCTGTATCAGTTCAGCTGATAGCTGCTGCTCGTTTATCCCACTTTGAGTGTAGAGTGGCGGTCTAAATCTTGGTTTTTGGAGTTTGGTACCTATTGGTGTTGGTGTAATCTGTGAAGGAGTTTCCTTTTCACCAGATCCACTTGCTCCTGCTTCAGAAATTTGTGTGTTGTTGTCCACTATTTCCATGTTTGTAGCTTCAGCTACTTCTTGTGATGCCTTTGGGGAGGCATCAGCCCCTTTGTTTGGTTTATTGAATGCTTGCTTCATAATCCCACGAGTAGCGCGAGAAATAATAGTCACCCCTGGCAGAGCTCCGCATTACCAGGGGAAGGCTGATTGAAACTGGAGGTCGCCTGGTATCCAGAGTTCGCATATTAGTGATTAGTTTCCCACTAACCAATCATCCTTTGGCATATGCTGTTTCACCGTGGATTAGGGGATTTTTTTATTCCGAGGTTTACTCCTCTAAGTGCCGTACTTTTTTAAGGTCACCCTTTGGGTAGTACGAACACTTGCGAATCACTGCGGATTTACTACTTCCTATTTAGTGATCAATGACACCCCAAAACAACTGCCTCAAACATGACCAGACCAGTCTTTGAGACTTCTCATTGCTGTGATAGGATACGGAACCGACAGCTAGCTGTTCGGTTTTAATCCCCCCTATCACAATCGCCAAGACCATAGATGTAATTACAAGTCGACAGCAAGCTGTTTGGCTTATATTTTATCTTGTATTATACGAGACAGGATATGAGTTCACAGCAAGCTGTTCAACTCATATCCCGTCTTGTAGGTCTTTTGGCATTACCCAGTCTGCACCACGTGGAGGCGACCTACTTAACAGACCTTCAATGAATGTTACATTTTCAACTTGTGTATTCTGTGTAGTCTGTCTTTAATGATGATGCTTGCATTTGTGGTCGTTTTAACTTTTTGGCTGCTTTCCAAAGCAAGTAGTCAGTACTCTTGTCTGCTGTTAGATTGTCCAAAAATCTAGTGAATGACTTGTTCTTTACTTCTGTGAGACGTTTTTTTTAATTGACTGCTCAGTCGGTTAAAGATAGTTTTATCACCCGGCTAACTGCCATTTTTTTCGTGCTTTTCGTTTTTTAATGATCAATTCTCTAATTTCTCTCGGATATTTTAATATGACTTGTGTGCTTTTGTTTTTTGCTGGTGTGCTATATTCTTCTGCTTGTTATTCATCAGCAACAAATTGAACATCCGCGTCAATTTGATTTATTGTTTCCAGTGCAGATCTTAGATCAATAAAGAGTTCGTGTTTTCCCTAAATTCATCACAATTTGATCGTTTGTTGGTTAGCCTGGGAAGACTTTCGTTAAGTATAACCGTTTCACTGAACGTTAGTATCACATGAGTATGGTCTGATGATAGGTCATCAATGCTTTCAATACGTATGTTGTTTCTAATCCAAATTAAGTTAAATTTTTTGTAATTCCTTCGGTTTATTTAATTTACTGTCCTAGTCATTCAATAATTATTGTAAAGAAATAGATGACTTAGCTCAACATATTAAGTTTTCATTCAACGTGACGCTTTTGTTTTTCTAAAATTAACCTAATATTAGATTAATATGATAAATAATAGAAGTTACATAAAACAAAACCTAGAAGGCTCGCCTAATAATTAGGTGATTTTTGAAAATATTATAAGAATAGTCTATGTATAATATATTAAACCAGGAGATTATTTTTAAGAATTGAAATAATTTTTTTAGAATTTTTTTAAGTTATATTAAACCACCAGATTATTTTTAAGAATTTTTTAGAATTGAAATTATTTTTTTAGAATTTTTTTAAGTTATATTAAACCACCAGATTATTTTTAAGATTTTTTAGGAATTATTTTTAAGAATTCAATAATTAATTTATTTGCGATCGACTAAAATTAAATTAAAATAAAATCCAATTGTCTACGGTGTCGGTTTACCAAAATTATTAGGACAGCGCTGAACTTTATAAAGTACATTTTCTGAGAATACTACAAAAGAGTTTTGTAACCGGTGGCTTTGAAAATTGTAATAGCGTCGTTATATTATTAAAATATTACTTTGTTTTTAAATATTGAAATTAGTATTTTTTTGGTAAAATACATATTACTATTCATAGCAAACATTTAGCTATCATGGTTTTCAGAAAAAAATGTTTGTGACATTAGTTTTCAGAAAACAGCTTTCATTGAGCAAAAGCTCATATATTCTCTAATGCAAAAACTGTACATAGCAGGTATTATAAGAAATAGTAAGCCAGCACCTGCATTCCAAAAACATAACTTTTTTTTTATCGAATCGAATTAAAAATTTGCGATCTTCATAGAAATAAATTGGCATTTTTGTTGTTTTCAAAAAAGTCAAATAATATATATAAAAATTTAATTAACAACATAAAAATAATATAATTTCAAAATGTGTAGAATTATTTTACATAGTAGTGATGATACGATAGTGATTAAAAGAAATGTTGCAGAATTTATAATTGAAAAGGAAAGTTATACAATAATTCAAATCTTCTAGCCCTTCCAGATTTTTTGCAGAAGATATCAATAATGTAATTTTTATTGCAATGGAATGGAACAAACAACTGTTTCTAAAATAATCCAAGAAACACATATACAAAATGGATATTCCTTTGATTTAACTGAAAAAATGTAAATTAATTTAACTTTAAATATTTTAATAGAGATTAAGTATATTATATTTGTAAAAAAAAATATCATAACAGTAAATTTATTATAGCATAACATTTAAATAATAAATAATTTTAATAAAATAAATATTTTATATATTATATATTTTATATTGATTAAATGACTTTGTCATCATTGTCGCTACATGTCATTTTATTTTTCGTTTCCTCTTCTGCTAGCATTCTCTTTTTTATTCTAATTTTCCTCTACTAACGAAAACAAAATAGTTGACATTAAAATTTTCGATCAAAACGTTAAAAACACACTTACAGAATATATCGATTCGAGAGAGAGAGTATACGTTTTCGGGATTAACAAAATGACATATACGTTACGAAATTCATTTGTAACGTTTTCAGGGAAACTTACAGATAGACCGGTACTTGAAATCAAATTTTGATCTCTGACAGGCTACGGTAAAATTACGACACTTAAACGTAAATATTCTGAAATTTTTAAAGTTTCTGACATTAGGTTATTTTTGATATGAAATATATTTATTATTTTATTTTAAAGTTTATTCCATACACATCGAAAAACTCAAACAAAATTGAGCAAAACGCAGCAGCGATTTAGAGGCAGCTTCCAAATCTCGGATTCGGGTTATACTTCTAGTAATGGTAGCATAATTGTGAAAGATATTCCTGCTAATGTTAATTTTGACGCGAATGTTCGTAAGATTGAGTGGTTACATACATCACATATTAAGATTGATATATCAGTTCATAAGCTGATAGAGTTTGTTAGCTCAAAATTATTAATTAAGAGGAACTTACTTCTTGTCATTTACGTGATGATAATATTAAAAAAATGTTGGAACGTCTAAACTCTAAAGGAACATAACATTTACATAACATTTTTTTAATATTATCATCACGTAATAAGCTTTACGTGATAATAATATTAAAAAAATGTTGGAACGTCTAAAGGAACATAATACTGTTAAAATAGCTGAAATCAAAACTCAAGTTTAAGAATCAATTATTACTAAAGTTGAGGAGAAAGTTAAAATCATCTAGAATAAATTGTATACTGCTGAACAAAATCGTGAACGTGAAAATCAAAAGAAATTAGAAAATATTCGAAAACAGGAACATGGAGCTGAATTAGTTCGTCAAAATAAGGCAGCATTGAGTACCAGTCAAACTGAATGTGACAATACAATCACAGCTTCATAGGGTTTCTGAAAAACAGTAGTTTTTAAAAAACAGCTGTT
Source organism: Empis livida (assembly GCA_963932195.1). Lineage (NCBI taxonomy): Eukaryota > Metazoa > Arthropoda > Insecta > Diptera > Empididae > Empis > Empis livida. The sequence goes on along the minus strand of OZ010645.1, from coordinate 32,712,697 downwards.
TGCTGTTTTAGAATTTTGAAAAAACAGCTGTTAACAGCTGTTTAACTGTTTTTTCATGTTTAATAAAAGTTTAAGTTAAATGTTTCCATATAATATGCATAAATTTATTGAATGTTTTAAATTTTAATATAAATTTTACTTTTTATAATAATACTTCAAAAATACAAGTGCTGATAATGACTTATCAGAAAGGCGTGTTCTTATTTTTGTACAAAAGTTGGCACACACTGAAAATACTCTTTCCACGTCCGTAGATGTTGGCTTAATTGTTAACATTGCATCAAAAAGCTTCTGAAGATTTTCTGTACGTTGGCCTGTGTTTTTAAAGAGAGTAAATTCAGCCTTTAACCACTTGAAATTATCTTGTCCAGGAGCTACTGCTGGTGATTCATTTTTCTGAAGCAATACATTAAGTTCTTCTTGTAGAGTTAAAATTTCACTTGTGGAATTATCGACAGTTGTTTCAATTATTTCAACATCATTTACACCAAAAAGGCGAGATGCCAACATGCCTGCAAAATTTATTGTAGCTCTGGATGGCGTGATCGTAGAGTTCTTAAGGCTGCGTAATAAATCCATAACATCTATATTCCAACGTTCATCAATTCGAATCTTCAAATTATCCATCAACTTATTGCTAATTTCGCTTTTAATTAAAGAGAGTTTCTCAAGCATAAATTTTAATATTGTGTCAGCGCTCATCAGTGTTGAATCTTCTCTGCTAAGATTCTCAACAGCTAGTTTTACAGGTTTCATAGCCTCTAGTAAATCTTTTAAGTATCCGAAATCTACATTATCAACTAAATCTAAATCTGCCTTAAATTCCAATAAAGTCTCTCGAATTGCACTTTCTGTCTTTATCAATGGCTCAAGCATTGTTGGGATTGAGTTCCAGCGAGTTTTGACATCCAGGTGAAGCTCAATTTCTCGTCCAAAAAGAGCCTTGACTTTTGATTGAAAAACATGATTTCGAACAGTTGATAGTTTAATGTATTTGATAAGCTTGCGAGAGTTCTTAAGTAAATCATGGTAGTCGATATTATCTTCATTCTCACCATTGATCACTTCAATATCAGTGCCTTCATCAAAAGAATCATTTTCGTCATTATCATCATCACAGATGTCGCTCAAGTCTTCACTAACAGATTTTTTCTTATAAAGAGTATCACACACTCCTAGGTGTAGGCCATGATTTAGGCAAAACTGGCCAATGGCATCGATATGTCGAATATACTTTTTGTTAACAGAAGCTCCATCCTGTGTAGACGCAACCAAATCTTTTTTCATCGATATTCCAAAGAGACTTATATGTTGATTCATTATTTCAGCCATATCGAGAGCACTACATGAACCAAAAATTCGAATTAATCCAGTTTTATACGTGATATTTTCAGTTTTATCATGTAGGTTAACTCCGAAATATCTTCGTCCTCTTAAAGTAGTAACCTCATCGACAGTCATACTAAACTTCACCCCATTGGCAACTTTTAATTTAATTGTTTCTATCATTTTTTTCAGCTTTTCATCAAAATCTTCGTGCAACAGTTTCATTACATCGCTTTCGTTAGCGGGCAGCTTAAATCCATCTCGAGCTATTGACTGGCGAATGTATTTATTTCTGGTAATTGCTCGAATCGAAATTCCATCAGTAGCCAAATCAGAGATGATCTCTTTAAGAGTCTTTCGCTCTAGGAAGTCAATAATAGTTTTTTGACTTTTCTCATTGGAATTTCTATAATTTGATGTAGTCGATTCAGTTGTCTTTTCAAAGCAAACTCCGTGGCTTTTCAAATGATTTTTCAAGGTAGTCGTAGAGTTTCCTGAACACTTGATAATTTTGTTGCAATGCTGACATTGTCCTTCTAAATCTTTCGTAGTTGAATTTTTCCGTTTTGTTGCATGATCCCAGACCGACATTACTAAGATTATAAGCGGTATTAAAAAAATGGAAATGTTAAAAAATAATCAAATAATTTTTTACTTACCAATAGTTTGTATTTTAATGCAAAATTTTCGAAACAAAAAAGTTCAATCTTTTATTTGAATGTAATTTTATGAAAGTTGAATTCGAAATGCATTGCTAAATTCAAATAAAATTTAAACTTTTCGTTTTTAGAAGAATCCATGCCTACTTGGATGTTTCAAATTTAAACATAAACAAATGAAAAACAGTAAAAACAGCATTTGAAAAACAGTTGTTTGCTGTTTTTAATTTTTTTCCAAAAAACAGCTGTTTTACTGTTACTGTTAAAAACAGCACAGAAACCCTACAGCTTCATCTGGCTAAATAATTTTTTTATAGTACTAACATTTCAACTTTCAATATTCTTTCCTTTAAACTGTTTACTTATACTACAACCAATGTTCCCACTAAGCTCCGCGCACTTGTATTTTTTTTTATTTTTAGAAATATTGTTACAAAATTATTTATATTCCTATACAAAGAATACATCATATTTAAAAAAAAAATTAAACAAACATATTCAAAATTTTGAAAATAAAATCCCATGAAAAAAAAAGTTGTTACTTTCATCAAACTACCGGCTTTCTTTCACATTTACCATAGCAATGGCCGTTTTTTATTTTTGCATTCTTGAATTTCATTGCAATTTGTTACAATAGTAATTTTAAATGAAGTTTTATGCGACCTTGCTGCACTAACCAAATTATTTCAAAGAAGTGGTTTAACATCATTGGAAGCTCTTCAGTTTGCAAAAGGAACTATAAATAAACTGAAAAGTCAGTATTTGAGTGATGTAGTATATTGGAGTGATGATGTCAAGAAACTTTTAGCTCTATCAAACAATGACGTTGATACATCTGCAATTATTCGATTTATTGAACTTTTATGTAAACACTTGGAGAGTAGGTTCCATGAAGAAGATTTTATAGAGTGGTATGCATTCGATCCTGGTGCAATAGCAAACACTACTAACTTTGAATTTGGGAAAAAAAAGTGTTCTAAAGTTAGTACGAAAATATTCTATGTTTATTCCCAATTTTAATAACACTGCAGCAGAGACGATATGTCAGCAATATACCACATTAAAATTTATTGCGGCCGAAAAATACAAAGCTGGTTCAATTCAAACATTCACGCACTTGGTGAATTTCGTTTTAAAAGATGACCAATTCAATGAACTGAAATTTTTACTAGACATTAGCTCAACATTTCTAGCATCAAGTTGCGATTGTGAACGTGGATTCAGTTTAATGAATTCTATAAAAACTAAATCTAGAAATAGAATTGAAATTAATCATTTGGAATGCTTGATGCGAATAAAATCACATTTATTGTCTCAAAAAAATATAGATTTAGATGAAGTTTATCAATATTGGGCTAATGAAAAAGATAGACGTGAAAAAATGCCGTAGTGGACATTCCGTCGTTTAATATTATATATTTTCTTTCATAAATCCAAATAATTAAATTTAAAAAGAATATTATAAGATAAGTATGTACATTATGAAATGTAAATTCAATAAATAAATGAAGTATTAATATGCATTAATTACTAAGTCAATATGTAGCTTTAGATATTTTAATTTTCCTTTTAGAATTATATACGAAAAAATGAATTACATATATAATAAATTAAATATTTAATTTTTTAATTTTTGTTTTAATTAATTTTTATGCAAATTTTGTTCTGTAAATTTACTGCTCACGCCCCACAATTTCCGCTCAGATATCTAAAAAATTTGAGGGAACGTTGACTACAACTAACCAGAAAGAGGGAGTTGTTTGACCAATTAAATCCACAGGAACCCTTGTTATTTGGAGTATATGTAAACATTTGTTTAGTGCGTAACAACTCGTACATCACTTCTTGTTTCTCGATGCAAAACGAACAACTCGTACACCACTTCTTTTCCATAACATTACTTTATAAACGAGAGGGCGTGAAAGGAAGATTTCAAAGTGCAACATAAATGCAAGTGTAAACGCACAGATAGTGTTTAGTTGCAATATTTGGAAGTATAAAAAATCGATAAGAACAATCAATATATTGGTGTATATAGAGTTATACAAAAATATTATTCTGTGAACTGATTCGTTACTGTGAAGTACTTCCTCAACTTTCACACATCAAAATTTGAAGTACCAGTCTATCTGTCATTTTTCATTTCGAATTTGTAGTAATTTTACCGTAGCCTTTCACAGATCAAAATTTGACTTCAAGTACCGGTCTATCTGTAATTCGATTAGGATTCGAAATTGAAGACGATGGGTGAAATTATGCAATGTGATAGATATGTGACAATCTTTACTGTGATTATTAACTGTGATCACAGCTAAATATTATATTATATAATCTGATCACAAAATATCAAATATTTATACGGCAACAACACTTACTCACAAAAAACTCTATTATAAAAATTTCATACGCGAAACACTTTCATTTTTTGTTAAAGTTATTGTTCATTTCAAATCATACATTTAGGGCCGAATTAATAAATCACACTTGACTTTAGTTGGACTTAAGTGTATGATTTCGTATTTATAAACAATACTTAAGAGCTACTTAAGAGCCTCTTAAGTAATGATCATAGCACACTTAAGAGCCTCTTAAATGTCATTGGCAGTATTGTCAGCTTAAAATAATAAAATTTGACACCTGTAAATTGTCAAATTAAATAATTATCAAATAATTATTAATAATTGTCAAATAAAAAAAAAAAAAAAATATTTGTCTAAATTAAATTTTTAAAAAAATATATTTTTTATCTGAAATAATTTAATCACTTCTGCTGTCAATTTCGGTTATTACGGATTATTTTTTAGATTAGTGTTATCAACATAAATAGAAAAATCATATTACCAACATTTCAATTCTACAATATAAGTGTGCTTTATTAATACGAAAAATAATCGCAAACTTATTCAAGTATTTACTTAAGTATTCATTTAAGTGTGATTTATTAATTCGGCCCTTAAAAGATTATTTTTCAAAATTTGTAATAAAAATATGCAAATAATTTACCGAAAAAATTGCGGGATATCGGCAATCCTCTGAACTGCCAATATATTATATATGTATATAAATTTTTTATTTTTAATAGCAAGAAAGTTTTTTTACCAAATTCTATATAAATTTTATAATTCATTTTCGATAGCGTGAAAGTGTTATTAATATTTCTTCCGGTTAAATAAAGAAGGGTTTTTTACAACCAACATTATAAATACAATGGAAAAGATGCTGTATAATAAAATTATTCCACGCTAAAACCAAGTTAGCTTCTATAAATTCGGTGAGTATTTCTATTTGTTCGATTTTTGGATGTGAAACTTATATATATATACTTATATTATTTATTAATAACTTTTGTATTGTTTTTATATGAAAAGTTAAAATCTTTATTAAACAATTATAATTTATTTTTACCAAAATTAAAAAAATACAAAAAATTACATCGCATTGAGGGTTGCGTACAAAATGGCGATTCTAAAAACAAAAAATGCGAAATCTATTTATGCGTAGGTGTGGTAGAGAGAAATATTGTCCAATAATTTTTCCCCACTTTTTAAGAGGTGCAATTCCCAGAAATTCGGATTCAAGACGTCCGATTATAACACATAAGAGTTGCTCTTTGTCTTGCGCTTGCGCTATAAATGGAAATATGTTTCATTAAAAAAACAAGATTCATATGGAAATATGAATCTTGTTTTTTTATATTTGCTCTTAATTAATTTGCATGGTTTATATATTATATATTTCTGCCTGTGGCAAACTTTTGTTTTTGCATATTTTTAAGCATCTAAAATGTTTGGCCTTCCGATCAGACTTTATTTTATCACTTTTAAACTACATAGTGGGGGTGGGTGGTAATGGGATAGGAAGTTGGTGTTTGGTATCGGAATGATGGTTCATAATAAGGGATTATGAGCGGTGTTGGTGGACGGTGTTTTATGGGGGTGAGGGCAGTCTGAGCGTTCAGGTTGGGTGGTGATGTTGGTGATGGTTATAATGGATATGATAGTGGGTGGTGAAGTTTATTAGTGTGGTAGGTGATAGTGGATGACGAGGTCGGGTCCTGATATTAGGCGGATATCGCGTGGTTATGGTGAGTAGGTAGTGTTGATGGGTAGGGTGGCGATGGTGGGCTAGTTGATAGTGGGCGGGTGGTTGATAGCTGGTGGAATAGATGTCGAATGATGGTGGCGAATGTAGGCGGTGCTGTCGTATACGGGATGCGATGTTGTGGATGAGGCTATTGGAATTTGGTGGTGGTTGTTGATCATAATAATGAATGCAGGGGGTATTGGTGGGTGGTGATGCTTAGTATATCTGGGGGATCGTGTTCTTGGGTGATGACGGACTGCGTTGTGGGTGCTCATGGTCATTGGTGGCGGTGACTGACGATGGTGGATAGTGATTGTGGCTTATGTTTCTGCGTGTTGATAGCAGGTGGCGATGGTGTTGGCTGATGCTGGATGATGACAGTGTGTGGCGAAGGTAGGTGATGATGATGGGTGGTAATGGTGCGAATATGCTTGTTGGGATTTGGTGATGGTGGGTGTTAATGGTGTGGATGAGGTTGTTGGGGTTTGTTGATGGCGTATGTTGATGGCGTGTGTGTTGATGGTTATATTGGTATGTGGGTGGTGGTAATGGTTTGTTATGATGGTGGGTGGTGATAGTGTCGCTGGGGTTATTGGGCATGTGAAATTTACAAAACAATTGCTAAATATTAATTGCAGAAAATCAAATTGGCCGTATATTTTTATATGACTAAATAGATGTCGCGCCAAAGTTTTTTTCTTTATGGAATTTTGACTGACAGTTTCAAATATACATATTTTTTATGATGACAGTGTGTTTTGGAATGCAAAACAATTAGATAATCAGTACAGAGTACATATTTAATTTTGTTTAAAGTAACATATTAAAATTTTTATTATTATGAAAATATGGATTTTAAATTAGTTCTATTGATTTTAATTTTACAAAAAATTAAATATAAAAAGTAAAACTTTAAATTTCTTTTTCTTTTTCACTTTCATTATATTATATCAAAAATTAAGTTAAAACTAATATTTTTTTAAATTGTCAAAAAGTTGCCCGAAGTTTTCGGAATATCAAATATTATCTATAATTTCAACATGCAATCTCGTTTTAATTTTTCTATGAAAAAAAGTAGCAACAATCTAAACTTCGCAATATACTCAAAAACTCAAAATAAAAATGTCATTTGAAATTAAGATAATAAAAAATGACAGCAATCGGTATTGCTCTCAAACTATAACAAATTTGTGATAGTAGTAGTATCTCAAATTTCTTTTTTTTATTGCGACACTTTTCTATCCCCGATTAGCTTACATACCTAAAAGTAAAGAAAACTATTTTACGGTTTATAATAACAAAATTAAAAAAAATATATATTTCTTTTAAAAAATGTGCCTGTACGATTACTTTTTACACTCACTGTAAATATATGCAAAATTAAAGAAAATGTGTTTAGAAGAATGCAATTTGTTCTGTATATGTATTTCAAATTTGCAATTTATTCTGTATATTTCAAAAAAAACTTGAATCTTGAAAAAATTCAAGATTCAAGTTTTTTTTTAAATATACAGAATATATATATTGTATTAAATATTATATAATATTAAAAAAAAAGTTAATATCTATTTTTCTACAAACATAATATATGTATATATTAACTGAAAGTTTTTTAATTATATATTATATTTATGTATATATATACATATATATATAAATATAATATCGATTTTTCCGATTATTCCATTATTATTGAAAAAATTAATAGAACTAAACAAAAGATATTAATTTTTTTTCAAAAATTATTCACAGTAAACCAAATTTTCATGCACATTTTAACAAGCAACGTCTATTTTTAATAAACGGATTTTCTCCATTTTTATGCTTGTTTGGCGTAACAATTGTTATTTATTTTTTTAACAATTGTCAAAGTACTTGATAGTTCAGAGATTAACAAATCTTTAAACATACAAAAAATGTAAATAAAATAAATTTTGTTTGAAACATTATTTTGTAATCAAAGGATCAATATACAAAATTACAACATTTTTTTATAAATACATTTATCAAAAAACATCAAAAAACTAGATTTTTAAACAAAAATACGCCATATTGTTTTTTGATAAATTTTGAAATTTTATTACTAATCACCCTGCCTAGGAGCTCCGCTAGTTTATCTTTTAACACGACTGAAATTTGTTGCTAACTTTATGCAAAAAGTTCAGAATTTTGATTTTAAAATTCTGTAAAATGATGTATAAAACACGTTCAGAATGTAGATTCTAAAATAGTGTATTACATTTATTTAACAGGCCGAAATTATAATTCAAAATCGTTTCATTTTTAATTAGCTAAAAATGGTTGAAATAGATGGCTTAGAAAAGTATAATTTTTACATCACCAAAATGATTCCAAATTTATGTTTCAGAAATTTTGCATTTTTCATTTCAAAAACATCTCGATTTGGAATCGCTAAAGTGAAGTAACTTTTTTATGTGTGGAATGCAAAACAATTAGATAACAGAGTACATATTTAATACAGAGTACAGAGTACATATTTAATTTTTGCTGATCAGTTCTTGTGTTTTGTGATTTGAAATAGTTTCATTTATATTCTCTTTGCTTTTATTATTATATTAAATATTCAGTTATCTTATTACTATATATATTAAATTTTTTTTTATTTTTATATTAGTTTTTATTTTTTTGTTATATATTAACTATACTAAAGGGTAATTTTATATTTCTAAATATTAAATTTTGATTTTCAATAAAACATGTCATCATTTGATTGTCTGTATATCGGATTCCAGTAAAACATCATATATATACATGGTAATATTTTACTTTATAAAAGGTATATAAATTTAATAAATAAAAATTATTTTATAGAAGACTTAGAGGTAAAATATTAATAGTATTGCAGCAAAAGAATCATGGTATGGCAGACATAACAACATATCGTTGCAGGAATTTTAAATTATAAAAACGTATATTTAAATGTAAGATACTATAAAAAAGTGTTGTGTAATGAAATTACATTTAACTCGAATATTTCTTTATTTACTTTGAACTAAAATATTTTCAAATGCTGAATATGCATTATCGGTATTTTTAATTATATGTTCTATATTTTAATTTTAACAATAAATTCATATGTATTAAATTTCATAACAAGTTACATTATGACTTGTTTAATAACAACAATGCATATGATATTGTTACGAAATCTTTTATAGTTCATCGAGTACGTTCACCGTTAAAATTTTGTGATCACGCAAAAGCATTTTTAGCGCACAAATTTGGTTGTGCTGAGAATTACTCTTCGTACTTTGAAGCGAGTTTGTAGTTCATACTCCGAAGCGAGTTACACTTAATACTCAGAAGTGAGTTCTATTTCAAACCCAGGAGAGTATTCGACTTGATACCTCGAAGCAGTGGTATCGTAGCAAAAAAAGTTGTTTTATTAAAATAATTGAAATTAGTCTAGACGATCACCGAGGGCAACAAGCTAGAAGAAAGAACACTGGACAACATCCACATTCAACATTCATTAGATAGGACATTCACACATTATGTGTCACGGTACGAAACCAGGCGAACGAAAAATTCATCATGTGTAAGCAAACGCAATCCAAAATGATTCAAGCTCCATCCAACAATTGTGTAATGGAAATCTTTCAACACCAAAGGCTGGACCCGGAAATAAAATACAAAAATTGCAAATACAGAATAACATCCGATTTTAATACCATTACAAACGGATAACACATGGTCATATAATTTTGAGCGGACGCTCAATGACACTGACATTGATATTTGGATATCACAACTATTTTCAATATTGGGGGAATTAAATCCAATGGTTTTAAACTTAACAACTTATACTAATGTTACCACGGATATTAAATTAACAGACGTAAAAACGTTAACTGAGGAATTAGGAAAAGGTGTCGTGGAATAGAGGAATTAAAAACCGTTTTAAATAAGGAACAAACACGACCAGAACTAGAAAGGCAGAAAAAAAGCAAGGAAAAATGGCACATGAGCATTTTAGGTAACATCGTCAATACGTATATTGTTAGTTTGCATATTAGTAACCCGTAAAGTACTCAAACATAAAAGAAAATGAGCAAGCTCAAAAAATATTCAATCTAACCGAGTAGAAAACGCAAGAAATTGGCAACCAGTACACGAAAAACCAACGGAATTAACCATCCATAATCTCGAAGAAAACCTCAATACAACCCAATCTAATAACCGATCGCAGCCATACATTCTCACCTCAAAATGCTATGAAACAGCAAATGATATTAGTTTTGTAATTACTATTTTAATACTATATGTCATTTGCGAAATTTGTAATTAGAGCTGTATTTTAAGAAATAATGAAATTGTAGGGTTTAGAACCACAAAAAATATAGAAGCAACACAAAAAATATATAAGAATATATCGAATTTTTATTTTATTTAAACTTAATTTTAATTACAATTTATACGTAATGTATATTTTAGGAGAAATAAAAATTATAGCATAATAAATATAAATTATATCATAAAATTATGTAAAAAACAGAGGACAATTTTAATAAGAATATTTTAAATTTAATATATAAAAAAGGAAAACCATATATTTAATATTTGATTATTTAAAAAAAAAAAGAAAAATTGAGAATGGAAAGGGAGCTTATAGAGAGTCTATAGATTCTTAAAGTCAGTTTTATAATATATGGAATAACTAATCCATTAAATCTAAGATAAAGTATATCTATATTGAATATTATTAAAAAATAAATAAGATAAACAACATCTATTATTTAAAAAAATTTACAAGATATATTTAAAAAATTATTTAAAAGACAATTAATTATTTATGAACGAAAATTGTAAGTCTTATCATTATATATTAGAGTTAAGAAAATTGTAAGTTTTATAACCTTTTTTTTTTGCGAATAATAAAAATATTTGCATTACAGGTATTAAGTTGAATAGTTCGAAACACCAATTTGTAAAGAATAAGTCTATTTTTAAACTGGGAAAAGGGAGGTGTTGTGTAATGAAATTACATTGAACTCGAATATGTTTTTATTTACTTTGAACCAAAATATTTTCAAGTGCTGAATATGCATTATCGGTATTTTTAATTATTTGTTCTATATTTTAATTTTAACAATAAATTCATATACATTAAATTTCATAACAAGTTACACTCTGACTTGTTTGAAATAATATAATAACAACAACAATTGCGTATTATGATGTTATAATAATAAATGCATATGATATTGTTACGAAATCTTTTAAAGTTCATCGAGTACGTTCACATTTAAAATTTGGTGATCACGCAACACGGTCCCTGTTGACTAAACATGGTAAAGGAGCATTTTTAGCGTATAAAAGACTTACAAATTTGGTTGTTCTGGGAGTTACTCTTCGTACTCTGAAGCGAGTTGTACTTCATACATTTCATACTCAGAAGTGAATTCTACTTCAGACCCAGAAGAGTATTCGATTTGATACCTGGAAGCAGTGGTATCGTAGCATAAATGCTGTTTTATTTAATAAATTGAAATTAGCTAGGCTAGACGATCACTGAGGCTAAGAAATCAGAAAGAAGAACGCTGGACAACACCAACATCCACATTCATTAGATAGATACGCAACAAAAGTAATCGAACAGTTCCCTAAAAATATTTTTTATTTCAGAATGTACTAAAAAAATACCGAACAACAGAGTAAGTGATACAGAGTAAGTGATAAATTTTGTCTTTTTATATATTTCTATTTGCTATTTTTTTATATTTTCTAGTTATTTATCTTTAAAATATATTTTATTGATGTATTACTTTAAATTCATAAATAGGTTTCCGTTTTATTACATCACATTTCTATCGCAAGTTAGTTTCACTTTTCTGATATATTTTTGAAATACAAACCTGAGTCAAATGTATTACCATTTTGAGTTCATAAATGACTCAATTTCGATGTATACATTTTTGGAAAATTACCTCGCGGTGAGTAATTTTTACATCACCAAAATGAGCAGAAATGAAGTTAGTCATATATCGCAAACTTCATTTCGGAATCATTTTGGAATTCATCTGCTTGCTTAAAGGGTCCATATATTATATAGTCAATATTTCCAATAGAACTAAGTGCTATAAAAATGGAAATTGCCGTTATTTTCAATACAATTTGTGGGTTCTACTTTGTAATTTACTACTCCATAAAAAACCATATCGAAAATTGATCGGATGAATTTCCCAACCCAGTTAACAATGATCTATCATATTGTGCGATTTTGTATGATAAATTGAATACGTAGTTAAATACAATGTCTATCATATTGTGCGATTTTGTATGATAAATTGAATACGTAGTTAAAAAGAAATATTTTTTATGCTTGAACCTCAATAACGCGTTAAATTTTTAGTTCGCTTTGACAATCTCTTGCTTTGAAGTGAAATAATGCTTTGAAGTGTAAGAATGTTAAACAATTTGTGTTGTTTTTCAAACTACAATACCGCGTTAGAGTTAGCATAAACAAACTGTCCATATAAAATTTTATTATTAATTTTATTTTGAAAATATATCAAATTAGTATGCTTAATTTAATATCAAATTAGAATTATTAATTTAATTTTGAAAATAAATTTTTTATGGTACCAGTATTGATTCCAAACGAGGAGTTGAAGTTCTTGTATCTTTTATCAAATCGTCTGTATCAAATCCCAAATTTTCAGGATGAAATTGACAAATTAGTGTGCATTTGTTATTAATAGTTACCATCCTGAAATAAAAAATTAACGATTGTTTAATGAACATTCAATAAATATGAATATTTCTTGCGTTCTTGTACTTCAAGAAAGCATTCCAAAATATTAACATCTACATATATCTGGTATATGTAGATGTTAATGCACTATCTGATGCCATATTAAGATTTCGTTTTACGCTAATATATCTGTCTCTTAATCTCTTCCAAAGTTGTTTAACACATTCAACTACAAATTTAAATGTTTTCACATAATTCAACATATGATTTTATATTAATATACCTTTCTCGTCTAGTTCTTCTGCTAATTCTAGTTCTCTTTTTATCGTATTTTTATATAATTTTGACTTATATTATAAAAAACATTCATTAACCTTCACTTTATCCATTAAATTTTTTTTAAAAGTCATACTAATAATGACACGCTTTGAAACTTCGATGGAGGAAGTAGATCTACAATCGCGTCAGAGAAGCTTCAACAAATCAAACGCTTCATTGTGGGCATTTCCATATTAACTAAGGCTGGCTCGCTTTGACAATTCAACGCATCAAAAGTAAAATATTAATTTTCATTAGCAATATGTAAATCAGAAAACAACTTGAGAAAATTAATATGATATAAAATTGTATTGGGAAAATATATTTTTTTTTGTATGAAAAAATATATGTTGTGATTAGTAGGGCAGCTCAGCTTTTTTGCCCAAAAAGTAATTCTATTGCCATTCTATAGATATTAATTCTATTTTAACTGACTTTTTATTATTAATTATTATTAATTTTGATTATGATTTTCTATTATTATTTTAATTTTTTATCATGAACGTTACAAAAAAAACTATGATTAATTGATGGCTAATTCATAATTGTATGCCATGCATGAAAAAGTAATATTTTGTATCTGGACATACATATTTAATCATTTTTTAATTTTAGTATAGAAAAGAAAAAAATGTATGTATCTTATTTATAATTATATGGATTATTTTTTACTTACTTTTATATTCTGTAAATTACTTCAATGTATTTTTATTGTTGATGAATTTGAACTATTATAAAAATGTAATTTAAATATTCTGTTCGTTTTTTTAAACAATTCATCAATATTATTTAAATCTTACCCAAAAAAGAATTATAATATACCATCACCACAGGCCACTGACAGTAAGTAATAATCAGTAGATTAGTAGTTGCAAGTTACTAAGTTACTTACTAATTAGTAGTTGCAAGTATTGGATTATTTGACAACCAAGAAATTTGTTCTAGTAACATACTTACGGAGTTAATGTAACCATATTTCAATCTGCATAACCAAAAAAAATATTGTAACATCCAAGAAGAAGTTGGCATAGTCGGAAGTTGGTTACTACGTATTCTGTAGTAGTTGGTATGATTGCATTAATTCATTTGGTTGAATAGAATTTTTTTTATTGTTGCTATTAGTATTAGTAGCTGCACAGTAAATTCTTTCTAGTTCGAATCGTTTAAGTGGAATAAATATGTTTTTACATAGCATTCTAGTTCTTTTTACGGGATTAAATTTACTTTTGATTGCTTTTAAGTTGAATTAACTTAAATAGAAGTTTAGCAATAATAACTAAAAGCTTCTAAAAAACGTCGTAACTCCATTGTATCATATTTTAAATAGAGAAAATTTACGCTGCAGCATACATTTTATTTCAATTATTTAAAATACGCTGTATAGATAATAAAAAATTTATTTCGACATTAAATTTACATAATTACTTAACTCTAAATAAATATTTAATAATATATAAACTATATAACTAAAACTAGTAATTCCAAATGACGAAAGTATGCGTGCCAGTATTTAAATTTTTGCAAATTGGAAACTAAAAACCTTTCTGTTTTTATAACTTGGTATGCGAAATAAAGAATTTTAAAAAATAGGGCGTGAAGCACATATAATGATTTTTGTCCGAAGATACTAAATGCTTTATCAAGTCAAACATTAGTGCATCATTCTCATATAAACCTAACCATACAACCTTTTGTACTTTTAAAAATAGTTTTTATAATTCAACCATGATATTCTAAAGATGTGAAAATATATTTTTTTTTAAATTTATGACAGTACTTCTTTGAACTCTATCATGGCTTAATTACTTTGCTCTGGAATGTAGTCTGTTATAAATCTTCTTCACTAATATCATGCTCAAGAAAAGCGATGCCTTGATTCAATTCCGAATTTTCACACACAGAAGTATTTGTAGAAGCAGTTGTACCTAATTTTACAGAATAACTATGGTCTCTTTTGATATGGTTGATGTGTTTATATAAAATTGAGTAAACCCTTTGGCATTTACAATCTGCCAACTGTATCTTTTGAGATGTGGATGCACATTTTTAAAATGATTAGCATAAAGTGAAAAAAAGATTTGTCTTACAATTTCTATAAGTATATTTATATGTCATTTTAATTATACTTAATAATTATTTACTTATTATACTTAATAAAATATATAATACACGTTATAAATGTAAAATATATTCCCTATACTAATTTTATTAAATTTATAAAATTACATACGTAATAATTTAAGGCTGCTTTACATTGTGCCAAATGCTTTTGGTCGAAGATGTATTGACAAGAAATTTTTTAGTTATGTTGAAAATGTATAAATACAAATACTTCTCAACAGGATATGAAAAATTGTAGTTGACAAGTAACGTATACCTGAAGGTTTCAACATGCTCTAAGAAAACTATTCAAGGCCAAAAGTAGTTCGAGTAATTGACCTTTCGTAATCATATTCATTTTCCAATATCTAAAACAAAAATTATGTATTAGTGAATGACAAAAGTATCCATATATCGTTAAAATTTTATTTTCTTATTTCGGGCACATATGTCAAAGTAGAGAATAAATTTCTTTGGAATTTCAATGCGTGACACTTTAAAAGATTTTCTAGAAGTCCTTTTATTTTTATTGAAGGGAAGAAATATGGAAGTACGAGGAAAGTTACTGCTATCTTGATGCGAAGTAAATATATGTTTTAAATTTACTAAAAGTCGATTTCTTAAAATCTGAAATTACTTTCGGGGCAGTTGGCGCTTGCTTCCAATCAGTTTTTAACCACCCTTGGCAAAATATTTTTGAAAAGTATATGAAATACTATATTTCAATACTTACTATATTTCATATACTTATGCCGGTTGAACCTGAAATACAAGCATTTCTCGTTCATATATTTACTAAATGGTTATAATTTTATTTATATATACATATGTACTCCAAATTAAAATTATTTTCCAGAAGAAGTTTAATTATTATTAAATGCTTTTTAATTAACTTGATCGTGTCGGTGTCTTGGTCTGGCACACAAGTTTCTTATGTTAAGTTTTAGGATAGACAAATTAGATATGTGGTATAGTGGTAGTGGGTAAGCCACCAGCGTCAGAGAAATTCAACTCGGGTTCAAATCCTAACAGCCCTTTGTTTTTTAATTATTATAATGATTGAAATTTTAATTTAATTTTATAAATTATTAAATACATTTTTTTCCTATATCTTTTCCGTCGTGTTACGTCGTCTCTCTACCTAAATATTTTGTTATTGCTCTCAGAACAAGCAACAAACAACATAAAAAAAACATAAAAAGTAAAAAAAAATATACTGAAAGAAAATAGCAATAAAGAAAAATTGTTATGCAATCCAAATGATGAGTAGCCAATACTTTTAAGAAAAATGTCTCTATGAATTTCATAATAATTATTAAGACAACGAATTTGTATGTGGGATATGGTGTAGTGGATATGTAACTTGCTTAAGAATAATTAACTCAGGTACAATCCTGATGCAAGAATTAATTATTATATTGTTTAAAATTTTAATGAATTTTATTAAATTATATAAAAAATTACTAAATAAATAAATTTATTAAATAATATAGACATGTTTTATCTAGTATTATCAAATTTCTTTAATTTTAATTTGATAGCATTTAACAACAACATTTCTTCATTTTTATTTATTTACTAATTTCTTACAAAGTTTAAAATATTCAAGTAAAATTTTAGCCTATTGATTGATATAAAAAAAAAGTTTATAAAATTATTTTTATAATTTAAAAAAAAAATATTACTGACTCTATAAGGATTCGAAACACAGTTGAATTATTTTGAAACTGGCGACCTAACAACTGCACCATACCATATATTGAATTTGTGTTTCTTAATAATTATTATAACATAACAGAAAAATTTGCTTAATTTGTTTTCTTTGAGTATATTTTTTTTACTTTAATATTTTTCTTTGGCTTTAGTTTTGTGTCAAGAGAGTATTATTATTCCTTTTCATTACCTCTAATATGAGAGCAATAAGAAAATATTTCTAGACGGCAAATTACAAATTATTCTAATATGAGTAAGTACTGTGTTAGTACTTACTCATATTAGAATAATTTTTAAAAAAAAACAAGAACATTTAACGTATCTACATTGAGAAAAAAAACTTGTTGGTCTGTAACATTTCCAAAAAGTGGAAAAGTTAACAGATCCAGCGAAAATTAAATTAAAAAAATAATTAGGTAAATTTACAAAAAACAAAAAAAATAATAAAAATATTAATTAGCCATTTATTATGTAAATTTAACAAAACAAAAATTGATAAAAATAATCATTAGCCATTTGTTAGGTAAATTTAAGTAGGAAAAAAATGGTTTTTTTTTTATTTGGAAAACTAGAGATTTCAAATTAATCGATTTTAGAATATTCGGTTAATCGGCTAATCGATTATATTGAAATATTCAAAATTTATAAATGTTCTATTAAAAAAAGTGAAGTCTCAAAATGAATAAATACTAAAACAATAGAATAACTTTTTTTTACAACTGTTAAATAACCCCAAAATAGAGGCCATTGCCTCACATCTATCGGACACTATGCCGACCCTTTATAACTTTGACATACCGTTCAAAATTATAATCAGCGAACGCAAAGACTGGTAATCTAAACTTCCTGAACAATATACGGGTGCAGCAATATGGTATACAGATGGCTCCCGTATCAAAGAGGGCACAGGTGCTGGAGTCAAAGGCCCAAACTTCTCGGCATCAGTATCACTCGGAAGAGAAGCAACTATCTTCCAAGCAGAAATGATTGCGATGGAAATGTGCATACAGGAAAACCTGAAAAGAGCATACCGCAATAAAACTATCACAATTTTATCGGACAGTCAAGCTGTACTCAAATCTCTATCTTCCCACAAACATGAGTCAAAACTTGTCTGGGACTGTCTCCAGAAGCTCATAATATTGGCCAAAAGGAATAATGTAACCTTAATGTGGGTACCAGGTCATATTGGAGTAGAAGGAAATGAAGAGGCCGACAGCCTTGCAAAAAATGGTGCAAGCACCAGGTTTATTGGACCTGAACCTTTCTGTGGAAAACCTAAAGGTCACTCTAAGCTTATTTTAAAAAGGTGGATAGAACAAGAGCACAGAATCTATTGGAACTCACTTCCAAAACTCGTACTATCCAAAAAATTTATTAAACCACAAACCATAAAAGTGGAGGAAATACTAAAATTCAGCAAAAAGGATATAAGAACCTTAATAGGTCTCCTGACAGGCCACAGCCCTGTACGCTATCATCTAGAAAAAATGGGACTAGCTGAAGATAACAAATGTCGCCTCTGTCTATCTGACAAAGAGGATACAGAACATCTACTATGCCACTGTGAAGCAGCGGCACGTAGAAGATTAAATCATCTGGGAAAAGGCACCCTTACCCCAGATGAACTAGCCTATTCGGCTCCCGAGAACATATTAAGTTTCTTCAGATCTCTTAATATTGGCTAGGGAAAGGGGCAATAAATGCACAATAGATCTTTTAGGCCGCAGTGCTCTCTCGTGCTCCCCACAAAAAAAAAAAAAAAAAATCAATAGAATAACTTTATACCACAATTCAAATTTAATCTTTATTGAAGAATTTTAAAAAAACAAGAACATTTAACATATCAGTATTGAAACGACTTCTAGTTTTGGTCATAAAATTTGCAGAAACAGTAAAGGCTTGTTCACTTTTTGTTGAAGTTGATTTTGGAACCATAAAAAAAGAATCAATAGTTTTGTTGCATTTTTATAAATTCAGATTCAAGTCCAGATTCACCAGATTCTTCTTCAACATTTAATACTTCTTGTTGTATATTATTTTCTTCAAATGTAAATACACCAATACCTCGCTTTACGGCCTAGATACGTTCCGGGAAAGTTGGCCGCAAAGCGAAAAGCCGTATAACGAATCGCAAACAAATATGTATATAAACACTTCTACTTACGAGAATATTAACTTTTATGTGACTATTATATACTGCAGCGGCAACGCATTAAAATATGTACATATTTTTTTCTCCATTTGTTCTTTTTTTGGGCCGTATAACGAAACATTTTGGGCCGTAAATCGAAAAATTGCCGCAATTAAAGTAGGCCGTTATAGCGAAAAGCCGTAAAAAGAGCGGCCGTATAGCGAGGTATTGGTGTAATGTTTTGTATATTTCATTGGCCAATAAACTTATATCAGCATTGAAAGTACATATATGACAAAAATTCATTCGATTTGGGATAAGTAAAACAAACAACACATAAGTTTAGTATTTAGTAAAATATGTACATATATATGGAGATTCCATAAAAAAACTTCGATAAAGAGATAATCATAGATAATCGTGAACATTTTTACGATTAATCGATTAATCGTAAATATAGGAAAAATAACGATTATCGATTAACCATTAACCGATTAATATGAATGAAATCTCTATGGATAACATAAAAAATAGGTAATTTACTCAATGAACTAAAATGAATGCAACCAAATTTTTATAAGTGTTTTTACTCTTCATGAATTGAATTCAATTTGAAAATTATCGAGATAAAACATAACTGAATCATTTAAGCTCTTTATACGTTTTATATTAAAAAAATGTATTTGTAAATAAACAAAATTCATATCTTTTAAATTAAAATTTTAAGTGTTTCACTTAACATTTAAAACTAAAAAGTATAAAATAAAAAAATATGTAAAAAAAAGACTAAAAGAACCACACGCAGCACTTGATATTCTTTTAATTGTTCAAATATTCTAAATATAATATATAAACATCAAATGCTTAGTGTGGTTCTTTTAATCTTTGTCCTTTTTTTAAGCCTCAAATATTCCAGATTTTCATTAACATTTTTCTAGCAATTTTCATTTACAACAGTTCTAGATGCTCAAGATCTACAACCAATTTTATTTTCTACTTTTTAGGGAGCTACTTTTGTTTATAAAATGCATTTTCTAAAAAACTTTTTTTTTACATATTTTTTTTTTACTCAATTTTATTTTGTCAGCTTTAGATACATTCTTGTTTTTGTTGTACAAAAAGTAAATAATTTTAAAATCAGCAACTGCAAGCTTCTGTAATCGTATAAAAAATTTATCAAAACACTTGTTTTAAATTCAAAATTTTATTTGCCTCAGCCCTAAATTTTGTGCACACGTAAGTGTGTAGGTTATTTTTCGAAAAAATAACCTACACACCCACTGTGCTATAGTGTTCTCCGCTACAGTACAGTTACAAACATTTTTTTTTATTTCATAGAATAAAATAAAATTGCAAAACAATAAAATATAATAGTTATTGAAAAAATCTAATACTTTATATACAAACCTGGGTTACTTACCTTAATATTTATGAATTTTTTTTTTTAAATACACTAAGTGTTCATTTTTTTTTTTTAAATATATGTACTTTAATTTTTTATTAAATACACAGAAAAATAGTTTTTAAGAACGCACTAACTTACTTCAATGATCGATATAAACTGTCTGAATAGAAAACCACATGGCTGACTTTGTTAAATATTAGTTTAAATTTTAGAAATTAATGCAATATCGCTTAAACTAGTAAAAAAAAAGCTATAAAGAAGTTACGATAAATTTAAAAAACTAGTACTTACTGCTTTTAGTATTAGCTAGTTGAAGAATTTCATTTGATTGCTCAAGAAGTATAACTCAATTTTTATTATTAGATCTACATATATTAATTATTTGATTGAATTATATAATGAAAATCTTCAATTAGCTAATTTTCAAAATATCTGTTTTTGAAAAGTTGACATTTCTGTACAATAAATACATTTACCAAAATCATTAAAAAAATATTTCTTAATGTTAAAAAGCCTATTTAAATGCTCCTTAATTCTACTTGAAATCCTTTCATTTTTATTTTCATTTAAAACGGAACATAAAATATCCAATTACACATTCTAGAAAAAAATTTCATTTATGTAAACAGAAAAAAATACCCTCCATAATAAATAAGCAAAAAAAAACTAACAACAACTCCGCACGACAATTAAACAAAAATATTCTGTTCGTTTTTTTAAACAATTCATCAATATTATTTAAATCTGACCCAAAAAAAGAATCATCATATACCATCACCACAGGCCACTGAAAGTAAAATAATCGCATTTTTACCTAATTGGCAATCATTGAATAAATATATGTAGGTATATAAATTTTCTGCCTACAAACAGTTAATTGATAAACGAACATTGTATCCACCCAACATCATTTCTTTTTCCATTTCCAAATTAAGTCTGATTTTATTTTTCCCAATATAAAATATTAAAAGTAATCAACATCAGAATTACAACAACACCTTAACATTATTTTACCTTTTTGGACAATAATTTAGAAATATTCTACTTCCTGATTCAGGTGGTTGTTATATTTTAAAATATTTGTATAGTAAATTTAGAAACACTTGAGAAAGTTTTTTTTTTCTTTTTATCTTATAGTACACCTTATCGTATCAAAAAATTTATTAGCGTTAAAAGCAAACTCACGTTTTTAACCAGATATTATTTTTAAATGTTTATTATGGTTTTTATAAAGTTATTTCCTACCAATAATAAAACAATATTATCAAAGGCATACACAAACAAAAACTCTTTACAAGGAATAAGAATGGGTAAACATGATTTTGTCCTTTCGTTTCACTGGTTGTTTTTCATTTTTTTATATAATTTATTTCTACGATTTCGTAGAGATCTAAGATTTTTATCCAACCATGGCTCAGTAAACTTGTCTTTTTTTACCATCTTAGGAACATAAGTATCAAGTTCTTAGGATCTAATCCGTGAACATAAAGAACTAGCAGGAGCAGCTGAGTTCTCTAATAAGTCACGTTGTTCTTACGACTCCTATATTAATAAAATTGGCCAAGATCTTTTAACACATCCAAAAAAATTTTTTGATTTTGTAAACACTAAACGTAAATGCTCAGGATATCCATCTACCATGTCAAAGGATAACACTTACTGATCGATTTAGTGAATGTTATAGACCTACAAATGATTCAATAGATACTTCATCTACCAGTGACAATCTGAACTCTATTTTAAATACACTATCTATCTCAGATGAGGAAATACTCAATGCTTTAGGTAGTATCGATATTAATAAAGGACCTGGGCCTGATTTACTTCCTCCACTTTTCCTAAATAAATGCGCCAACCTGCTCTCTGTACCACTCAAACTTATCTTTAATAAATCCATCTCTTCAGGAACATTCCCATCTGCTTGGAAATCTTCTCACCTTACACCAATATACAAAAGTGGTGATAAGGCTGATGTCAATAACTACAGAGGTATTCCTATATTGTCTTCTATACCAAAATTATTTGAAAAAATTATATGCGATGAAATGACGTCAATCATCAATCCAGTACTCAACGAGCAACAGCATGGGTTCAGAAAAGGTCGCTCTACTACTACAAATCTAATGGTTTTTACGTCTGATCTGCTGATTAATATGGAGAAAGGGTACCAGGTTGACACTATCTACACTGACTTCAGTAAAGCCTCTGACCGTGTCGATCACAGCATCCTTATCTCTAAATTAAAAAATATCGGAGTGGCAAACCCACACTTGAGTTGGATCGCTTCTTATCTCCGTGGTCGAACTCAATCAGTAAAATTTCAAGGGTTTATTTCCAAAGAAATATCGGCTTCTTCAGGTGTTCCTCAAGGAAGTCACCTCGGTCCTCTGTTATTCAATATCTTACTCCTTGACCTGTCTGAACTACTGTTTGACATTCCACATATTCTGTATGCTGACGATCTAAAAATATATTATGTAATAAGTAAACCTTCTGATGTACAGTATTTGGAGACTAGACTAAAAACACTTGAGTACTAGTGTAGAGTAAACAAGTTAGACCTTAATATCAGCAAATGTCATGTGATTAGTTTCTCAAGGAAAAAATCCACTCTTTTACACACCTACCAATTAAATGGTACTCAACTTCACCGTGTTACTCAAATTAACGACCTTGGGGTTTTGCTTGACTGTAAACTAAGTTTTAATCTTCATTATGACAAAATCATTTCTAAAGCCAGTAAAATGCTTGGTTTTATCAAACGAAGAGCCAGAGAGTTTAAAAATGTGTGGGTCACTAAATCCTTATATTGCACCATAGTCCGATCGATTCTCGAATATGCTTGTCCTATTTGGCTACCTATTTCCAGGTGCATAGTGATAGAATCGAGTCTATTCAAAAAAAAAATTCTTCTCTTCGCTCTTCGAGAACTGTACGACCCACTCGACTATAATAATTTACCAGCGTACCTTTCTAGACTTAAATTACTTCAACTGACTTCACTTTCCTCTAGACGCGACCTACTGGTATCGTGCTTCACTTTCGATGTCTTAAATAACAACATAAACGTTAATTATATATCTAACAGGATAAAAATTAATAATGACGTAAGACAAACAAGACACACATCCTTACTTAAGATCTCTGCTCATCGTACTGAATATGGAAAAACTGAACCTATCAATAGATGTTGTATGGTTTTCAACTCATATAGCTCCTGTTTTTCCCCAACTATACAGTCGGTCCAAGCCAAACTCGGACACCAATGAAAATATATTTCAGCAGTCAAAAAATCTAAACTAAAAGCAATAAGAAAAAAAGTAAAATTGTTTTTTAATAGTATATTTATTGTACTCTTAAAAATTAAAAGCAAAATATAAAAATTAATTCATTGTAACAAAAAATTTTCGTAAAAAACAAAACAAAATAAAAATTAATGCACAAGCCAAACTCGGACAGCTAAGAAAATTTTTAAAACTAGTTAATAATTTAAAATAATTAGTATTTTGTATGAAGCCCTTTGTTTTTTATTACCATTTTCATTCGGTTAGGCATAGATTGGACTAATTTTTCACAAAAATTAGGCTGAATATCTTTCCATTCTTGCAGCAAGATATTTTTCAAGTCAGCTTTGCTGGAAACATTATGCTTTCGAACTTTTTGGTTAAGATGCTCCCACAAATTCTCAATTGGATTTATGTCCGGGCTTTGGGGTGGTGTTTCCAAGACGTGGGGACAATTATATAGAAGCCAAGAACGTACTTTGTAGGCTTTATGTTTTGGATCATTGTCCTGATAAAAATGCCAGTCGTCGCCAAGAGAAAGATCATTCACGCTTTGTGGCAAATTTGCTTTTAAAATGTCAAGGTATACATTCTGATCCATTGTGCCATCAATAAAATGCAGAGATCCTGGGCCAGCGCCAGAAAATGAGCCCCATGCCATTACTGACCCGCCACCATGCTTGACAGTTGGTTTCAGGATTTTCAGATTCAACTCTGCATTTGATTCTCTCCAGACATAGGGCTTACCATCTGATCCAAAAATGTTGAATTTGCTTTCATCTGTAAACAGAACGTTTTTCCAGAAAAAAAAGTCCTTGTTTTCATGTTCTTTTGCAAACTTAAATCTTATAGTTTTATTCCGTTTACTTATAAAAGGTTTTTTTCTGGGTATTCTTCCATTTAGATCTGCTTTATGAAGCACATTCCTTATTGTTGATGAACTAGCTTTTTTCCCCAATTCATTTTCAGCAACAGCAGCCAGCTTTGGTGCACTGAGAAATGGATTTACTTTAACTTTTCTCACTAAATATCGCTCATCCGCTTGGGTAAAAATCTTATTGTGAGCTTTTTTAGGCTTATTTTCTACCTGTTTGCTGGTTTTAAAGCGTTTAATAATATCATGGACAGTAGAATGACTTCTGTCGACAATCTTCGATATCTCTCGCACAGATTTTCCATCTTCGGCATGCTTTATAATTAATTTTCGCAGCTCAATACTTGTTTGGCCCCTTTGCCTTGACATTTTGATTACACAAATATTTCTTTCCAAAACAAATAAAAATAAGAACATTGGGGAATTCCCCGAAATCAGTCAAAAGTTTTCCATGAAGTTGGCTCCATTTTTTACGCAGGGTTTAAATTATTTCGTGCATGTTTGCTAGCTGTCCGAGTTTGGCTTGTGCATTAATTTTTATTTTGTTTTGTTTTTTACGAGAATTTTTTGTTACAATGAATTAATTTTTATATTTTGTTTTTAATTTTTAAGAGTACAATAAATATACTATTCAAAAACAATTTTACTTTTTTTCTTATTGCTTTTAGTTTAGATTTTTTGACTGCTGAAATATATTTTCATTGGTATCCGAGTTTGGCTTGGAGCGACTGTATCTAAATTTGCATTCAAATCCAGGCTTCGTAATATCATGAAATAATGCTATCACTCTTATATTCCTAAATATCCCATTTGTAAATACTAGTTTAAAATTGAATCAATTATAATTATAAAATATCATAAATAAAGACACATTATTTGTTGTTAATAATAATAAGTAAATCAATATTTTTATATTTATCTGTGTAATACATACTTATGTTCAATTAATATTAATACTTTATTTTTAGACTAGTTAAATATACTATAAGTACCCGGATAAGTTAAATAAATAAATACGCCTAGTAACTAAGAACTTCATAATGTACCTTGTACCTTGTTTGGTAAATAAATAAATAATGTACTGTCGCGAAGTAGCTGCTTTTTTATTTCTCTTCTGTGCGTGATTAAATTCCAAGTGTCATCTGATAACCATATCTTCCTGTCAGTATGAATTATTCCCAAGTTTTTTTCTGCGACTTGATGATAGGTGTCTAATATGTCATCCCATGATTGTTGTTGAGTGCTATGTAACTGATGATTTAGTACAGTGATTAATGCGTTTTTGGTTTCCATGTTGTGGAGTCTTGGCAAGTTGAGACGTCTTCTTCTTTGTCTTCTTGGTGGCCGTGTACATTACAGTGAACCTGATGTCACTGGTTATAAGCTTATGGTCACTATCGATGTCTGCACCTTTTCTATTACGTACATCCATGAGTGAAGTTCTCCATCTTTTGCTTACGCATATATGATCTATCTGGTTGCGTGCGTTCCCACGGGGCAAGGTCCATTTGTACTTATGGATTTCCTTGTGTGGGAAGATGGAGCCTCCTATTACAAGTTGAAATGTTTGACAGAGTTCAGTCAGTCTTTCGCCATTATCGTTCATTACTCCACAGCCATGTGTTCCCATGACGTTGGACAGGTTGGTGTTGTTTTTTCCAATTTTTGCATTAAAGTCACCCATGAGAATGAGCATATCTCCTCTATTGATGTTGTTGATGGTTGTTGATAGCTGCGCATAGAATTCATCTTTCAGAATTTCTTCGGTGTCATTGGTTGGCGCATAGCATTGTATAATGGTAACATTTCTAATTGTGCTTCGCAATCTGGCCAGTATAATTCGATCTGATATAGGCCTCCATGATAGGAGTGAGTTCTTAATTCCCTTTGCTATCAGCAATCCTACACGTCTGAATGCTCCAGTTTGCTGTCTACTGTATATTAGTTTGTTACTATTTGTTGTATTGAATTCTCCATTGTCATTCCATCTTATTTCACTGATTCCTAAAATATTGATCTTATATTTTTCCATTTGTTGTTCTACTAGTGCGAGCCTTGATGTTTTACCATTTGTAAATGCTTTATACACAGGTAAGTTTCCCTTGAATAATCGCAGTTTTTGTCGCGGAATTGAACCACGGACCCCACTGGTGGTACTATACTGCCACCCCGCTGAAGATTGAGCTACCGGTGGATGAAATTATTTCAAATATATTTTGAGTTCTTTCAAAGTTATTAAAAATGAACACCCATTTTTTATCTACTTCCAAGTTTAAAAATGTTGTATGATCTATAATTTTTGGTAACAGAGATTTAATTTCAGTTACTTCGTCGTATAATTTATCAATATCTAATTTATTTGCCAATGCTTTCATAAATAAGCGAACACTTGCAATGTTTTCATATGATGGAAAATTACCATCTTTTAGTGTAATGGAGATAGCTTCGAATATGAAGAATTCTCATCAAAATCAAACCATTTTTCCAAGTATTTTAAACAGCATTCCAAAAATCTTACAAAACTAGGTTCAGCCTTTGATTGTTGTAATTTAGTCAGCTTTTTTAAAAGTTGATTAGTTTGGAAACCATAAAATTTATCTTTTAATCTATTTAACATTCGTGCTCTAAAATTGGTAAATATTGCGAACATTTCTGTTACTGTACACTTATTTTTTTCAATTAATTTAATAGGTTCTTCAAAAATAGGTAGTATATGACTACAAAAACTTAAGTAAACTTTAATCATCAGGTTAATATCATGTCGATCTTTTGTAATAGCATTGGAGTTTCAGCTCCTAAACTCAAAAAGTAGGAAGTGAGGGCAGGATAGGTTTTTACAATTCTGTCTATACATGGTCTCAATGACAGCCAACGTGTTGGTACTTGACGGAGTAAATCCTCGAAAGCAGTGTCGATGAAATCATGAAATTCTTTTAGTTCCTCTCTTCTCTTTGCTGATTGCAAAAAATGAGCATTAAACTTTAAAACAATATTCTCTACATCGACAACTAAATTTTCTAAATTGAATTGGTCACGTACCAACACGTCTGACCGCACGGAGGCACGGAAATATTAAAAAATCCAAAAACAAATTGTTTAAGACGAATTGAAGGACATTTTGGCATCGTTGAAGGACGAAGGACAAACTTTTACAAACGAATATTATTTGATCGTATTATTTTTTTAACTTACTTACAAAAAAAATACTTACTTACAAAAAAATATCTAAAATAAGTCACAAAATTATTCACAGTAATTGCACAATTTTATTTTATTTTTATAAGTTTTCACTTTAAACATCTACTCTTTCATATTTAATACAACCTCACAGCTTAAGTTTAACTTTAATGTGACGATGCAAATAATAAAACACGCTTATGTTGATATCAGTTTCCGTTATCAGAAAATATTAATCTGAAACATTAACTTAAGTATAGATAAAATAGTATGCAAAATTTCGTAAGTTTCTGAATGTAGTTTTAAAAGTTTCAATATAATATCTTATGTCAACTTAAGACACTAAATTATCTGGAATAAGTTTTGATAATTTAACTTAACTATACATAAGATTTTTTATCTCAATAGAAAAATATATCAAATTGAAATTATTTTGACAAATTTTTTATTACATAAGATTATTTATGTAATTTAAAAATATATATATATATATATATATATATATATATATATATATATATATATAGTCGTCGTTCTGCGAAAACTAACTAAGTCCATTTGTATGGACTAATTCAAGTTAGTGACTTTTCACTGTTTAAAAATTAGATAAAATACTATGCTTCCTAGGTAGCAGAAGCTATGATGGTTTCTGAGCTAGTGCTGTTTATCCGCAAGGCTTTGGTCTTTGCTTAGTTATGTTGCTGTGGTTGTGCGAGAGGCGGCAAATGTCATCGGCGTAGTCCAAGTCTCCGTGTGTTCTTGTCAAGCTCCAAGTAATTTCTCGGTTTTCTGAGCAGACTTTTTTCATTATTTCATCTAGGACCATTGTGAACAGTAGTGGCGATAAAGGGCAACCTTGTTTTACCCGTTTGTTAGTGTGGAATAAGTCGCTAACGTTTCCATAGTGAAACTCAACATCATCATATAGTGCCTTAATTATATTGGTCATCGTCTGCGGTACTCTTTTCCTTCTCAGTGCTTCCCATATTGCAGCTCTGCTTACTGTGTCGAAAGCTTTCTTGAAGTCTATAAACACCATATACAGGGGAGTACGCCATTCAACAGACTGTTCGATGATGATGCGTAGCATGTTGGCTTGATCTACGCATGATCTGTTTGGTCGGAATCCTGCTTGTTCATCCTTTTGTGTGTGTTGTATTTTTTCTTGGAGTCTTTCGTGCACTATTGTCGCTACTATTTTGTGTATGGTGTTTAGAAGGGTAATTCCTCGCCAGTTGTCGCATTCTTTTAGGTCACCTTTCTTTGGTAATTTTATTATGATGCCTTTTTTCCATGCAGTTGGCAGTTTTTCTTCACTCCATATTTGACTGATATATGGAAGCAGTAAGCCGTCTGTATGTTCGATATCGCCTTGCAGTATTTTGGCTGGTAATCCATCTTCTCCTGCAGCTTTATTAAGTTTTAGCTTCTTAATTGCCTCTTTTATTTATGTCAAACTAGGTGAGTTGCACGTGATTCTAAGGATGTTATCTGTGCTGTTGGCCGCTGGATTTGGTTCATTATTTCTAGCTTCGTTATCTGATGTTATGTTGCTAGTTTCCATGAAATGTTCCCTCCATCTGTTTGTTTGTGCATCAGTGGTTGTGAGTAATTCTCCGGTCTTGCTTTTCACGGCATGGTTATTAATTTTTCTTCCGCTTAGACACTTGATGGTTTGGTGTAGTTTTCTGGCATCATTTTGTTTGGCTGCAATTTCTGCCGTTGATGCTAGATCTTCCATGAACTTCCTCTTGTCCGCCTTGCAGCTTTCTTCACTTGTTTTGTCAATTGTTGGTACTTTGGCCTTAATGTACTGTCGCGAAATAGCTGCTTTTTTATTTCTCTTCTGTGCGTGATTAAGTTCCAAGTGTCATCTGATAACCATATCTTCCTGTCAGTATGAATTATTCCCAAGTTTTTTTCTGCGACTTGATGATGGTTGTCTAATATGTCATCCCATGATTGTTTTTGAGTGCTATGTAACTGATGATTTAGTGCAGTGATTAATGCGTTTTTGGTTTCCATGTTGTGGAGTCTTGGCAAGTTGAGACGTCTTCTTCTTTGTCTTCTTGGTGGCCGTGTACATTACAGTGAACCTGATGTCACTGGTTATAAGCTCATGGTCACTATCGATGTCTGCACCTTTTCTATTACGTACATCCATGAGTGAACTTCTCCATCTTTTGCTTACGCATATATGATCTATCTGGTTGCGTGCGTTCCCACGGGGCAAGGTCCATTTGTACTTATGGATTTCCTTGTGTGGGAAGATGGAGCCTCCTATTACAAGTTGAAATGTTTGACAGAGTTCAGTCAGTCTTTCGCCATTATCGTTCATTACTCCGCAGCCATGTGTTCCCATGACGTTGGACAGGTTGGTGTTGTTTTTTTCCAATTTTTGCATTAAAGTCACCCATGAGAATGAGCATATCTCCTCTATTGATGTTGTTGATGGTTGTTGATAGCTGCGCATAGAATTCATCTTTCAGAATTTCTTCGGTGTCATTGGTTGGCGCATAGCATTGTATAATGGTAACATTTCTAATTGTGCTTCGCAATCTGGCCAGTATAATTCGATCTGATATAGGCCTCCATGATAGGAGTGAGTTCTTAATGCCCTATGCTATCAGAAATTCTACACGTCTAAATGCTCCAGTTTGCTGTCTACTGTATATTAGTTTGTTACTATTTGTTGTATTGAATTCTCCATTGTCATTCCATCTTACTTCACTGATTCCTAAAATATTGATCTTATATTGTTCCATTTGTTGTTCTACTTGTGCGAGCCTTGATGTTTTACCATTTGTAAATGCTTTATACACAGGTAAGTTTCCCTTGAATAATCGCAGTTTTTGTCGCGGAATTGAACCACGGACCCCACCCCCATACTGCTCACCCCGCTGAAGATTGAGCTACCGGTGGATGAAATTATTTCAAATATATTTTGAGTTCTTTCAAAGTTATTAAAAATGAACACCCATTTTTTATCTACTTCCAAGTTTAAAAATGTTGTATGATCTATAATTTTGTTGTATGATCTATAAATTGGTAAATATTGCGAACATTTCTGTTCACTTATTTTTTTCAATTAATTTAATAGGTTCTTCAAAAATAGGTAGTATATGACTACAAAAACTTAAGTAAACTTTAATCATCGGGTTAATTTCATGTCGATCTTTTGTAATAGCATTGGAGTTTCAGCTCCTAAACTCAAAAAGTATGAAGTGAGGGCAGGATAGGTTTTTACAATTCTGTCTATACATGGTCTCAATTACAGCCAACGTGTTGGTACTTGACGGAGTAAATCCTCGAAAGCAGTGTCGATGAAATCATGAAATTCTTTTAGTTCCTTTCTTCTCTTTGCTGATTGCAAAAAATGAGCATAAAACTTTAAAACAATATTCTTTACATCGACAACTAAATTTTCTAAATTGAATTGGTCACGTACCAACACGTCTGACCGCACGGAGGCACGGAAATATTAAAAAATCCAAAAACAAATTGTTTAAGACGAATTGAAGGACATTTTGGCATCGTTGAAGGACGAAGGACAAACTTTTACAAACGAATATTATTTGATCGTATTATTTTTTTAACTTACTTACAAAAAAAATACTTACTTACAAAAAAATATCTAAAATAAGTCACAAAATTATTCACAGTAATTGCACAATTTTATTTTATTTTTATAAGTTTTCACTTTAAACATCTACTCCTTCATATTTAATACAACATCACAGCTTAAGTTTAACTTTAATGTGACGCTTATGTTGATATCAGTTTCCGTTATCAGAAAATATTAATCTGAAACATTAACTTAAGTATAGATAAAATAGTATGCAAAATTTCGTAAGTTTCTGAATGTAGTTTTAAAAGTTTCAATATAATATCTTATGTCAACTTAAGACACTAAATTATCTGGAATAAATTTTGATAATTTAACTTAACTATACATAAGATTTTTTATCTCAATAGAAAAATATATCAAATTGAAATTATTTTGACAAATTTTTTATTACATAAGATTATTTATGTAATTTAAAAATGAAATATTTGTTGAACATAAGGAAATTTGGAACTTAAGCTACTTTTTCACATGGACGTGGATAGAAATTTACTTAAGATGTTAGTCTTGGCTTTTATAATCAGGGTTTCGAACCCGAACCGAACCCGAACCCTGAGCCCGCTCCCGAGCAAGATTTTTTTTAAATTATGCGAACCTGAACCTGAACGCGAACCCAATCAAAAACGCGGTTCAGGTTCAATTTTTAATATAGAAAATTTGCTAGAATTTTCATATTTCCCAGCATTTTTTTTGTTTCAAACCAGATTATTTTGGTTATTATTTGTTTTAGTAGAGAATAGAAATTATTATGAAATTTGCTAGAATTTTCATATTTCCCAGAATTTTGTTGTTTCAAACAAAATTATTATATGTGGATTCTGATTTGTTTCGTATATGCTTTTGTCATTGGAGAAGACATGCTAGAAGAGCTGCTGAAGAGAAAGGAAAAGAATTTGTCATCAATAAATGTCAACAAGGAGTCCACAATTGTTATTGCCCAAAAAAACGAATTCGAAGTTTATAAAACCATAACCAATCCCAGAATTTCTAAAGAAAAAAAAACTTAGAATTTTGGGAACTAAAAAAATTTGATACACAAAATTTGATATTGCTTGAAGCTGCTCAGGTTATATTAGCTGTCCCGGCAGCTCAAGTCAGTGTTGAGAGAGCTTTTTCTGCATTTAAATTTATTTTAGCTCCACAAAGAGTGCTTCTCTCTCAAGAGTCATTAAGAAATATTTTCCAAAATAAATAAATATGTAACTTGAATAAAATAATATATTCATAAAAAATTGTTTTTTTGGTAACAAATTTGAACCTGAACCTGAACCGAACCGGACCCACTAAATTTTAATGTATTGAATCCGAACCTGCACCCATATTTTTCTGGATTCGAAACAACTTCTATAGTTTTTGGTGGTTCTTAATTCGGATTGGCGTAAATGAAAGCGGGAAAATGTAGGAACAGTTATAGTGATAAAAACCAAATTTCGCTTATGTCGCCATAAGCTACTTTTATTTGGTGCCACAGATTTATTTTGAAGTTCTATGTGAAAACAAAAACAAAAAATTAAATATGTATATACAAAAACATTTTTCATATACATATACATTAATATTTGCATTTAATGAGGCAGTCCATTTCTTTTCAAATTTTAGTGAAGACAATAACTAAAAAAAAAGGAACAATCTAGAGGTAAAAAAAAGTAATATAATCTATGTTCTTCTTGAGATATCAACTCCTATATTTTAAAGGGTAGTTATAATTGTCGATGAAAACCAGTTCGGGACTTAATGTTGGATGATCGATTTCATAAAAGCTATTGATGAACAGAAGCAATCGTATTTGTAGAACATTTAGGCAATATGACATGATATACAATAATACACATTACCCAGAAGTAAACAGAAAAAATTATAATTGTGGACCGAAATGAGTTTTCATTTAAAGTTTTAACTATACAAATCTTCAATAAATTCAATTCAATGGAAATTTTTGAGAATTAATTCTAAGAAAAAGGAAATTATCAGATTATGAAAAATTTTACTTCTAAAATTTTTCAACAGATAAGCTTTTGAAAATCTGAACTTTTGATTTTTATAAAATTATACTCAAATTCAACTCTTAATTTTAATTATGTTGGTCCACCATACATACCATATGTATATAGAATTAAGAGTTGAGTATAATTTAAAAAATAGTCATAAGTTCAGGTTTTAATAAACATATATTATGAAAATTTTCAAATTCTATATATATGTATATATGTATGTATGTAGTTATTTTAAATTATTTAAATAAATTTTCGGAACTTTTATTACGTATTTATATACATATTTCCAATCTTCCAAATATTTAATTTAAGCAATAACGTATAATGTTTTTTTCTAATTATTTCTATTATAAATTTTATAAGTGGTTTATTTAAAAATTAGTTACACTGTAATCAATTTAAAATATAAATCTACAAATTAGTCTACAAAATATTTTTAATAATTTTAAATTTTTATGATTTTCGATAACATAATAATTTTATATGAAAAAGAGTTAATATAAAATTATTATGTAATCAAGAAAGTTTAAATAAAATTATTATTAGCTATAGATGCTAAAATATAATAAAACAGGGATATTTAATGGTTCAATGATTTTTTAATTTGAAAAAAAGAATACCATTTTTTTTAATACAATTGTCTACCAGTTTATCGTTTTGCCTCCAGAACAAATTACATAAAAACGTAAAACAAGAAGCCGAAACCACAAAATAAACCAAGTTGTTAATGATTTTGTGATAAATTAATCGTTATACCCATTTCTATTATAATATTTATGTCTATAATTTTCACTTTAAAAAAAGACGGTGATTAAGGAAAGGAAACTGATAATTAAATTTACTATAAAGTAACACGATTAATTATTTTGAAATTAAATGATAAAATAAAATAAATAAAAATGTAGAGACTATTTATTTCAAAAAATATTTTATATTTTTTATTTTTTATAATTAATTGGTAAATAAATTAGCTTATATTTTTTTAATTTCAATTTTGTAGATAAAAACAACCATAAGATAATGAATTTGAAAATTATTGTAAATTTAGAGAATATTCCATTTAATGATAAATAAAAAAATTTTGTGAAGCGTTATACATAATACTATAATGATAAAATTAAATTTTCTCAGTCAAACAGCTATTAATGTAAATTTATTGAATTTCAATACAAATTGTATTATTTTTATATCGAAATGGTTACCTTACAATATAAATTTTCCTATTAGTATAGTATAGATAGATAGTTTGTTTCATGGATTTACAGACTTTTTTCAAATATGTTGACTGAATTCGGAATAAAACTAAACTCCAGAATAATCATTTTAGGCAGTTGTAGAATATCAGTACAATAAAAAAATTAACGATTCTAATATTATTAAAAATGATAATATCTAAAATAGTTTAGTAACACCAGTTGCACCAACTATTAAAAGGTGAATTAAATACATATAACATTCAAATACACCTAATACGTCTAAAAAAAGTATATATAATCATGTATAATTAATAGTATTTAAAATTCTGTCTAAAAATATCAATTAAACTATATTTAAACTTAGACACTATTACATTAGTGATAAGATATTTAATAATAATAATATCTCTATATTTTTAAATCAAAATCAATATAATTTATCATAATAAATTATATTGATTTTGATTTACACAAAAGGAGTATGCTTAGTTCATTGAACAGGTCTAATCACCTAAAATTCATATTTCATGATATTAAATTAGTATTTTTAACACCGCACTTGAAAAAAATTCTAAAATATATTTATATTTATTACGAGTAATTTATGTATTTATGCTCAATTAATTGCGGTATGTAAAATAAACTTAAAAAATTCAAAGTTAAAAATAATCCGAATAAATTTTCTACTGTAAAATACCCTATAGATAGATAAAATCAAAAAATTACCTAAAGTCGTCGTTGTGTAAAGTATGTTTTTTTTTTATTTTGGGGATTAATGGTTCATTTTTTGTTTTCGGATGTATTTTTTTTTTATTAAATTAATGACAGTACTTGTTGGTATATACCATCAAGTGTTAAAATGTTTTGACGATTTTTTTTAATGTACTAAATAGGATTATATTTGTTGATGAAGAAATAAGCACATGATTTTTTTTTTTTTAATATAAATGATTAAGCAATTATATTAAAATATGCTGGTAAATAAATTTGATTATTGAGTTTAGAGACAGTCATATATTGTATTATTAGCGTTTTTAGCTTAAAATCGATTACGATGAAAATTATAAAATGTAAAATAGACGATTGTGGTGATATGATAAAGTTTGTTTTTATGGTTCCATTATTTTATTTTGTTTTTTTTTTTTTGTTTATTTGGTAATAATTATTACAATTAAATATAATATGAATGAGTTTAATTAAAATGATTAAAATATGTCCATTTTTTGACAAAAGATCACAAAATATTTAATCTTAAAGTTTAATTTTTTTTTTTTTTTAACTAAAATTGCCAATTTTACTTGTAAAATTAAATTAATTTCTATTTTACCGCCTAAATGATTATCACAATTTATCTTATTAAATTTATGTACTTAAACTTTGTTTAGCTTACGAAAAATAAAAATAATTTCGTTTCTAGACATTTTTCTTATAGAAAATATTTTTACAATGAGTAGGGACGGAAAAACAAGTTAGAAGCAAAAATTGGTATTATATATAAATTGATTTAAGTCCATTTGATATTGATGAAAGTTAACGTAAAATATTATTAGCTATTAGATTGATTTATTAATCAAATAAAGAAAAAAATGTAAAATACACAATTGAATTGATTTTGACAAATGAACATCAATAACCATACTTTATTCGTATTTTAAAAATTAAGATATTTACATAATGAAAAGTTGATTTGAAGTAGAATTTTTGAAAAAAAAAATATACATAAAAAAAATTTAAATGATTAATTTATCAATTTCATTTATAATTATATTTGTTTCCACTTCTTTTTTTTTGTGTTTAAATAAGTTTTATTTTAGAATTATATATTAAAGGGGAGAGTCCCCAAAATCCAATCACTGTATTTTGTAATATAATTTTAATTTTGATGTGTTTCATATTAAGAAAAACTATCTTTTAGTAAAAGAAGTTTAGTAGATGCCGAAATAAAAACATACTTTAAATGGTATAATTTGGAAATTGGTTTGTTGTAACTGACCACGCCAAAACCTAAAGTATGATTTCATTATGGTGAGGTCATTTTTATTATGATGAATTGGAATCTTTTGCAGAATACTAAAAGGAGATAGCAATAGAAAACAAAATGTAAGGCAAAAAAGGTAACACGAGAAAGTTACGATACAATTCATGGCAAATTTATACCGTAGTAAAGTTTTTACCCAAAAATTAATACGTAATTGAAAAAATATTATTTTTTTAGTAACACAAAATATAAAATTTTTTTTAAAAAAAAAAAAAATTTAATCAAATTTTAGTTTAATTTTTAAATAAAATATTATGTACATTTTATTTAAAAATTAAACTAAAATTTGATTAAATTTTTTTTTTTTTTAAGTATATAATTTATTCTTTTAAAAATACTACTTACAATATTCGCTATGCTTTTAAAAAAAATTTTTTTATGATGCAGGAAATATGTTTTGAATAAAAAAAAAATTTTTAACCAAAAAATTATAACGCCAATTTTCTTATTTTGAAAAATTTAATTTGTGAAATGTAATTTTTTAAAAAAACCATTCTCATGGGATAAAAAATAATTTTGACATTCACATCTCTTTTATAAGAAGCATGTTTACCGTATCGGCGCCTACATGCATCGTATGCATCGTATGATGTGCTTGCCTCTCTATCACACAAGTTATAAAACTGAATTTGAATCTCGTTCTGGTCGAAATCTTCACACTTCAGTAAAATGAAAATCATACTTAATGCTTTCACAATTTCCCTTAATTGTACCGGTACCGTTTTTTTCATTACTTTTTTCATACTTAAGAGTACCTGTGTACTACTTTTTCATTTACATATGTATATAATATATCCTATTGACTCATCGTTTTTTACTTCTCAATATTATTAATTCAGTTTATTATTTTTAGTTTAGTTTTTTTTGTAAATCTATGAAATTTATAACATACAGCGGTTCAATTTAGGCAACTTGATTCAAGTTACATTTAATATAGTTAATGTTTAATTAGTCATTTTAAAGTGAGGTATTAAAGTTTAAAATAATAGTTTAGTATTGCATGTAGTTTAGTATTGCATAAAATCAACTAATTTTTAATATTAATTTATAACACTTTTAGCAAAATCTTCCAGACATCAATAATATTATTTAGCTAATTTTAGGATGTCTTACGATGTCACCGATGGCCTCCTAATATTATTTTGGTTATCAATATTATTGTTTAATTTAATTTAATATTTATTCATTGTTATTATAAGTTAATAGCTACTTGACTTAGTAAGTTTCACGTTATATAATTTTCTATAAATGATATATTTTATATTTTCAGAATAGTAATTTATTTTATATGTAGATATTATAGAATATAAATTGGGTATAGATATTAGGAAAATATTTGTATTGGTGATGTTGAATGAAAGTTTGCTGTTATTTTTAATTTTTTTATATTTTTGTTATGTTGATGTAGGACCTATATTTATAAATAAAATAAACATTCTTTACCATAAATGACAAATTTATGAAAAGACAATCTTACTTCGTTTTTAAATCTATTTCAGATTACCTTAAAGTAAATGGCAATATAATTTAGTAGAAGAATCTAGTATATATTATGTAATTCTTATCTATTGACGAGGCCATGTTTCATTTTATAAGTTATATTTATTATGTTTTTTTTCCTTAAAAATTGAAAATGTCTCGTTGAAGTACACGATTTATAAATTCGTGTACTTCAACGAGTACACGACAGGTATTCCTCGACTTACGACCGAGATAGGTTCCTGGACATCGGTCGTAAGTCGATTAAGTCGTAAGTCGAGTGTCATATAAAATAACAACAAGAAAAAAATAACATAATATACTAGCTTCACATGATTCATATTTTTTGAACTTTTGTTCTGTTATTTTTCCTTAACAACCGTGTAATTTTGCCTTAGCAACCGTAAAACATAAATTTTCTGTGATAAAAATTCTTATAATAAATACTTTTTCTTAGTTAAAAAAAATTCAAAATAGTACAAATATATATTTTTAAAATGTTTTCTTTTAGCATTTTGTATGAATAAAATTGGTCGTAAGTGCGAATAGTCGTAAGTCGAGCGGTCGTAAGTCGGGGACTACCTGTATATCGTGTAAAAAATACTTCTATTGAAGAAATACATACCATTATTTTCGTGGTTTTTTTCACATATTACCTTTGTTAGTTTTTTTCTAACTTTATTATATTTTGAACTCCTATACTAAAATAAAAATATAATTTATTAATAAAAAAAAATTTAATTTTACTTTGTCATAAAGAAAATACAAAAATAATTACTGAAATACATTTTTGAGAATCTTTTGCTTGAAATCACAAATTAATCTGAGCTATTTATTTGTGCAGCCAGGAAATTAAATTTTAAATTATTGCTATACTTGTTTATTTTGGATCCCAAAATTTTTTATTCCTTCTGACTATACCCACATAAGGCCAGACTTAAGGATTGCTAAATAAAATAGTTAATAACTTAAAAATAAACCTGAATTTTTTTTTTATTAATATTAAAATTGATTTTATAAATAAAATATAATTTTTTACCATTAACCAGTGATGGATTTACAGATAGGCACACTAGGCTCCAGCCTAGGGCGGCAAATTTTTGGAAAAATAATGGGCGGCAAAATTTCAGAAATAATTTTTGACGGCAATTGTATAAAAATATAAAATAAAACGTTAAAAACTAAAATAAGTTCATAAAGATTTTATTTTACCCAAATTTTATGTATGAATTTTATTACTTTTTTTTAACTTAGACAAGAATTAAGTTGGCTAGGAATGTATAAAATTATTTTTTAAATGAAAATTTATGTAGGAAATTTCTTTCGTATTTGAATTCAAATTTATCGCAGTACTAAGTAGACTAAAATAAAATGTTTAAAGTTTAAATTTTTCAAATAAAAGTTTTATGTGTAACATTTATTAGTCTTTATTTGAATTTAATTTAGTACAGTGCAATTGTGATTATTTCGAGTTTCCGCATAGTTAGTATATTTGATTTTGAAAATTAAACTATTTAATATATATTTAAAAAAAATTTAGGTGTTCATTAAAATGAGTGAGGGTAGAAAGAGATTGAGTGGTGCTAAATATCGTGCAATGGCCAAATATAAAATTGCAAATCAAAAAAAAATAATTGAACAAACTTCTAAAATACAATCTTACTTTAAGCGACCCTCTGCCGTTAACAATGAAACTATATTACAACCAAAACCAGTAGAATGTGTATTGACCGATATTGAAAACGCTCCATGCTCATCAAATACAGCTTCCTGTTCTAGTTTAAATGTCAATCCAGAATTTGTTGCAAACATTGTTGAGCCATTTGAAGTAACGACTAGTAACACTTGCAATACTACGGCAATCAGTAATGATCCTGGCAAGTGGGATATAAATGAAACAACGATTGATTTGGTGACAAAGTTTGGTTTCAAATCAAATAAGGATATGGATTTTAGGAAGTCGAAAAAACTGTTTGGTGACAAATTCCGTTGTTTAAACGTGCAAAATTTTTCGAAACAATTAAAAAATGGAGAAATACGTGATAGAGATTATTTATCATATTCAGAGTCAGATAATGCTCTATATTGCATTCCTTGTTATTTGTTTAAGGGTAGCAGTTCTGGTTGCTCAGATTGGAAAAATATTTCAAAACTATTAGAATCCCACGAAAATTTTGCTGAAATTTTTCAGCAAAATATTTTTCAAACTGCCCCTTTGATTGTTTCTTTGAATCATGACGGTAGCACAACGGCGATGTGTAGAAGAATTTTCGTGGGATTCTAATAGTTTTTAAATATTTTTCCAATCTGAGCAACCACCCTTAAACAAATAACAAGGAATGTCATTAGAAATAATCGCAGAATATGATCCCTTTCTAAAAGATCATATACTGAAGTATGGAAATTGTGGTTCTGGAAACACATCATACACGTCAAAAACAATATGTGATGAATTTATAGCGATAATGGGAACAGAAGTTAGAAACAAAATAATCAATGATATCAAAAAAACTAAATATTTTTCCATAATTGTTGATTCAACTCCCGATATTTCTCACGGTGATCAATTATCATTAATAATTCGATATGTGGATATATCTAACGGTAAAACAGTAGAACGTTTTTTGAAATTTTTCGATAATGCTGGCCATAAAGCACACGAAATGTTTGAAATAATTTTGAGTTTTTTTGATCAATATAAATTAAATTTAACCGATTGCAGAGGACAATCCTACGATAATGCTAATAATATGTCAGGAATCTACAATGGTTTAAACGCAAAAATTTTGGGAATAAATTCACTTGCAATTTTCATTCCATGTGCCTGTCATTCTTTAAATTTAGTTGGTGAATGTGCTGCTGAATGTTGTACAGAAACTGTGCACTTTTTCATGCTTATTCAAAAAATTTATTAATTTTTTTCTGTGTCAACAAGGCGGTGGGCACTACTGAAAGCAAAAATTGGCTCAAACAAAAAACTACCAAAAGCTTGTGGTCAGCTAGCTCAGATGCTTGCACTGCCTTGCATCAAAATTGGAAAGATGTATATGATGTGCTGAGAGAAATTGAAATTGACAATTTGGAAAAAGGATCTACTCGTGCTGAAGCAGGAGAATTATTAAGAAAAATGGAAAAGTTAGAAACTGCATTGATGCTTACGATCTGGAAAACTATTTTGGAACGGATTGACAAAGTGAAAAAAAACTACAAGCCGTTAATATGAATCTTCTCACTGCTGTCCAGTTATACGATTCCTTATTAGATTACTTGTTGGATACAAAGGATAATTTTTTGAGATTTGAAGAACAAGCTTTGGCAATTTCGATTAGTTCTACATACGAGCATAAAAAAATTAGAAAGAGGAAATTGCATTTTGACGAATCCGAAGAAGATATGTCAGTTACAGATAGCCCAAATGAATATTTAAAAAAAAATGTATTCGAACAAATTATTTTGGTTTTGATAAAAGAGTTAGAAAAGCGTAAAGGTTCATATAGCTTTTTGTATCAAAAATTTGGATATCTCGAAGATATATGTAATCTTGATTCAGATACTATTATAAAAAAATCAAAAGAATTGTACGAATTTTATAAAAGTGATTTAGACGAAGAAGTAGTATTAGAAGAAATACTACATTTTAAAACGCTTTTAGAGAAAAGTGACATGCCTGAGAAAACCATCGCAAACCAATATAATTTTATATATATAAATGGATATGGTAACTTGTTTCCAAATGTAGAAATTATTTACAGAATATATTTGTCACTAGCGTTAACAAATTGCTCTGCAGAAAGATCTTTTTCGTGCTTGAAGAGAATCAAAAATTATCTCCGATCAACCATGACAGAAACTAAATTAAATGATATTTCCATATCGAACACGACGTTTTGGAAGAAATTGAATTTACAGACATAATTAATGTATTTTTAAATAAAAAGTTGAGAAAGAAAATATAAATAAATAAAATACAATACTGAAATTAAATGTTTATTTTCTTATTGGTTAGGGAAAGGGGCAATAAATGCACAATAGATCTTTTAGGTCGCAGTGCTCTCTCGTGCTCCCCTCAAAAAAAAAAAAAAAAAAAAAAAAAAATGTTTATTTTTTAGTGTAATTTTCAGACAATTTTTTTAATAGTGCCTAAAGGCGGCATATGTGTAAATCCGCCCCTGCTATGAACGGAAATTAAAATGTTTAAAATATTAAATAATAATATCATTAAATATTAATTGAAAAACTGATAATTTCTGTAACTTATCAGTTGTTCTACCAATATTTAATGATACTTGTTTAATAACTTTAAGGGCGACACAGAATACGTCGTTGTCGCCTGTCGTCGGGTTCGTCAGCACTCTTTGTGGAGCTAAAATAAATTTAACCCTTTCGAACCGGATGGTACATATATGTACCAGAAAAAGTTAAAACATCCCTCAAAGTCAGAAATCTTATATTATTTGGCATTATATTATACCACTTCGGTTCTAAAGGATTTCTTAGTATATTACAACGGCATTTATTACGACTTGTTTTTTCTTGTCTCGTCAGTATGATTTTTTTGTCGGGCAGTTAAGACCAAAAGTGCTATTTTTAGTAATTTTTATTAAATTTCAAGTAAATTTGAAAAGCAAATAATAATAAAATAGTGTAAAATTAAAAAAATTATACTTAGTAAATATTATCAACACAGAAGGTAAGAATATCTATATAAATAGTATGTTTTTTTTAGTAATTTTAGCTAGTGGTACACATATGTAGTCACTTTTGGTGGTACATATATATACCGGCAAGGATGTAAGTGCATTTTTCAGTATTTATGAGCTCGTTATCTGGTCGTTTGTGTGTAAAATGGCAAGACACCAAAGAAGTTTTGGTACTAAGTAATTGCCACAAACCAGGGATGACACTTGTTACAAAAACATTAAAAACAGGTGAAAAAATTGAGGTTGAATGTCCGCAACAGATTAAATTTTATCGCGAAATCATGGGAGTTGTAGATTTGGCAGACCAGATGAGTGGACTGTATGAATATGACAGAAAATCAGATAAATGGTGGAAAAAGGTTTTTTCTCGTTTGCTAATGATGACGGCAGTAAATGCATGGATTATTCATTCTGAGCTCAATCGTAAAAAGGTACCATTCAAAATATTTTTAGTAACTTTGGCAGATCGAAGAAGGATTGAAAACTACAGCTGTTCGCAGGTCAATGAAACCTGGGCGCAGATCCCAAAAACCTCAAGCAACTAATCATCTTCCAATTGAAGGAAGCATTAGACGGTGATGTACTAATTGTTCCAGGTTCAAAAAACAAACACGTACGAAGACCATCTGCAGGGTGTGCAATATTCCATTATGTAAAATATGTTTTGCAGCATATCATTCCTAAAATTTATGTAATTTTTTTTTATTTTATTTTATTTTTATTTTATTATTTTTATTGAATATTTTTTTTTTTTTTTAATATTATGAATAAAGTTTTCGTTAATTTTTTATGTTATATAAATAAATCTGTTATTGTTTTTTTATGACTGTTGGTACACCCTTTTACCACTTAACACCCCGAATGGTACAATGTTGTACCAGCACCCCCCGATAACCCCCCTTCTGAAAACAACGTTTTTTTAGCACAGAAAGTTTCTAAGAGATACAGGTAAGACATTCCACATGTAGGATATATATTAACTTTATTAATCGAAAGCCGGTTCGAAAGGGTTAAGTGCATAAAAAGCTCTCTCAACACTGACTTGAGTTGCCGGGACAGCTAATATAACCTGAGCAGCTTCATACAATGGAGGTGTATCAAATTTTTTTAGTTCCCAAAATTCTAAGTTTTTTTTTTTTTAGAAATTCTGGGATTGGTTTCATAAACTTCGTATTCGTTTTTTAGTGCAATAACAATTATGGACTCGTTGTTGACATTTATTGATGACAAATTCTTTTCCTTTCTCTTCAGCTTCTCCAATGACAAAAGCAAATACGAAACCAATCCGAATCCACATATAATAAT
Source organism: Empis livida (assembly GCA_963932195.1). Classification (NCBI taxonomy): domain Eukaryota; kingdom Metazoa; phylum Arthropoda; class Insecta; order Diptera; family Empididae; genus Empis; species Empis livida. The sequence goes on along the minus strand of OZ010645.1, from coordinate 32,668,572 downwards.
TTTGTTTGAAACAACAAAATTCTGGGAAATATGAAAATTCTAGCAAATTTCATAATAATTTCTATTCTCTACTAAAACAAATAATAACCGAAATAATCTTGTTTGAAACAAAAAAAATGCTGGGAAATATGAAAATTCTAGCAAATTTTCTATATTAAAAATTAACCCTGAACCGCGGTTTTGATTGGATTTTCCATCAAAACAGTGTTTTCCATCAAAACAGTGTTTTGAAAATTTTAAATTTTTTGAAATTAAAATTTTCAAAACACTGTTTTGATGGAAAATATTAAATATCTAGGAAATACAGCGACAACAATAACGACAACATTGTACTCGCATAATATGAAATATCAAGTTTTGTTTTTTTTTCTATGTCGCCCTTTTTATAATATTTATAAATATTATTTATATGGAAATTTGCACAAAACATGATATCTACATTTTTTGACACTTTGAGATAACTTGCACAAAACATGATATCAAATTATTATTTGAAAAATTGGTAAAATTTAAACTAAACCGATATTTTTATTTCTGAGTTAAATGATTTTACCAAACATACGTACTAATTTCATGTTTTGGCAATTTGTTGATGGTCAAGGATATAAAATTTTTAAATACATATATACATATGTATATATGTAGAAAATTTTTAATTATGTAGATATCATATTTTGGACAATTTGTACAGAACTAATATTTTTTTTAAATATTTTTTAAAAAATTATTAATGATATCCTTTTGAATTAAAAACTTATTTAACTTGTATATGTATTTTAAGAGATACTCTTAATTAAAGTTATAAAAAATTTGATTAAATTTTTTATATTTTCCATTATAAATTAAATTGTATTATTTTATATTATATATATCAAAATAACAAGCTAAGACGAAAAAAAACATTAAACAAAAACTTATATATTATATTCTTTAAAAAACACTTTAGAAAATTTGTTCCAAACGAAATCATCAACAGTTTTTATTTCCCATAATGAAAATTAGTAAGATGTTTTATATCCTTGGTGTCGACACAATATTCTAGCAAATGGATATTATAGTCCAATAAAACAAAAAACATCATAGTCGAGGTTAGAAATGTGTAATGTACTTGTGCCTTTTATCACAGAAAAATATTCGAAACTTCAAGTTGCAGAATTAAATGAATAATATATTATATATATAGTATAGTGAAACAGAAATACAAGGAGAAAAAAAAAATTCTCGTAAATTACTCAAGTTTACGATCTTTCTTCAAGAGTTTTTCTAGCTTTATAGAATTCGGATCCTAAAATAGTATAAAAAATAATTGTATACATTTTTTTGTAACTAGTCATTTATTTTCAATTTCTTTTCAATGTTGTTGTTTAGTTTAGAGTTTTGTTGCATGTTTTCTTAAAGCATTTAAAAACGAACCAGAAGATTCTCTTTTTCTTTTTACATTTTTAAATCAATGTTACGTTTTACGTTGACTTAAATTTTTTTATGCGGAAAGATTGTTTTTGTACATTAAATACAAATAGTGTTTTTATTTTGTTTTAATCTTATTACGTGAAATTTACAAAATGTAAAAGAAAACACAATTAGTCAATTATTTTGAAAATATATACAGTAAAAAGTTAGATGACTAAAGGAAAATTACTTTAAACTCAAATGAGAAAATCAGGAAAAACTGATACAATTTAAAACAAAAAAATAAAATAAAAGTATTTTGCGGACCCAAAATGAAATAAACAATTTTAAAATAAATTCAGAGAAATCAAACACCTAACAAGTTAAAGTTAGATTTTTAAAAACTTAACTGTACATTAAAAATTATTGTTAGTGCATAAAAGTTCAAATCATTAATATGTTGTCTGTGCGAAATTTCAAGATACCACGCACGACACCCTAAATAAGAAATTTATATTCTTCGTTATGGCGGATCTTCTCACACCGAGAGGTTGTTGAATATCGTATAATGCTGAAATTTAAACATATGCGTTTTACAATCATGTGACAAATCTAATTCCCTCAAGCTAAAATGGCATAATAAGATATTTCTAGTAATTTTTCTAATCTCATTTTCATTACAGGTAATCATTCTAAACACAGTATGTGCACTCTGGTATACGAAAATTCGACTTTATATTATTGACGTCAAATTTTTATTGATGTCAAAAACCAATATCAGGAAAGGTTAAGTTAAAAACACTTACTCAATCAATTTCTTTCAAAATTATTTATTTCAATTTTAATGTTATAATATTTCTAAGAAACAATTACGAACAACAATAGTTTTTTATACCCATTGAACCAAGGATCGTTTTTCTACAATAAAAGTGAAATGTATTAATTTATTTTACACAAGTCATTTTTCTGTTTCTTTTCTTTCAATTAAAACTTTATTTATATTATAAATACATTTTTTTCTAGTTGTTAAGAAAAAAAATTCTTAAAACTCTCTATAAAATTTATGCTACTCAATTTAATCTATGAAAATTTAATTAATATTTCCAACTTCTGTTACATTCAATTTTCTTTGCTTGGTTTTTCTTTTTTTGCATTAGTCGTTTCTTTACTGTATTAAGAACCTTGGTTTGTATACTTAAGTTATAAAGGAAAATCTATATTGCATCAGGTGTTTACATCATTTTCATTATTTTGTATTATAAAACTTTCTTAAATATAATAATAATTTAAGTTTAAAAATTCAGAATTTAAACTAAAAATTGAGAGTTTTATACTTTTTTATCAAAGAATTTCCATTTAAAATAATGTACATATGTAACTAGAAAAGAAAAAAATACAGAAAAATTATTGTCAATTAGTTTCATACTTCGAAGCGTCATTGAGTATCTCCCTGAAAATTTACCAAAAAATATCTCCCGCAAAATTTACAAAAATAAATTTAGTAATTATTTAATATTCTAAATTAATATTTAAATATTTACATTTATAATTCATATACATACGTTATATGTATTATAAATTTTTGGAAAAGTTTAAACCACATTTTTAGGGTGATAAATAAAACTTTCTTAGAAAAAAAAAATTGCAGTACAATTTACATACAAAAATAAAAAAAATTACTTTAAACTCAAATGAGAAAATCAGGAAAAACTGATACAATTTAAAACAAAAAAATAAAATAAAAGTATTTTGCGGACCCAAAATGAAATAAACAATTTTAGCAGAAACATATGTATTAACAGAAGATTTCCCACAAAAATATATCACAAAATGAACTATAAAAATAAAATGATAGTAATTTGTTATTGAAATAATATTTATTAATGGTCAGTTTCACACTCAAAGTTTAAACTCTCGACAAAGTTTAAACTTTAGATTAAAATAAATAGTACATACCGTATTTATTAAGGAAATGTTCTTATAATCGCTACATAATATTTGTAGCCAACTTATTGGACATTATGTAAATTTATATTGCATCAAATCGACTTTGTAGCCTATAACCAATTGTATTATATTTTTTGTTTCATATTGATATAAGGAGGAAATTTGCCTTTTAATTATCCATATTCCTTTTATAAATTAAACAAAAAAAGAAAAGTTTTTGAAAATAAAATATACAATGTGAAAAATCAACAAATGTTATAAATTGCACGATGGCGACGGTTAAATAATTAAAAAGGTCGTTGTATTTTTTATTTGACACTCATTCGAAATTATTTTGTAGAAGGCGAAAAAAATAGCTTTGACTGTTGCATGCATATGTAAATTTATTTAAAATTTGATGGGAGTAATATACATAATGATGGGTGGTATGGTGGATTGGGTAAATAATGTGTTACAAGTAAATTTATATATATATATATAATCCAAAGGTAATTTTCCCTTTAAATGTTATTATTAAAAAAAAATTCTTTTATTTTTGGTACATGTAAAGTTACTAATTAATTGGGTATATAGTGAGTTAAAAAGATGTCTTCTTTGTTATTATTAATAATTAATTAGAACTCTTTGTTTTATATGTACTGACGCTTTATAGAATCTTTATTTTATTTAAGTGTGCTAACACGGTCTCGAAAACTGGTCTCCTTTAACACGTTAATCGTCACTATAATGTCAACAATATTTTCAGCTTGGCCACGGTAATTTTATTACATAATTTAAATACTATATCTCGAAAAATTTAATGCCGTACTGTAAAACAAATTTTTTTACCAAATTTTCCGGAATAACGTATATGACTGACATGTGGTCATGCCAACCTTATTTTCTCTAAAAGCCGTGTCAGTCATATATGTCTGACTCATCCAAACTGATTGCAACAAGTATTAGCCAGTAGTGAGTTGAATGCGTATGAATCACTAGTGCATGTTACATTTATCAGATAGCAATTACTGAGACTATTTTTTTATAATTTTTATCTACAAATAATGGCAAAACAAAAGTTTCTTAGTGAGAGTGAAATAAAAATTATTGAAATGTAATTTTTCAAGTGTAACAATATAGTATTATAAAACTAAGGGCCGAATTAATAAATCACACTTGAATTTAGTTGGACTTAAGTGTATGATTTCGTATTTATAAACAATACTTAAGAGCCACTTAAGTAATGATCATAGCACACTTAAGAGCCTCTTAAATTTCATTGGCAGTATTGTCAGCTTTAAATAATAAAATTTGACACCTGTAAATTGTCAAATTAAATAATTATCAAATAATTATAAATAATTGTCAAATAAAAAAAAAATAAAAATATTTATCTAAATTAAATTTTTAAAAAAATATATTTTTTATCTGACATAATTTAATCACTTCTGCTGTCAATTTGTTTCGGTTATGACGGATTATTTTTTAGATTAGTGTTATCAACATAAATAGAAAAATCATATTACCAACATTTCAATTTAAAATTATGTCAATACTACCAACAAAACTGAACAAAAATTCTGCAATATAAGTGTGCTTTATTAATACGAAAAATAATCGCAAACTTATTAAAGTATTTACTTAAGTATTCACTTGACTTAAGTGTGATTTATTAATTCGGGCCTAAGTCTATTTTATTTTGCCGTAGTAAGCCAAACAATTTTCAGGTTTTGTTCCTGTTAGTCTAAGCTTTTGAAAGATATAGCAAATTTATCGTTTGCGTTGGATATCAGTGACTGACGTGGCCTTCTACTAAATCCCGAATGTGTGACATGGCTCATGAAGAACTTCTTAGTGCCAGACACATATGACTGACGTGGCAATTAACGTGTTAAAGGGTTTCGAATTTTTTTATTTATGCAGTTTGAAACAAGAATACTTTTTTTTATTCGGATACCAAAATAAAAATAAATATCTTTATAGTGAAGAATTTTGTAATTGCAACCAAAAATTTACATTTTTTAATATTACTTTTTTTAATGACAGCAAATAATCGTTGGAGAATCCTTATTACTGTATAATATTTTAAAATGTTTAATTTATTTATTTATTTATGTGTGCAAATTTATTAAAATATTCAATTAATCAAAAAAAGGACATACATTTAATTTAATCTTTGGATAAACATTAACCAACAATGCTGCCGTACAATATGATAATATTTTCTTATTATTCAGAGTTGTTTGCTTTAAAATAAATATATTATGTATTAACAGTTGTTTGTACAATTTTCAGGCTAAGCATTTATTTTATTTTGAGAAAATTTAATTTAACTTTAATGTTACTTATGTAATTATATGAAATTAAACTATATGTAAAATTAAAATAATAATTTAACCCATTTTTCCATCCTGTTGCGCTATCGCAATATTTCAAAAAAATACTATCACAGAGTTAGCTCCAACAGTTTCCTAATAAAATTAGTCTCTGATATTGTTGGTCACATCATTGCAAAAAATGAGAATAAACGGAGGCAAACTTCGAAATTATGTAGTTTATTTTTGAAAAAAATGCTGTCAACTTATATTAGAAATGTTTTTTTAATATTTATTAGAACATTTTTTACCGTTTATTCGCGAGAGCGTGGGAATCTAAAATTTTAAAATCCATTGAAATGTCTTAATTGGACACTAAATAAATAGAAATTACTAAAAATTGCTTATTTTTTAAAACCCCAGTACAAGCGGCGAAAAATAGGTTAAAGAATTTAAGTATTCATCTTCATATACGAAAGATATGTTTCCTCTGTTAAATTTCCTTCAAATTATAATTAATAAAATTTGTAAATAACCAGAATTTCTCATCATTTTTACAAAATTTATGTACCACATACTGTATATTATTCAATTAAATAAGATATTTTATTCGGAGTATTTTTTATGGAATTTATTGAACAAAAAAATAGAGATATACATACTTTAAGTTAACATCCTTATTATATATATATATATATATATATATATATATATATATATATATATATATATATATATATATATATATATATATATATATATATATATATATATATATATATATATATATATATATATATATATATATATATATATATATATATATATATATATATATATATATATATATATATATATATATATATATATATATATATATATATACATATATATATATATATATATATATATATATATATATATATATATATATATATATTGTTACATCCGAACCCGAAGCCCTTTTCCATGTTTTGGAATTCTAAGTTAATATTGCAAACATGTGTTTTTAAAGTAAATCAGTAAAAGATAAAAAATAAGTAAATTAAAGATAATTATTCCAAAGTACAGATTTTAAAACCTAAATAACTAAAAGATAATAAATAAGTAAAATAAAGATAACAGTCCAGATGTAAAAACCTAAATAAATAAACAGATATGTTAAGAGTTAAGACATAAATTCAGAATATAAAAACACATGTAATAGTTTTTAAGATTTAGTAATAATTTGGTAACGAGAAGTGCAGTTTGTAATTTTTCAATTTTCTTAAAAATAAATAATAAAAAACAGAACTAAAATACGTTTTTTATATTATTGGCGCAGTCGGTAGAATTTATAAAAAAAAAATAGACTAATATTGTCAAAATTTTTTTTTGTGTAAATAAAAAAAATTGAAAAGTGCATTTATTTAGTGAAACTATAAAACTTTAACTATAGTTTAAACATTTTGTTGAAAGAAAAATTAATAAAAACAGTGAAAATGGCGATTTCAGCAACAGAGGCGCTTGCTCTAATAAAAAATGGTCCAGAAATGTATGGTGAGAAAGAATTATTTTCATTTGTAGAGTATTTCAACAGTATTTTTGCACTAAGTATTCCTGCAACTTTGATACCAGTTATAATTATTACTCTTAAAACCAAATTAAAAGGCAAAGCTAGAAAAGTGGTTGCCGTTCGTCGAATTAAAAATTGAAAAATCTTCTTTAAAATTTTTAATTGACACAGGTTCAAATGTTAGTATTTTAAAACCTCCTTTTTGTCCACCTGAAAGTTTAATATCTATAGATAGATCTATTCATACTTTGGGAGAAAGGCCTATAAAAAGTAAACAATTAGCTAAAGTTAAACCGCTTCCTGCATTTAAAAATCTTTTTAATGAAATGGTATTTTTAATTATCGATTTTAAGAGTGATTTCGATCGAATTTTAGGTTTTGTGTAAAACAGTCATTGATTATAAAAAAAAAATAATTAATATAGATAATGAAGAATTTCCTTTTTTTTGTTCAAAAGAGGAAGAGTCATTATATAATAATTATTGTGAAAATATTCCTTCACAATTATATAGTTTTCATATAAATTATGATTCATATCATATAAATTATAATTCATATAAATTATGATTCATATCAGAAAAATTTGAGAACTGATCATTTAAATAAAGAAGAACGCACTAATTTGTTTGAATAGCTACATGATTACCAGAATTTATTTTTTAGTAATAAAAAAAACTTAACTTTTACGAATAAAATTAAACATTCAATTAAAACAACTAGCGATAAACCAGTTTATAAGCGTTCATATCGTTATCCTCAAATACATAAAACAGAAGTTGAAAAACAAATAAAAGAAATGCTTAGTGATGGAATAATTAAACCAAGTAATTCACCTTATTCCTCTCCTTTATGGATTGTTCCTAAGAAAATAGACGCTTCTGGTATAAAAAATGGAGAATTGTTATTGATTATCGAAAACTGAATGATATAACTATTGAAGATAAATTTCCTATACCAAATATTGATGATATTTTGGATAAATTGGGAAAATCAATGTATTTTACAACAATTGATTTAGCGAAGGGTTTTCATCAGATAGAAATTGAATCTGATGATATTCAGAAGACAGCTTTCTCTACAGATAATGGTCATTATGAATTTGTTCGTATGCCATTCGGATTGAAAAATGCGCCTTCTACATTTCAAAGACTGATGAATTCGGTATTACGTATTAGCAAAGTATATTGGAAAAATATGCTTCGTTTATTTAGATGATATTATTATTTTTAGTACAAGTTTAGAAGAACATATAAGCTCTATAAAAAAAATATTTCAATGCTTAAAAGAAGCAAATCTTCAAATTCAGCCAGATAAATGTGATTTTTTTAAGAAGGAAACAAAATTTTTAGGTCATATTATAACAACTGAGGGAATTAAACCAAATCCAAACAAAATAAAAACCATTCAAGAATATAAAATACCAGTAACCCAAAAACAAATTAAACAATTTCTTGGTTTAGTAGGATACTACAGGAAATTTATAAAAGATTTTTCAAAAATAGCAAAACCAATGACATTATATTTGAAAAAAATAAGAAAGTTAACATAAATGATAAAGAGTATGTTTTAGCTTTTAATACATTAAAAACACAATGATCCTATTTTGAAATATCCAGATTTTTCAAAAACATTTTTAATAACGGCTGATGCTTCTAACTATGCAATTGGTGCAGTTTTATCACAGAATAAAAATCCAATTTGTTTTGCATCTCGTACTCTGAATGAACATGAAGTCAAATATTCAGTGATTGAAAAAGAATGTTTGGCAATAGTATGGGCAACTAAGTATTTTCGTCCTTATCTTTATGGAAGGAAATTTATTATACAGACAGACCATAAGCCATTGCAATGTAAAGAAATAAAAAAAAATTGATAGGAGAAAAATAATAATTTTTAGCGCTGAAAAATTTACTTCAGCCATATGTAAAGAAATATTAAATGAATTAAACGGAAAATTGATTGCACTATTTGTAGAAAATTTTGAAATTTTTAAACAATTTCAAGATGCATATGTGAATCATAAACCAAGTTATAAAATAATAAAATGTAGTAAAATGTTAAAGGAAATAATAAAAGAAGAAGAGGTTGTTGAAATTATACTTAAAGAACATATAAAAATTAACCATAGAGGTATTGAAAGTGTATATGAAAATGTAAAGACTAAAATATATTATCCAAATTTAAAAAAAAGTAATAAACAAAGTTATAAATGAATGTAATGTTTGTAACCTTGCTAAGTATGATAGAAAACCAATAAAATTTCCTCTTAAAGGTACTGAAACTCCAAGTCAGCCTAAAGAAATTTTTCATATAGATATATGGTATCCAAAAAAAGGAGAACATTATTTAACTTGTATTGACAAGTTTTCAAAATTTGCATGTGCAATCTTAATTGAAAATCGTACTTGGATAACAATAAAAGAAACTCTTCTAATATTTTTATGAACATGGTTATCGAAAACTGAATGAACATGGGAAAACCAAAAATATTGATATGTGATAGAGAAAAAGCAATGGAAACCGAATCCATAAGAAACTTTTATGAACATGGGAAAACCAAAAATATTGATATGTGATAGAGAAAAAGCAATGGAAACCGAATCCATAAGAAACTTTTTAGAATCTGAAAATGTACAATTACATCTTTGTACACCATATAATAAAACAAGTAATGCAGATATAGAAAGATTGCATAATACTTTTAATGAACAAATGAGAATTATTTTAAATAAGCCTCCGGAAGAAAAGCAATTTTTAAATCCTGTCGTAGAAGTAGTTGTAAATTATAATCGTGTTATTCATTCAGTAACAAAAATGAAACCAGAAGAATTACATAATGAACGGGATCAAAATATAATTAAAGAAGTATATGAAAAAATTAAGTTAAATAAATTAAACAATTTAAACAAAGCTAATGTTTTCAGAAAAGATGGACAAATTGATTCCAATTATTTAAAAAATCACAAGAAATTTAAACTTGATAAAATTTATAAAATAGTTAAAGCACCAGAAATAAGAAACGATCTTGTCATATTAAATAAAAAACCATATTATAAAGCTCAATTTAAAAAACTAAAAAAAAAAAATTTAATTCTTTCAGCTCTTCTGATAATAGTAATGAACCTAATAATGGCAACAAATTGAATTGAGGTTATTCCTGTCCAATCGGGTAACGGTTTCGTACATATTCAATTAGAGGAAGTCAAACCTATAGATTATTATAATACCATTATTCATAAAATAAATATTTCAACTTTTCAAGATCAATTTCAAGACTATATTATAAATATTCCAAGAAATGATTTAATAGATTTTAAAATTCAGCAAATTCAAAAATTATTATTAGTTTTTAAAAGACATAAAAGAGGACTTTTTAATATAGTAGGAGATGTTTCAAGTTTTTTATTTGGGACAATGAATAGTAATGATAAAGAAAGAATAATGAAAGCCATTTATGATAATGAAGGCAATAATTTTAACGTAGCTAAGAAAATTAATGAACAAATTTCAATTAATTATCAAATTGAAGCAGAATTGAAAAATTTAAGCAATACCATAAATAATAATAATAAAGAGTTGATAAAATTTTCTGAAGAAAATAAAGATAAATTAAACGAAATAAGTAAAAAATTTAATGAAAAATCTATCTTAGATAATACTTTAAATCAATTAATAATTTTTTATAATTTTATTCATAAAGTATCACAAACCATCCATTATTTTATCAAAACAAGGAATATTAGTCATGTCATTATTATCAGATGAAGAAATTAAAAGTATATCAATTGAAAAAATAAAATATTTAAAAGTTAAACTTTTTGTTGACAAAAACATTGTAGTAATTATTATTCAAAAACCTATATTTTCTTACGAAATTTGTAAAATTGTAAAATTATATTCTGTACCAAACTTTAATAAACAAGAAATTATAAATATACCAGAAAAAGTAATTAAATGTAATAATAAAATTTTAGATTTAAATTTTAAAATTATTCAAGATAACTGTATTAAAGAATTGTTTAAACCAAAGATTGAAAGTTGTCAATATACAAATAATTTAGAACAAAAAATAGTATCTGATATCCCTGGTATAATTTTAACTATAAATATTGAGGAAATCATACTTTTACAAAATTGTAATCAAGATAAAATTAAAATTGAAGGAAATAATGTATTGAGATTTAATAACTGTACAATTAAAATTAAAGGAAAAGATTATTATAGTTACGAAACTATAAGTGATTTCAAATTTATAAATAATGAAATTAAAACTATAAAACCTATAATATTTAAGCCTGAACTGGAAGAAATCAAAGAATTACATTTTGAAAATATAAAAGAAATGCATTTGGTAAAAAGAATAAATTATGTAAACTATGGTATTAATTTAATTTTAGTAATTCTTGTAATAGCTATAATAATATTTGTGTATGTAAAATTTAATTTGAAAAAGAAAAATAGGAATGCCATTCCAAAATCTAAATTTGATGAGGACATCAAAGCAGGAAGGGGGTGTTACATCCGAACCCGAAGCCCTTTTCCATGTTTTGGAATTCTAAGTTAATATTGCAAACATGTGTTTTTAAAGTAAATCAGTAAAAGATAAAAAATAAGTAAATTAAAGATAATTATTCCAAAGTACAGATTTTAAAACCTAAATAACTAAAAGATAATAAATAAGTAAAATAAAGATAACAGTCCAGATGTAAAAACCTAAATAAATAAACAGATATGTTAAGAGTTAAGACATAAATTCAGAATATAAAAACACATGCAATAGTTTTTAAGATTTAGTAATAATTTGGTAACGAGAAGTGCAGTTTGTAATTTTTCAATTTTCTTAAAAATAAATAATAAAAAACAGAACCAAAATACTTTTTATATATTATTGGCGCAGTCGGTAGAATTTATAAAAAAAAATAGACTCTAATATTGTCAAAATTTTTTTTTGTGTAAATAAAAAAAATTGAAAAGTGCATTTATTTAGTGAAACTATAAAACTTAACTATAGTTTAAACATTTTGTTGAAAGAAAAATTAATAAAAACAGTGAAAATGGCGATTTCAGCAACAGAGGCGCTTGCTCTAATAAAAAATGGTCCAGAAATGTATGGTGAGAAAGAATTATTTTCATTTGTAGAGTATTTCAACAGTATTTTTGCACTAAGTATTCCTGCAACTTTGATACCAGTTATAATTATTACTCTTAAAACCAAATTAAAAGGCAAAGCTAGAGAAGTGGTTGATATGAATCCACAGTGCAATACTTGGGATACTATTAAACCATTGTTAATAACAAACTCAGCTAATTTTGCATCAGCTAGTGCGTTGACTGATGAATTAATTGTCATGCAAAATAATTCATCAACTATTGATTTTTATTATAAAATCCAACAGCAAGCTGTAAAGATAGTAAACAAATAAATAAATATAATTTATTTATTTACTTAGTTATGTTTTAATATTTTCTAAGATGAAAAAGTATAGAATTAATTTGGTGATAATTGTTTAAAAAGAAACATTTGTAAGTTTTTATTAAAATTAAAATGAACTAAAAAAATTAATAGAAATTTATTTTATAGAAAATGTGCGGTGGTCTTTGGGGCTCTTGTGGTCCTTTTTTAATTTCAATCCAACATTGCAATTTAAATTAACAAATTATTGTTTTATTAACATTGGACATGGCAACAATAGAAAAAGTAAAAGTGCAATGTAAAAGTGTAATAATAATATGAGTGCAGAAAATAATTGTTTACTAGAATATAAATTAATTCCAGGATTCAGAAAAAATGGCAAATTGTTATTAGTGACATCGGAAAATAATAGTTATAAATATATAAATATACAAAATGTGGTACAAAATATCATATATGCTATAATGCAAAAGGTCCGGTAAATATTGCTGTTGATGATTTTAGTAGTAGTGAAGAAGGTGGCATTTCTAGACAAATGCGAGATAATAAATGAAATAAAAATAAATTATGCTGAAAATTTATCATTGAAAAATGTACAGTAATTGAATTTGGGAGAAATTTGCATGTAATTAAAAGCAAAGTTTTCCCCAAATCGCCATCAACTTTTGCAGATATTATGGCAATTTCCAAAAAAAAAAGAAATACTCACAGAATTTGGCATTTCAAGATAGAGAGAAAAAAAATTTTTTATTTCAATACAATTATTGAAGATAATTCTAACATTCAGTATTTATGTCGCCGACAATTTGCTCCGTCATAGATAATCATTGGAATGATAGTCAGCCTAGAAATTATTTAATGGATGGTAAATTTTCAGTAACACCTTGTGGCAATATTTTCAAACAATTGCTTATTGTAAATATTGCTCATGGTGAATATGACCAATTTTGAAACTGCTATAAGAAATGGCATTAAAAAAGTGTATACGCAGGTAATAATATTGATTTTGGAAAACTTTATTAAGAAGAAATTATATAAAAAAATTTTTTTTTAAATTATGCGAACCCGAACCCAATCAAAAACGCGGTTCAAGTTCAATTTTTAATATAGAAAATTTGCTAGAATTTTCATATTTCCCAGAATATTTTTTGTTTCAAACAAGATTATTTTGGTTATTATTTGTTTTAGCAGAGAATAGAAATTATTATGAAATTTGTAGAATTTTCATATTTCCCAGAATTTTTTTGTTTCAAACAAAATTATTATATGTGGATTCTGATTTGTTTCGTATTTGCTTTTGTCATTTTAATTAGTCTTTAAATTTCCTTACGCAGCAAGATTAATATAATGATTGAATTTTTGAATATTGTACAACAAAAAAGTACATAATATAGAAATTCTTTTGTTTTTCTTATTTTTATTTAAAACTGAAAGTCAGAAAATTTTTTTTTAAATAAATACATATGTAATTATTACATATTTATTTAAAAATTTTTTTAAATAAATGTGTAATAATTTCATTTCAATTTTGAAATGAAATTATTACATGTTTCTCCTAACGTGTTTCTCGTGTTTCTCCTAACTCTGTTAATTTTATTATTGTTTTTCGCTATTGTTTTTTCTTCAATTGTTTCAATAAATGATTTTTTAAAAATATTGGTTTCCTTATTTTTTTTATTATTTATTATAAATCAGTTATTGATTTCATTATAATTTAGAATAATTACTAATTCGGATTTTAATTTTTAAATAAAATTAATTTAACTGTGAAGAATTTTTTCTTTGATAATTATTTTTGTACGCTGAATATAATTGCTGTAAATTTATTCCTACAAGGCATTCTTTATTCAGAATCAATATAACTACATTTTTGAATATTATTTTTAATGCTTAAAAACAGCGCCACAAGTTATTCTTAGGCAATAATCACAGTATCGCCAGCGTCGCGTTACGTCGCGTCTCCATACGGAACGTAATACGAGCATAAAGAAAAATTTTAAGGTCGCCGACAACGAAAATGTGTTAAATGACCAATTAGTCAATAACAACAACATGCAAATGAACAAAAATAATTCAAGTACATTAAAAACGCAAAATTTATTACAAAACACCGCAAAGTTCAAATTATCAGGTTGTAGCAAATTCTACATCGTTAATAGACTTATTAACGATGTTAAGAGACAGCTAAGCAAACCGGGATGGACAGATATATTACAGTTACGAAACGCAAAAAAAGTCCTTTGCCGGAAAAAACATCTAACAAAGCTAAAAAAAACAAATTTTGAGTACCTTTGTAAACAAAAACGACAACAGGTTTAGCATATTAAGTACTGAAGATGAGGAAGCTGAAAAGCAGAAAGAAAAGTCAGTTAAACCACCACCAATTTTTCTGCGGAAAAAAAACAGTACAAAATTAATAAATTTCCTAAAAAAACTAATTGGGCAAAACAACTTTTATGTAGTCAATTTGAAAAAGGGAAACATCGAAGAAACAAAAATACAAATAAACAGCGAACAAAATTACAGAAACGTCATCACAAAATTTGAGGAACTGAACAAGAATTTTTATACTTATCAGCTGAAATCTAGTAAAGGACTAATAGTCATCATCAAGGGAATCGAAAAAAATTGCGATACCGAGGAAATTAAAAATGAGCTTGAAGCTGAAGGTTTTGAAGTAAAAAACGTGCACAACGTAATAAATAGGTATAAGGAACCACAACCGCTACACAGAGTTGAACTTCATCCTAGAAATTTAAAAAAAGGGGATGTGCATCCAATCTACAATCTTCGTTACCTTATGCATCGAAGATTAAATGTAGAGGAACCGCGCAACCGCAAATATGAAAAAATTCAGCAACTGCGGTGAAAAACATACAGCTAATTATAGAGGTTGTGTAGTTTATTCGGAAATGAAGAGAAGACAGTGATAACTACAGCACCTAAACAGTGATAACTACAGCACCTAGTGAATCCTTCCACATCTTACGCCAATGTTGTCAGAGGAGAAAACTCAGCCGAACACAATATGCAAAATAAAGATAGTGGCATCGAAGGAATGATGAACACCTTTATTCAAACCATGATGCAATTTATGTCATCTATGCAAAATATGATGCAAGAGCTCATCAAAAATCAAAACATGCTAATTCAGAAACTAGCACCTCTAGTATGAATTATCTAAAAATTTGTCATTGGAATGCAAACGGTGTTCATCACCACAAGCTAGAATTGGAACAATTTCTAAACGCAAATAAAGTTGACGTCATGATTATTTCCGAAACTCACCTTACAGATAAATACAATTTTAAAATATATGGATACAACTTCTATGAAACAAAACATCCTGAGGGAAAAGGTCATGGAGCAACAAGAAGTCACTGCTCGCTTAGCGTACAAGCCACATCAATATGCATCGAGCTTAAAGATGGAAATTTAGTTACTTCATCAGTCTACTGCCGACCGAATCAACAACTAATAGGTGAAGAATTAAGTTTCTGGTCAGTCTAGGTCACAAGTTTATAGGTGCTGGACTTCAATGCCAAACATTCATTCTGGGGTTCAACTCCACGAGGCAGAAAATTGTACATCATTATGAACAATGGTTACGATGTTGCATCATGTGGTCAACCAACTTACTGGCCCTGACAGAAGAAAATTACCTGACTTTGCGGTGACAAAAAACATCAATAGGAGCTAAATAACGACGTCTTCAGTGCATGATCTTTAATCTGATCACTCTCCGGTTATATTGGAATATGTATCGGAACTTACTTTTGATAATTGTGTTAATAACTTAACGAGCAATGCTACAAACTGGATCAAATATAGGAAATATATCAGCTCACATCTAGAAATGCAAATTCCATTAAAATCTGAATCCGATATAAATAGTGCGATCAAAGATTTCAACGAATTATTGACACAAGCATCATTAGTAGCAAATCCAGTATCCATTAAAAGTCATCAACGGATAGTTACGACAGCGTCTGAGGTGGCAGAAACTATATTGGAAAAACGAAGGCTGAAAAGAAAGTGGCAAAAAGATAGATCTCCTACAGCAAAAGCACTTCTTGTTCACGCAGTGATTAAATTAAAAGAGTTATTGAAGGATTCAGCTGGACAAAAATTCAAAAACTATATATCTAGTCTATCTGCATTTAAAGATACAAATTATTCACTGTGGAAAGCTACAAAATCTCTTAAAAGGCCGCAACAACATAAGCCACCTATCATATTGAATGATGGCGAATGGGCAAGAAGTGATAGTGAAAAAGGTGAAATTTTTGCGAACCACCTAGAAGGAGTCTTCACACCGCACAACATCGGTCATGATAGCGAATTTCCAGCTCTCTCACGCCAGTATCCAAGGGGTAGGTCAATAAGAATCACAAGCAAACTTGTGCAAGCTATAATAAAGCACAAAGTTGAATGTAAGAAATCTCCAGGATATGATAACAATTCTTATAACTAAACATAAATAGGTCTAATCCAATGATTAGAGGCTAGATTTTGTCGCTTGTTCTAGACAGCTAGACTTTTCTTTTTCAACCTGCTTTCACTTGGTGTATTTAACAGAATTCTTGCCAGTGGGTTCGGGTGGTCTGTTAATCTATTTACATAGTTTCTTGTAGATCTTTGAAGTTCTTCTTTTACCGTTGCAATGTTAAGATCTTTATGTATCTGACGGTTTTTAACGAACCACGGAGCATTTGTGAGAAGTCTTAATATTTTTGATTGCGCTCTTTGAATAATCTCGATGCTACTGTTCGAAGCTGTTCTCAATAGCTGGCATCCATATGACCAAACTGGTTTTAAAATGGATTTGTACAAAAGAACTTTATGTTCCAAATCTAGTGGCGATTTTTTGCCGACCAACCAATACAAGCTGTTAATTTTTAGTTTCAATTGATTTCTTTTGGTTTCGATATGTTTTTTCCAAGTTAACCGGCGATCAAAGTGTACTCCTAGGTATTTAACGTTATCGGTTTGTGGTATGGTGGCATTATTCAGAGTTATGGGTGGACACGTTCCTTTGTTAAGAGTAAAGGTGACGTGAACACTTTTTGCTTCACTTTGATTTTCCATTTTTTCAACCAGTTGTCTACTTCATTAAGGTGGTCTCGAAGATGATTGGATGCGCCGATAGATCTGCTGTGTACCGGTAGATCTGTACAATAGACACAACATTGGGCCAAGCACACTACCCTGCGGGACACCTGCTTTAATGTCATGTTCGTTGGTCGTGTATGACTTATATCTAACCTTGAAACGTCTTGCTGATAAATACGATTTTAGAAGTTGATGAAATTCAAACGGAAGTTTGCTCTGTATCTTGTGGATTAGGCTATTGTGACAGACTTTATCGAAAGCATGTGCGATGTTTAAGAATAAAGCGGAACAAAACTTTTTTTCTTCAAATACTTTCCTGATATAAGCTGCTATTGTATGCACTTGTTCAATTGTACTGTGCTCGGCTTGAAAACCAAATTGAGGTAGTGGAATTACTCCACTGTCTTCGATTTTTGGCATCAGT
Organism: Empis livida; assembly: GCA_963932195.1. NCBI lineage: Eukaryota > Metazoa > Arthropoda > Insecta > Diptera > Empididae > Empis > Empis livida. Next base: position 32,650,438 of record OZ010645.1, on the reverse strand, counting down.
TTATGCAATAGAACTTTTTCAAACACTTTGGAAAGTATAGGTAATAAGCTGATTGGTCTGCAAGAACTAACTTTTGTTGGATCTTTGCCAGGTTTATCATCGTTATTACGGACAGTTTCCAAGATTCGGGGAAACTGCCTGTTCGAAAAATGGCGTTGAAGATATAAGAAATCTGTTTAAACGCTATTCCTGGAAGATCTTTCAGCATTTTACCTGTGATGTTATCAAATCCTGGAGATTTCTTACATTCAATTTTGTGCTTTATTATAGCTTGCATAAGTTTGCTTGTGATTCTTATTGACCTAACTCTTGAATACTGGCGTAAGATTAACATATGCATCCTCATGAATAGCATTAACATATGCTATTCATGAGGATGCAGAAAGTTTTTCAAACTATTTCTAACTTTTTTATTGAAAGACAATGGATTAAAAAAGTATGTTCCAATTGTTTGAATGAGATTATTAATAACATTTAAAAATTGTAGGACGGAGTAGATAAAATATCAATATATAAACAGAAAACAAGAACCACTAGTACAGCAGAAGGTTACAATAGCACGTTAGCATCGAAATTGACTAAAAATGGTAATTTTTTTAAATTACTAGATGATATTTTGGACCAAGATTTCGTCAAATCATGAGATCTTTTAAAATATTTAGAAGGTCACGTAAGGCTTTACGAGTCTAAAAAAACTCGCGAAAGCATCGAGATGAATTCATAGAAAAAGTTTTGAAAAATTTAGATAATGGTATAATTACACTGCATGATGTTTTCAATCTATTAACCTGTTACAAAAATAAAATATTATTTGATGAAAATGAAACAGGCAACATTTTAAATGAATTATTTCAATTTGAGAAATAAAGCCATATGCTTTATTTCACAATGAAAATGTGAAATAAAGCCATATGCTTTATTTCTCAATGAAAATGTGAAATAAAGGCACCTGTCGAAATTTAGAGTACACCCAACTCTTTTTTTACACGGTAGATTAGTTCGAACTAAAATCGTGTAAAAAAAAATCGTGTAAAAAAAGACATGCTAACTTGAGGATGTGTTCAACAATTGTAAAAAACCATGTAAAATAGAAAAATTAACCATAACTTGTTCTAAAAAACCGTGCAAAAAAGAATAAATATTTAAAACATAATTTTTCTACGAACTGAACACCACAATAAAATTTAAATAGAAAAATAGAAAATGCGACTTCAGTTTCTTGATTATACATCATATAATAAAATTTGGGTATTCCCCGAGTAGTACATAAAAAAAATTAATAAGAATTCTTTTTTTGGAAATCGTGTTAAACCAAATATTACGTATAAAAAAAGAAGATTTGTTCTTTTTTGTGGATCGTGTTATTTAAAAATCGTGTAAAAAAAGACCTTGTAAAAAAAGAGTTGGGTGTATATGGCTTTATTTCAAATTTGATTGGGAAATAAAGACATTATGACTTTATTTCGTATGGCACCAATATTTTGTATGTTGGTATAAAAATTATTATTTTTTATGATTTTTTTAAAGGAATTTTACATCAGGATACATTAAGCTATTTATATTCCCATTATTTTATTGTCTTTATTGAATGTACAGGACAGAATTATTATGTAAACAATAAAACGTATATTGTATAAACTTATGGCTTATTATATTCAGAATATTATATCATTTTAGTTTTTAAATTGACGGGTAATTAATAAATATAAAATATATTATAATATTTATATTTACTTATTTATTATAATACATTTCAATTATTAAATTTATTGGATTGTAAATAAATTTTGTGAAAATAAATAGTAACATAGAAATTTTATTTTCCTTTGCAACTTTATTTTAAGATTAACTTTCTTTAAATTATTTTAAGATTAACTTTCTTTTAATAACAAAAAATACATACATATTTTTTGTTATTTAAATATAAATTTCATGAAAAAGTTCACTATCTACAGATCTTTAAATATAAATGTTACTTAAAAGTTTCTGTAATTTTTAATAATATAATATGTCAACAATAAACAATATGTATGTCAAAAAACTTATACGTGCATTTTTGTTATGAAATAATTTGTAATTGTAATATACAATAATATATTATCTCTTTATTTTATTAATATAAACAATAAATTTCATAATGAAGACTTTATATATACTTTTTATATTAATTAAAAGCTTTGAATTATTATTATGTAAATCTAAAATTAATATTAACTATTACATTATTTGACTTGAAACTAAAGTAAATAATTTCCTAAAAGTTATTTATATAAAAATCATATTTATTTATGGTTAATTTTTGGTCTCTTTACTATTGTAAATTATTAAATAATTTCAATTTTGAATTAATATATTATTAAATTTTCCAACTTATATTAATTTTTAGAAGTCAACAAATAAAATAACACTTTAATCTTCTTCAATTACCTCTATAAACTATTATATCAACAAAGAATATATTTAAAAGATAAATTTTCTAAAATTTATTTATTTAATTTTTTTCACTATATTTAGAAAATTAATCATTTTAAAGGATTTAATGATATTACAAAATTTTTAACTAAATATTAACACTAAATTTAATATCCAAGATATGTGACCACATATGGTATTAAAAAAAATAAAAATCTATTTTTCTTAACTAACTGCTGAGTTGTTTAACAATCAAACTTTTATATAACATTATTTAATCATTTTTAAACTAATAATAACAAACAATTTTCCTTAAATAAACTAACGAGTATATATATATCGATTATATATATACCGTACTTGTATATAACAAATATATATATGAATAAATAGATATTTATTTTATATCTTGAATGCAACAGAAGCATTCATAGTCAATGGTAAGCGCCAAACGAAAAAAATATGTATGTATGTATATGTATAATAAAAATCCTAACATAAACGAAAAAAAAGGTTTCTTTCTTCTTTTTTTTGTTCCAAAGCAGACATACTTCTTATGGGTTGATTGAGTTTTTGATCTTTATCCAAATTAAAGTTTTATATTATAGATATATATATATATATAATATATATATATATATATATATATATTTGCGCGGTACTCGATTAATACGGTTTCGTTCCTACACCGTTTAAAAAAAATAAACCTACACGGATAAATTTTGTTTTTTTATTTCTTGCGGAATAGTATTATTTTATGTTTATAATATTATTAAATGAATTTTTTTTTTATTTCATATGAAATATTTTGTTTGTGTTTATAATTTTATTAAATCAATTTATTTAGAACTAATCACCGTTTTTTCATTAAATGTTTGCCTCGTTTTACACGGTTAATCTGAACATATTTATGCCCCTTTTTCATATGCATTCTGTATCGCGTTTTACACGGTTTCAATTTACACGGTTTTTTTCCATTACATGAAAAGTAATTACCGTGCAAATTGAGGAATGGGTGTATATCCATATATATATATGGATATATATCTATACATATATATTCCTAAAGGTCCTTGATTGGCTTTCATTCTATTCTATTTGTACACGTCACCTCAAGTAAAAATCAAATATTTGCTTCACTATTCTCTACCATCTTTCAAACTCTTTCATAGTTTTATTAAAAAACATATATGTATATATTATATATAAATTTTTTTCTACCAGATTGCTTATATATCCTTTCGTATAAATATAGATATGTATATATATATATGCAACTTTGAAGATCAGTATAGTAAAACTTTTAAAGGTACTATGACATAATGAAATCAAAAAATTCAAAAATCTACAAAGAATATGAAAAATATAAGAAAAAAGAAATAACAAAAAATAATTTCACCTGAGTTACTTTAATCTATGTAGAGTAATAAGAAATAAATGGCCTGTTTTTCACCCATTTAGTAAAGTTTACCCTGTGAACGTGATAAACACAAAAAAAAATTGAAAATGGAAATCTCCTGATGATAAGAGGATGACGATACCGGCGACGATATCTAACTGAGATGTAGCGCAAGTAACGACATAATATATAGGACGATATCAACGACAAACGACTAAATGAATACAACATTCTAATCCTATTTAAACATTTTAGTATTGTAGCCCATCATCGTCTAGGGGATTCCTTCCTGAAATTAAATTTTCCATATAGGTAGGAATAAATATATATGAAACAAAGTATATTCTTTATCAAATTGTGTTTTTTTTCTGTAACCGCTTATCCTCATTAGAGATTCAATTTTTTTTTATACACATTTTTTTTTGCCTTTTAGGAAATCGTCCTACTGGGTTATGTTTCATAATGGGTAAAATGTTTCTTATATTTTTATATAAAATAGGATAACAAGAAACAAAAACCAACAAAAATTACATGTTACTAGGAAATAATTGAATTAATTTCAAGAAAACCATAAAAAAGTTGATTTCTTTTCAATTTTGGTGTAAAATTTCCTGGTTTAAGTGATTTTTTTTTAGTTATCTGATGTAATGGAAGGGAAGTCCAATTATAGTGGAACGAATTTCTCTAAGGAATACGAACAAGAAAATAATAGATTTATACAAAAAAATTATGTATATAATTTTTTGTAGAATTTATGTTATTAACAAAAAATAAAAGAATTTGATAAAATGAATTTAGTTGAGAGAAGTTTATATTATTAGCTTATATTAATTACAAGAGTTTTTATGAAATTTAAGAGTTTTTATGAAATTTAATGATACCTTTAAATAAAGATCAATACTATATTATCCCTATTTCGGATGAAATTGTCAATGCCAGTATTTTCATCTTTTTTAATCCACTTAATCTTGGATTGCTATTCTCTGGCATCCAGTTTGAGGACCAGCTCAGGTTTAACTTGTTTACCTCTACATATGCTACCTAAAATATTTGTTTGACTTGGTATGTTATACTTTTTTCTTAGATATTTTTTGAAAATTAATTTGAAAGATTTTTTCCTTGTTTTTATTTTAAATAAAAATTATTAATAAACATAAATATGATTTCTTTTTTATTAACTCATTTAATTAATATAAACTTCATGAATCAACATTATCATGTCCTAAATAAAATTAATTGAATTAATTATTCCATTAACAAGACGTAAATTAAAACAATTTATTTGTTTAAATAAACACATATTTGTTTGCAATATGTAATTATATTTAGGTACGTATATATATATATATATATATAGTATATAATAAGTAAGAATTTTATACATAATTTAAGTTTGATATTTTAAAAAAAAATAATTTTTAGTATATAGAAACAGTAATGAAGTGAATCGTATAAGAAACACTTTTGCCAACTTTTTGTATATATGTATATTGGAAATTCTAAATATTCGTACCTGTTTTATATTACGTTTATCATTTGCCTATCAACAATTAACCATAATATTGCCTTCATTTCAAAAAACCAATATTAACACCGAAATTAGATTCTACTAAAAATTATATAATTATCCTATTTTATGCGGGAGCATACATAACAAACATTATTACATTGTCTCCCAGGCTAAATTCAAAATATATAATATAATATTATATCTATATCTACACTACACGAGTATATACATAATTTAAATGTATATGCGTTCATGTCAGGACAACTTGGTATACATACATATATCTAAACATGTTTATAAGTTGCTCGAATATATTTATAAGAGAGACTCGCCTAAATCGTACCACTTTTCAGTGCTTTAATATGTGTAGAAATATTTAACAAAAGGTTTGTTTATATATACGTATTAATATATTAAAATTATGATGTTTTTCCACTTTTTTTCCCGAAAGAAAAAGGTACTTACGCATAAACAGAAACGTAAAAAGTTCTTTCATTTATATCTTTATTGGCTCATCATTAGAGTAGTCTATGTTTTTAATTTTTAATAAATTCTCAATATTATTATTTTAGTTTTAATATTATTATTTTCATATAATCTATTTGCATTTCTCATTTTTTGGTATATAAATTATATACCAATATATAAATATTTATATTGTGAATACCGAAAAATTGATGACACACAGTTATCAAATTTAGGCAACTCTAAGTTAAGATTTCCCACTAAAACATATGAATTACTTATTTATCGAATAAAAGAAGTGGTACGATTTAGCAAGTGGTTTAATTGGGAAGGCTGTACCCTAAATATAATTTGATGTTAATAATGACTTCGAAATACAATAATTAGGGTGGTTTTTCGGTTTTAATACATTCTCTTAATAAATATATAATTTATTTGTATTAACCAAACATATAACTAGATTATAATGATTTTGCTGAAAAAAATTATAATTATATATCATACGATTAAATTATATAGTGAAATCACAGCTGTTTTAATTATCATGTAAGTAGAAGCAAAAATATTAAGTTTACGCAGTAAAAAAACACATTTAATTTATATACTGATAAATGTTAACGAGACAGAATAAAAATAATACAATTTTTTTTATATGTTAAATTCAATGATGTAATCTTATTTTAATGAATTTAATATAAATCACGATATTTCCCTTATTGGCTTTTCCATTTCGGGATTATAAATCACTTGATATTTAGTTTTAAAATTTTCTTGCTGTCACTTATTTAGTTGGTATATTATTTCGCCAATTTTTTACTTTGAATTTTTTTTATTCTTTTATATAATCTCATATAATTTATGTAAATTCTAAATATTTCCTAAACAGTGTACAAATGTTTAGTATAAATTTCCTTACAGTGTTATGTGGTCCGTAATAATAATGATGATGGTAAAAGTGTGTTCTATTTTTACCACTGTTACTAACATCTAAATCAAATCAATAGCAAAATAATAAACAGGAAGGTAAAAACTTATAATGAAAAAAATTGTATAGTATAATTTTAATCATCAATATTTGTCTAGGATATTTCCTCCTGAAATTATTTCGATAAAAATTTCCAATAATGAGTTATGTATCTAAAAATAAAACAAACTGTAATATTTCAAATAAATCTATTAAACTGTTTTTGATTTATTAAAGACTTTCTAATTGCATTTTTAAATATAGGTCATTAATTATATACTTTTAACGTCCATTATGTTAATTTAATACGAAGGCTGATTGATAATTACGTGGACTACCTGTGATGCAGGTAATGCACAGGTATGAAATAGGTATTTTTTACCTCTAAAATCATTTACTAGGCTATGTATAAAATTTGAAGTCGATATCTTATTTAGTTTACTTGTAACAATCTTTTAAACAAGTCAATCTCAGTGAATTTTTAAAAATGTTTAAAAACGAATTTCGTGTGTTGATAAACTATGTTGAAAATAATAATAAAAAAAACCGAAAATACTGTGTTAATCGTTTTTATCCATTTTTAAAAATTCACTGAGATTAACTTGTTTAAAAGACTGTTACATGTAAGCTAAATAAGATATCGACTTCAAATTTTATACATAGCCTAGTAAATGATTTTAGAGGTAAAAAATACCTACTTCATACCTATGCATTACTTGGATAAGAGCTAGTCCACATAATTATCAATCTGCCCTCGTAGCATATATATATTTTCTATGATTTTAAGGTTTTTTTTTTGTTTTTAATATAACACTTTTTATTTTTGATTGTGTATTAAAGTTTACTGCCGTCATTCCTCTGCGCAAAATTAATGATAGTGGTTTTTAATTTTAAATTGTCTATATACAGGGTTTATAATCTAAACTAAAGAAACACAGAATTTTAAATTTATATATTTTACAAATTAATTTTCAAAAAAAAAGATTTGAATTAGAAATAAACAAATAAATGTATTGATAATATTTTGTTAAACTCACTTTAATCATTCGCTATACGATTATAATTTGATTTTCATTTTTAAAATTTGGACAAAATACTAAAAGGTTGAGTAATATCCCAAGATTTAAAAAAGAACTACATTACTTTTATTTTATTTCTCTACCGAGTAATTTAATATATTTAAAAATGTCGTACAGAAATTAAGCGAACTTCTTGCAAATATTAATTACTTTAAAACATATCTAGCCATATTTTTTTAAATTATGTAATTTAAATAAACTTATTTATTATTATTAAAACAGAAAGAGTTTTATCGAAATACAAAATTTATAGGTATATGTAATATATAAAAAAAATGTGTTTTATGAAATATTCAATGAAATATTATTAATAGTTATGGCATTGAGAAAAATGTTAATTTAAAATATGATGAAAATATTATTTCCTTTCCTGTTGTTAAATTCTGTAAATATTCTAAAGAATAAATTCATTGAAATCCACTTTTGAGCTACCGATCTTTGCATACCACCCCAGATAGTACCAATTTCTTCTAATATTTATTGGGACTCTTTGCAAAAAAAATTTCATAAACCGTATTGTCAAAACTACGAAATTGACAAAATTAATAAATAAAAACACGAGTAGTTAATATTTAATTAACAGTATTGTAATCAGCATTTATTTTCTTGAACTGTCTGTCTGATCGTATGGTAAAAATTAGATTTGCTGATTCACAATAAATTTATTGCATATTTTTTGGAAAATAAAAAATTAAATTTTTACAGAAATTAATATTACATAAAAAAAATTATAAATGATTTTAAATGTAAATAAATTAATTTTTATTATTTCTTTTTACAGGTTTAGAAGCTTAAGCAAATACAAATTAAAGGTATACTAAAATTAGTTTTTAAATTCTGTTCTTTTTTAATATTATATTTAATGGTTGCAATTTCCAAAAAGTTTTTATCTATAAATATTGGAAAGATATGATAAGTTATTGCATGAATATTATTACATATTAAAATTATTTAATATACAGTATATATTTTAATGTTGATATAATATGTATTAAATATTGTATGCCACTTTAATAATCAATATAGTTTAAATAGTATTTTTTTTTTAGTGTAAACAAAAATATATATAGTATTTAATATATATATTTTTGCTTACACAAATACATACATATGTATATAAAAAACTAAACTAATATGACAAGTTTTAAGATTGACAATGATTTTAAAATAAAATGTCTATTGCAAGTGAAAAATAAATAAAAATATTTTTTCTTTATTATTACAACCACTACAGCCCGAATTATTAATATCCAACTGACTGGTTTCTGATTCATCTTCAGGTATTAATATGTACTAATTTTGGTGCAAAATCATCCGTGATATTTTTCAGTGGTATTTTATATTTCAAATATCCCACTATCATTTCGAGATCTTATTATATATTTTGGCAGAAAATATTTTTCAGTGGAAAAAATATATTTAACTTGCACAACTTGTAAAAAAATTTTTTTTTTAAAATCAGTATGTGTATAAACACCAAAATCAGCCATGTTAAGTGTTAATTTACGCAGTCGCCAAAGCCAACAAGGCCAGTGAAATCGCTTACTTCACTTTTGATATCAGCCTATAGTACACAAATTTTACAAACTTTTTCCTTGCAGTTTTGACTTCAATTTAAAATTTTTAAAAATTTAGTAACCTCATGATAGGACCTGTAGATCTACAAAATATTTTTTATAAAATTTCGTAGATCTACAGGTTTATTTATTTTTACTTAATAGCAATCAATTATCACGTGGGATAATAATATACATATAAGTTTATAAAAATTTTGGAAGCGGTAAAAAATTAAATGGACTGAAAATAAAACTTTGATTTGGATATTCGCAATATAATTTAAAATTTATGAAATTATTCATATATACAACAGAAATAAATATGATTTAACAAAAATGATAAAATCATTAAAAAAATTATTAAATTACACCCAACTCTTTTTTTACAGGATTTTGAAATAACACGATCCACAAAAAAGAACAAATCTTCTTTTTTTATACGAAATAATTGGTTTAACGATTTCCAAAAAAAAAAAATTCTTATTAATTTTTTTTATGTACTACTCGGGGAATACCCAAATTTTATATGATGTATAATCAAGAAACTGAAGTCGCATTTTCTATTTTTCTATTTAAATTTTATTGTTGTGTTCAGTTCGTGGAAAAATTATGTTTTAAATTTTTTTTTTTACTAATGGCCTAAAATTACTATTATTATCTATTTTTAATAAAAATATGTATGAATTATATTTTCTAAAATTTATATATGTTTTAAATATTTATTCTTTTTTTGCACGGTTTTTTAGAACAACTTATGGTTAATTTTACTATTTTACACGGTTTTTTACAATTGTTTAACACATCCTCAATTTTATTATGGCTAGTATGTCTTTTTTTACACGATTTTAGTTCGAACGTATCTACCTTGTAAAAAAAGAGTTGGGTGTATTATCACAGTAAATTAACATATTTTTAAAATAAAAAAGAAGTTTTGTCATTTTAGTATCATTCTTTAATAATTATACATAGGTATAAAAAAATTAGACTATAATTCTTTTACACTTCTTTTAAAAATAATAAAAAAAATTTCGTTTGGTTCTGCTTTTCACTAGCAAAATTGTTATAAATTATTTTTCTTCCTATTACGAAAATAAACATTTTTTTGCTAAAAAAAACCTCCTAAGTATAAATCGTTTTCAAACCCCATTTTGTAGTAAAATATAGAAGTTCTTTTAAAAGAGGATGTCCCTTTAACCATTAATTATTTATATTGTCCTGATCTACTTAGGATATTTACAAAAAGACTAACATATTTGTTACATTTAAATTATTTTGGTATATTTTTCTAATTTAGATTAAATAACTTTTATTGCATTTAATGATGTAATATTTTGTTTTAAATTTAAATTTGAGTACTTTTTATGTAAATAGCGTCATTAAAATTGGAATTATTAATAATTTTTTAGGTAGAGTTTGTTTCTCAAGGCATAATTACAAAAATTAAAATGCTACGTTTTACTTTTAACCATACAGAACACCTATTTGACGAACAGTAAAATTATATAATATGAAGTACAATATTATAATTGCTCATTTCATAAAGACACTAAAATAAATTTTGTATTCACTTTATGCTAAAATAAAGTTAAGTTGATTTTTAATTTTTTTTTAATACCTTAGGACTTCTTGTAATTGAAAATATTGCCAAAATATCAATTATTTACATCTGCCATGGCTACTCATAGAATTAATTTTTAATGTACTGATATATATATATATATATATATATATAAATATCTATACCGTATATATATATATACCTCTTAGATGCAAAATATTTTTTTTATACTACGTTTTGCCCATCTGAGTTAAAAAATATTTTCTAATGATAAATTTACATATTACAAATATTCATAAAATAGTAAATTTTAAGAAGAAACCCAATTTTATTATTCTTATTAAAAAAATAATTACTTAAATATTCTACCAAATAAAAATTTTAAAATAGAAATAGACATATGATATCATATTTTGTTTTTTAACATGGACAGTTTGAATTATTTGTGAAATTTAAAATATGTAATATTTTGTAAAATTGAATCTATTAATTTAAATAATTGATTTTGAATCCTGTTAAGTAAATAATAAAATATTTTATACATAAACATTTATATACGTACAGAATTTATGTATATAATAAATAAAATCAATTTTCTTAATATAGTAAGTAAGCTTATAAAATGATTTGAAATTGAAAATTAAGTCAGTATTTGATTGAAATTTAATTACATTTATATAAAGTAATATTATATATTGTCTTATTTTTATTTTTTATAGTTGGTTAACATTGGAGGGTATTCTTCAATTAAGTTCAATTTAAAACTAATATTATGAATATAATCCTTAATGTAAGTTGAATAATTTGAAATAATTATTTAATTTTTACTGCTCTATATACCATTACCAATCAATATCATTTTTTATTTAAAAAAATAAGTCAATAAAACTCATTTTTACAAAATTAACAATTCAAATATTAAATACACTTGGTCTATATAAATAAAAATCTAATTAAGAATTAAAAATATGTCCTTAAAAAAATGTACTGAAAGAAATTATAGCCAGACAAAAGAATTAATTTTGTTGAAACTACCAACAAAAAAACCTGTTTCTGTTATTCTAATAGATATTTGTTATTCATCTCTTATATTATAAATATGATATTTGTTATTTCAAATATAGTATAGTAAAATCAATAAATAATGATTTGTATCTTTAGGAAAGTGAAATTTATTAAGATAAATTAATTTTTTCATAATTTTTCGCAAAGTCTTATTAAATACACATTAAAAAAATTCTCAAATATTGTTCCAATTAATAAATTTAAATTATCTTACGTATTTCCACAAACATATTGAATATATATATTTTATATAAATATGTAGAAGTTCATAATTTATTATCTTTAAACAATTCTTAATAACCTTTAATTATAAAATGACAAATATTTAATAAAAAGCATATTTTTTATTAAAAAATTTTTATTTATAGAACTGAAAAATATATTATAAATTATTTTGCCAATTCGGCTTTTGTAACAATTTATGAAATTAAATTTTGTTTATTTAAGATTAATTCAATAATTCGTAAAATTCTGGACTATATAATAAATATAGCTAAAGAAAATATATCTAAAAGAAAATTTTCATTAATAAGAATTTAATATCAAATATATTTAGAGTGCATAAATTAATTAGTTTTGCTATAAACAGATAATTGAAAATTATGAAGAAATGTAAATGCTTTTTTTGCATAGAATATTTAATTTTTAGTTCAATCTATGTTTTATGTAAGTGAGTAAATCAATCATCATCTCAAAGAAAAGATTAACGCATATACATACATATATGTACGCATATAACATATTATGATCAAAGAAATTAAGGGTGTATCTAATTTGTTACAATATTTTTTTTCTCTTGTTTTTTTTCGAAATAAAGTCAAAATTATTGTCATTTTATCCTTGTTCTCGTAACAACTAAAACAAGCAGGCCATAAGGTATATATTAATCAAAATAAATTCTAGTTTTATATAATACTCATTTTTATGATAGACTTTAAGAATTTTTATTAATAGATTAAATTAAAGAAAATTAGCTTAAACGTTGTGTATAAAAAAATTAATTGGTCCATAACTCACCATTTAGATCAGGCCTGGGCAAACTGCGGCTCGTGAGCCTTTGCACGATCTTATAATTATTTTTGAAATTATTCCATGAGTTTTTGTTTCTCTTTGAGTGAGCTGCAGTGCAAAACTGAGCTAAAAACATTTTCCTATGATTTAGGAAAATGTTTTTAGCTTTCTTGTCTTTCTTGTCCTATTGTAGTACGTATATAATTTTTAATAATTTTTAATTTAGAAAAGCTACGTTCCCCGGAAGCTACTGTGGCTGGTTGGTATTGTCAATAAAATTCTAAGAGCTACAACTAGATTTGGTAATATCCGGTCTATTTTCTTTTCAAATATAAAATCTAATGATTCTATAGGGCTTAAAGTTCCTGAAACTATACTTTGGAATATTTTAATTTCGTCCGATAAATCTAATCCTACTATATCAGAATTTGAATTGAAAGTTAAATGCTTTTCTAGGGAAAGACAACTATTTAAAAGATCAGAAGCATCTAATGAAACCACAGAAATATTATGCAAAAATTTGAAAATATTATTGTGTTCCGAAATAATTTTTAATTTAGAAAAGCTACGTTCCCCGGAAGCTACTGTGACTGGTATTGTCAATAAAATTCTAAGAGCTACAACTAGATTTGGTAATATCCGGTCTATTTTCTTTTCAAATATAAAATCTAATGATTCTATAGGGCTTAAAGTTCCTGAAACTATACATTGGAATATTTTGATTTCGTCCGATAAATCTAATCCTACTATATCAGAATTTGAATTGAAAGTTAAATGCTTTTCTAGGGAAAGACAACTATTTAAAAGATCAGAAGCATCTAATGAAACCACAGAAATATTATGCAAAAATTTGAAAATATTATTGTGTTCCGAAATTTGGTCAAATATTTCACTAACAGATTGAACAGCCCGATCAGGAATTTGAAAATAAAATTCTACTTTAAACTTTTGTTGAGGATTGGATATAATTTCATCTCTACCTTCGTACGAAAAAAGTTGAGGGCTTCGGCTAGGGAGTCTTGGAGCAACAGAGAAATTTGGTGCAACATCTAATTTTAAAGCTATTTCTTTAGCTTCAATGATAAACCCCTGAAACTTTTCGTCATTTTTTAAGTCCGTCAAAAACTGTTTTGTACCCTCTAACAAATTTACTGCCGTCGTTAAACAAATAGCAGGACTTTGCAAATATTTACTAAATATATTAATTTTATCTAAAATATTATACCAAATAATTAATGAACAAATGAATTCAAATTGAATAATTTTGAGAGATAAACTAATCGCGTTATTTCTAGTTATTCCGTCCTTATCCTTGTCATCTCCTATTTCAACCAAAGCGTCATTAAGAGGGTTTTAAAGCTTCTATACGGCTTTCCCATCTTGTCGTTCAGAGTTAGTGTTTTCACAATCTTTTTCAAAATATCCCATCTTGAACTAGAAAAAAATACATATAAACATTGGACAGTATCAAAAAAATTTACAGCTTGAAGTGAACATTGAACTGAATCCAGAAGGACCAGGTTAGCTGAATGTGACGCGCATGGAATAAAAAATGCTTGGGGTTCTAAGGCCCGAATTAATAAATCACACTTAAGTGAATACTTAAGTAAATACTTGAATAAGTTTGCGATTATTTTTCGTATTAATAAAGCACACTTATATTGTAGAATTTTTGTTCAGTTTTGTTGGTAGTATTGACATAATTTTAAATTGAAATGTTGGTAATATGATTTTTCTATTTATGTTGATAACACTAATCTAAAAAATAATCCGTCATAACCGAAACAAATTGACAGCAGAAGTGATTAAATTATTTCAGATAAAAAATATATTTTTTTTAAAAATTTAATTTAGACAAATATTTTTATTTTTTTTTTATTTGACAATTATTTATAATTATTTGATAATTATTTAATTTGACAATTTATAGGTGTCAAATTTTATTATTTAAAGCTGACAATACTGCCAATGAAATTTAAGAGGCTCTTAAGTGTGCTATGATCATTACTTAAATGGCTCTTAAGTATTGTTTATAAATACGAAATCATACACTTAAGTCCAACTAAATTCAAGTGTGATTTATTAATTCGGCCCTAAATGTTTAATCTGAGCTTACATTCCAATGTTTTTTCCCTTCATATTTGAGCCATTATCATAGCAAAAATTTGAAAATATTATTGTGTTCCGAAATTTATATATATTATATATATATATATGTATATATATATATGTATGTATATATTCATTACATATAGTTAATATTAATATTGTAAAAATCTGTTCTAAGTCATATTCACGGAAAATACAATTTCTCACTACAGTGTCAAGCTAATTGCAAGGAATTTATAATAATATATTTATTATATGAAATTTTAAATAAAACTTTAGAAAAATAGAAAACCAGAATTCAATTATAATTATGGTTTAATTATTTAATAAGTTTAATAATTAAGCTTATTAAATTATGTTTCTATATAATTTAATAAGTTTTTTTCTAAAAATAATAGAAGAACTTTAAATAATTTTTTTTTTAATATTAATATAAGGCAGGCAATATATAAAATATTTTTAATTTTTATTTATATTATAATTTGGTTTTTTTTAGTGTAAAAAAATTAAAAACGTTTAAATAATTATTATTTTTTTTGTCATTGAAATTATATTTTATCATGTAACTTCTCAAAAAACTACGAGTATAAAAAAAAACATTTAATATATAATCATCATAATTTATTTTAATTAATATAAAAATAATTTTTGTATTAGACACAAAAAGCCATTGGAAATGTCACCAAAGTATTAAAGATTATTAAATAAACTTTTATCATTTTGAGACAGAATAAAAGAAAATTTTTTTAAAAATATATAAAAAAAAACAAAAAAAAAGAACTATAAATTTAAAATAAAATGACAATTCTAAGAGATATTTTAGTAATTTTATTTATCTGAACTATTTAAAAAATTCCTTTGGACGTTTTTTGTTTCATCTTTTGCTATAAAGCTAAAAAATTCTTCTTAACCCATTTTTCCCTGTTACCAAATATTACCAAATTTTAATGAATTCTGTTTACATTTTAATAGGCTTTAAAATTTTAGATTCCCATTAACTACCGAAAAAACATATTTTTACCTTACTAAGGTTGCGTTATCGCGTTATCGCAACCTTAGCAAGGTAAAAATATGTAAGAATATGTATGTAAGCTAGGATTAAAATTTTTATTCTTACCAATCTAAAAAACCTTTAAAATATAAGTTTACATTCGAAAATAAACTGCATAATTTAATAAGTTTACATTCGAAAATAAACTGCATAACTTATAATAAGTTTACATTCGAAAATAAACTGCATAACCTCTATGCTTATCCTTTTTTTGCAATTAAGCAATAACAATATTGTGGGTTATTTTTACTACGAAAATGTTGGAGGTTGTATTTTGATTCATATTTACCGATGTGATATATTTTTTTTTAAATAATGAAGAAAGTAAACGTACTTTACGGTGGAGCTGCGTTTTAACAAGAATTAATTCAGCCACGTTATAACTTCACAATAAACATGCGTCTTGTCTTAAATGTTTTTTACGTAGATAAGTTTAACAGATATTTTACATGGTAACTTAACTTTTCATTCTTGACAAAATAAAAGATCAACAATTCAACATATTCTTTGAAATTTTGAGTTCCGAAAAACGAGTCTCAAATGGGTTAATAATTTTTTTTGAGGAAAAAAATATAATTTTCATATAAATTTTATAAAGGAGAAATTTCTTCTTTTTTTTTAATGAAAAACAGATAAAAAGCATATTTAATTTATTATTATTTCCATGTTTTTATTTTTGTGATACAGTAGAACAAATAAATAGTATATGTCTTTTTTTTTACAAAAAAAAAGTAATTTTGATTTTTAATAATATTATGATTAAATATATTATGTAAAATTTAGCTTTTAAAAAAAACATGTATATGTATTTAATATTTTAAGAAAGAACGAATTTTATATCACAAAAAAATAATCCTATTTTTAATTTTCTCAATTTTTTTTCTGTACTATGGTTATTTTTTCCTTTTAATTTTGATTAAAATAAATTTATATTAAATTTTCTTATTTTCCCAAGTCAATAAATTTTATTTAAATTAAGCAAATTATTAAAGAAGCTTTTTTTCTTTTAAATATCTAAGTTTTGTATTTATTAGTTTCATTAAAAATTTTGTACTCTTGTTAGCCTTATTAAAATTGTAGATGCATATCTATGCAAAATAATTGAAATATTTTTTCGCATTTTTTATTCAAAAAAAAAAAACAATTTTTTAATTGTCATTCATATTTTCTATAATATTTATTTTAATTTTTCTATAAATAGAATATAATTATTTGTGTTCGTTTCTTGAATCATATACACATAAATACTGTATATTATATGATATCATCGGTTTTGACAGTTTTATATTCATCCTTCCTTAATTATAATTTATTTTTAAAATAAATATTTAATTATTCTAGTTTTTTGATTAAATTTTATAGTGCCCATGGATGAGAATATAAAAAGTTAATTTTGTAGTATATATAATCTATAGATCGCATATAAAATTAAATGAAATGCTACACTTTAATAATTGTGTAATAATCACAATTAAATAATATATAATACATAAATTATTAATTTTTCATAAACCTATTTCTCTTTGAGGGTTTAACTTTAATAAATTTCCAAATTTGATATCATCAGCATTATTTAATGATTTTTGAAAACGCTACTCAATATTGTCTATTTGTTAAATAAAATAATAAATAGTCTATTAGATTAATACATTTTATTACAATATGTATTTAAATTCTATAAAAATAAATATGTACATAATGTGATATAAAAATATTATAATATTATTGTGATATATCACATATTGTTCTTATGTGAAAATTATAGGTATTATATTTGTGGGTGTTTTAGTTGGTTTTAGCTAGAAAGTCTGTATATAACCTATAATTAAAATTTATTTATATAAATTTATTCTTTCGCAAATTTGAAAATTTCAGTAAGTATCATTATAGTTTTGAAAGTTATATAAATCATATAAACATTCAAATAATTTATTTTTGAACATTCAATCTTTAATATAACATAACAAGTACACTGTAGTTAAAATATTGCATAAAAAGTTTTACAATTTAATTATAAGATATTCCAGTCTACTGCTTCTTATGTGGCCCATAATTCTAGAAAAACATTGAAAAGTATATACTGTTGTAAAAAGTATATACCATTGCAAAATAATATTTTTCAGGATCTTTTTATAATAACAAGATTTTTGTTTTTTAAACGATTGAAAATTAATTTAAATGTATCGAAAACTTAGGTAATATTTCACAAAAGAGAAATTTTTTTAATTGATTCTTCTCCAGCTATTACTTGTATTAAATTTTATTAAAAGGATATATGAAAGAAAACTGATACTCGTATAATGGTAAAAAAAACATAAAATATGAAATAAAAAAACACATAAAAATTTAATGTAACTACATTATTTTATTATTCATAAATATTATTTGAATTTTATTTATTTCATTAGCAAATTCCAAATCATTACAACCAAATATTTATTTTTGTATTTTCCAATTACCGATTTAAAATAAATATGTATAATAATTTCTAGTATGTTATAAATAATAACAAAATTTTATTAAATTTATCGCAAAAATTCTGTAAAATAAATTTAATTATTTTTTTTCCATGTTTAGGGTGCCACCCATGAAATCATAATTAACTTATATACTGCGAAAATTTTCCAAGAGCAACCAAATACACCAATACCTCGCTATACGGCCGCTCTTTTTACGGCTTTTCGCTATAACGGCCTACTTTAATTGCGGCAATTTTTCGATTTACGGCCCAAAATGTTTCGTTATACGGCCCAAAAAAAGAACAAATGGAGAAAAAAATATGTACATATTTTAATGCGTTGCCGCTGCAGTATATAATAGTCACATAAAAGTTAATATTCTCGTAAGTAGAAGTGTTTATATACATATTTGTTTGCGATTCGTTATACGGCTTTTCGCTTTGCGGCCAACTTTCCCGGAACGTATCTAGGCCGTAAAGCGAGGTATTGGTGTATATAAAAACAAATATTTTAAGAAAATAATCAAAGTAATGTAAATTCACTTCAAGAATTTTTATATTCATTTTCTATAAAAAAAAGAACAAAATTAAAAGAAAATTTTATTACAAATACAAATATTACAAATATAAAGTGATTTTTTATGTTTTTCATAATAAACTATTTTTGTGAAATAAATTTTAATAGAGTAAAACCATAAATTCCTTAAACAAAATCTAATAATAACTCGAAAATTTTAATTGACAGCCATATATAGTTAAATGATTTTATTTATCATATTGCTAGTTATTTGCTTTTTATTAGTGGGGAAATAGATATACATATAATTGGAGGAAATAAAATTGATATTATAATAACGATTACTTAAAATTAATTTGTTTCTTATTTACTTACTACAAAGCAAAAATTTTATTTTCAAGATCAAATTAATATTGAATCACAATTAATGAATTAATTTTGATTTTCATTAAAATAAAGTGAGACACTGTCAGCACTCAGAAATATACAATTAACTTTACTGTTTTTAAACGACTGTTATCATTCATGGCTTTGTTAATTTTTTTTTTAGTACCTAATGATTAGTTTTAACAGTTTTGGACAACCAGCACATTTAGTTGTTTATTACAATATGTATACATATTTATAAATTACAATGTATGTATAAAAAATGAATTTTATTACATTTACAAGTACACCTATCCCCCGATTTACACGGTACTTTTTTTACACGTTTTCGCTTTTACACGGTTTCAAAAATTATAAATTTTTTTTTTAATTTTTTGGACATTTGGCCCCATAAATGGCTGCATTTAATATTTCCTCACTTCTAGCAACATTTATATCAATATCTATATACATATATATTAAAAAATACAAATATGCATAAACAGGGAATTTCCCGAATTAAATATTCCCGGTTATTGTAGAAATTATTTTTTATTTCCTGCATTACGTTCAATTGTGTTAAGTAGTCGATAAGTAATACGTGTAGTAACTCATATATCGCGTTTAATTGATACAACAGCAGTAGATTTGTGTTAAGTAAAACATATTACATATTTTGAATTTGAATATGTACACAACTTTCGAGAATTATCATAACGGTAAGTATCTTATTAAGAAATAAAATTATTTTTATTATTACATACGTGATTTTGAAGATCTTATGATGTCGAAAGAAATTCCGAAAAAAACAATTAAAAGAAAAGTTATATCGTTGGAAACAAAAATAAAAATATTGGATCGACATAGCCATGGAGAAGGTACAACAGCAGTTGGCAAATCATATGGTATGAATGAAGCTACTATTAGGTCAATAAAAAAAAATGAAAGCAATATTAGAAAGAGTGTCAGCTGGTATTTCTACCAGTAAAGGAAACGCTTCATATGTCAGAGATGTTTTAATTATAAAAATGGAGAAAGCATTAATGATATGGATTGAAGATCAAACGCAGAAAAGAATCCCTATTGATACTAATGCAATTAAATATAAAGCTATGAAAATCTTATCAAAATTGAAAGAACAGCAACCATCAACATCTGATAACCAAAAACCAGATTTTGCAGCAAGCCATGGCTGGTTCGAAAGATTTAAAACTAGACATTGTTTACATAATCTTAAAATAAAGGGTGAATTGGCATCTGGTGATGAAAATGCTGCAAAATCGTATCCAGCCAAGCTTTCTGAAATTATTCAGGCTAACTCATATCACCCTGATCATGTTTTTAATGCGGAGGAGACGGGTTTATATTGGAAAAAAATGCCGTCGTACTTTTTTGGCAAAATCTCAAAAAACAGCTGGTGGACATAAAGCAGCAAAAGATCGCGTGACCTTCTTATTCTGCAGTAATGCATCAGGTGATCGCATTATGAAACCCTTGGTTATAAATAAAGCGTTAGCACCACGTGCATTTAAAGGAGTAAATGTGTCTACTCTTCCAACAAAAAGGCTTGGGTTACCACATCCATTTTTAATGAATGGTTCGAGAAGTGTTTTGTACCTGAAGCAAAAAAATATTTAACAGAAAAAGGACTGCCTTTTAAGGTCCTTCTGTTGTTAGATAATGCTCCCGGCCATCCAAAAAATTTGGAACATGAAAATGTACAGATTGCTTACTGCCACCAAATACCAGAGCCGGCTCTAGCATTAGAAGCGCCCCGATGCGAAACTCATTTTAGACGCCCATTTGCTAGGAGTATTATTTTATTGGTTTTTTGGACGTAATTCAATTGGCAATGTTAAATTTGTAATAAAAACACATTAAAAAATTAATAATTCTTTTTCAACTGAAATACATGTTTTATTTTGCTTATATATTTTTTATTTTATTGAAACAATATTATTCAGTAACAATATACAATGAATAAAAGTTGTATAAAACAGACAAAACTATTATTCTAGAATTTTACTTTTCTAGCTTTTAAACTTGCAAATTCATCAATAACATTATGTATTTCTAATTTGTCGCATATATCAGTTTCAATCGATATCATTGCTAAACTAACTAATCGTTCTTGTGAAATGGTTGACCTTAAATAATTTTTAATTATTTTAAGCTTCGAAAAAGAACGTTCTCCGCTTGCAACTGATACTGGTAAAGTTAATAATATTTTAATATCAATTACAAAATTGGGAAAAATTGAATCCAGTAAATTTTTATATATATATATATTGCAAGATGTTTAGTAGGTTTTCATGGTCTTTCAAAAATTCTTTTGCTATTTTGATTTCATTAAATAATTCTATTGAGGATATATCTTTTTTCTCGCGTTCGAGAAAAAAGATATATCAGCAATGGAAAAATTCTAAATTTTAGAAGTAAAGATAGAAATAATTAAATAATACCTACCGTAAAATGATTAAATTCCGCTAAATAACTGAACATGTACTGAACAATTTTTTACTATGAATTTTAATATTAATTTGTTTTTTTTTTTGCTATTAGCGAAATATATTTGCACTTGTTGAACAGATTGAAAATTGAATACAGCTGGTAGACGTTTAAAATATTTTTTTTTTGCGAAATAACTAAACAATTTTTAAAGACTATGAAAATAGTAGGCGCGTAGTTTTTCAAGGAAATTTTATTTAAAATAATTTTATTTTAAAAAAATTCCTTTAAAAATTTGAAAAAAAAAAATTTTATGATTTTTTTGACATATTAATTCTATTTTTTAAGCGCCCTTTACAAGAGGCGCCCCGATGCTTTGCATCCACCGCTTCCAGCTAAAGCCGGCCTTGCCAAATACAACGTGTTTAATCCAGCCATTAGATCAAGGAATTATTTCCACATTTAAAGCACTCTACATTAAAAGAACTTTTCAATACATTTTAGAAAAAATGGACTGTAATGAATCATTAACTGTAACAAATGCTTGGAAAAGTTTTTCGATTTTAAATTGCATTCAGCATTAGCATACACTGATATAAAAAAATCAACACTGAATGCATGCTGGAAAGCAATATGGCCAGAAGTTGTTGTAACAGGCAATATCGTTTCATCAGTAGAGGCTGAATATACCCAAATTATTGAATTAGCCAATACATTGGGAGGCGAAGGATTCGAAGAATTAGCAATTGGTGATATAAATGAATTAGTGGTAGATGATGGTTTGGATGAAAATGATCTAGTAAATATGGTGGACTTAACCTGTGATCCCTATCCTGATAGCACTACTGATAGTGAGGAAGAACCCCTAGAATTCACTTCAAAAATTGTTCGGGAAGGTCTTGAACTAGGTAAAAAATTAGAAAACTATTTTTTAAACCATGATCCGGTTGTTGAGCGAGCTAGTCAATTTCAACGAGAACTCAATCAATGTTTGGCGAAATATC
Source organism: Empis livida (assembly GCA_963932195.1). Classification (NCBI taxonomy): domain Eukaryota; kingdom Metazoa; phylum Arthropoda; class Insecta; order Diptera; family Empididae; genus Empis; species Empis livida. The sequence goes on along the minus strand of OZ010645.1, from coordinate 32,627,466 downwards.
AAGAAATCTATAAAGATTTGACTAAAAATAAAACTCAACAGTTAATAACAGATTTTGTCACAAAAATAATACCGCAAGAAGCTCCTGCACAGTCTAGAAGTGATTTAGAAATATCAATTTCAAGCGACGAAAGTGCAATTATTCCATTTCAAAGGAGAAAGCAGAATATTGAAGATTCTGATGATTCTGATTATTAAAATTCCAGTAATACACTATGTTTTATAAAATGAATTTTTTTTTTTTATTTTATGTTTAAATAAATATGAATTTCTTTTTGTTTTATTATAAACCTTGCATTTTTTTTACATTTAAGCAGTTTTTTAATCAATCTTTCAGTTTCTATTGATTTCTAAGTCCGATTTTCGAGTTTATTACTATGCTGGAACCAATCCCTTACAAATGTACTATGCCTTTGTCCCCATTTACACGGTTTCGATTTACACGAAATTCTCAGGAACCAATCTACCGTGTAAATTGGGGGATAGGTGTAATTGTATCTCTAACACATTTTTATACTTTTTCATGCTTATTTTAAACATTTAATTAAGTGTGATAGCTTCAATTTTCCTTTATGTTTACACTTCAATGCAACTAAAATATTTTATTTAATGTATTATATATGTACTTGAGGTATTTGGAATACCGAAAGTATTATAACATGTTTTTATAACATTTATATAAATATTTACAGTAAATTATAAAATAAGGAAATTATTTTACATTTTCCTGTGCTAACATTTGCCAAAGAATGATTAAATAACATTTTTATCCTTATAAAAATAATTTCTCTGATTGGTAAAAAATTAATAATATTATATAATTCTACACTTGTAATCTCGAAAAATATGGAAAATGATTTTTGCATAAATAGTAATTATGATTTTTATTAGATTTACAAATAATTATTGATTTGATGAATATGGTCATCTTGAATTCTGAATTTCTTTCCATAAAGGACACTTCTAAGGTTTTGATCAAATCTTAGTAACGTATCAGAATTTACCATTGTGTCACTTCTAATGAAAAAAACTTTATATGCTAAAATATTACATTTAATATAGTATTTTATTATTTACTAATCGTATGTTCACAGACTCTTTAGGCAAGTTATACCATACATATATCTAAGTTTCAAATTATTTTCAGTTAAGAACGGAGGCATCTTATGCCAAATACCACTGGAAAAGTTTTATTCAATTTTTGTATATAATATAAAGATTATTTTTAATATTGAATACATATATATATAAAGTCGAAATTACTCAGCTTTAGTTAAAATATACTTATTGAATCAAAAGATCAAATGGTTAGATCACGTAAATGTTAATATTTAATAATATATATACCAACTAATTTATAAAAAAATATTTTCTCAAATTACTATCAAGATATAAATTTTGAATTAAATTTATCCAAAAATTTAATGATTGTCGTCTTTTAGCTACAATATTTTTTATAAATGTATTTTACTTATTCTTAATCAATGTGTGTGTTTTAAATTAATTGGTGTATATAGTATACAAAAAATATATCTTGCTATTTCATGGTCAAATAATTAAAGTACATGACGTTATTCAAGTTTATTCAAAGCCGCTTCAAGTTCAATTTAATATTTTTTTTTATTATATATATAAATAATATTAGTGTTATATCTATTATATCACATTTGATAAAAATTTAGCTAATTTTGTATTATATTTTTTTGAAATACATTGCTTAATAAATATATTATTTAATACCGTATTTTGTAAAATTCTAATTTATTTTCTAAATATTTAACATCGATTAGATAGATTGGCGGTAAAACAGTCTGATTGTGATTTTAATCAGCATACGATAGATAATTAAATTAACTATTATAACTGCATTAATATTGTTTAAACAAGATGAGATCATTTATATATTAGCTCTTAATCAACTTACCTATTTTAGATAATATGACCTTAGCATTACCTATTTTAGATTTGATTATGTAAAATTTTTTGATTCACATTTGAATGAATTTTTTGTTTGTTTTGATTTTTTTGTTTTGATTTTAAGTGATTTTAAAAATATATGCAGAACTTCAGTATTTACGCATTATAATTACATATACATATGTTGTAATATAATTTCGTTTTTAACCATTTTTAAAAATTCACTGAGATTGACTTGGTACACTTAAACTAAGTAAGATATCGACTTGAAATTTTATATATAGCCTAGTTAATGATTTTAGAGGTAAAAAAATACCTACTTAATACCTGTGCATTACCTGTATCACAAATAGACCACGTAATTATCAATCTGTCCTCGTACTCATCTATAATCTTAAAAATTGTTTGATTAACATTTTTTTAAAATATTTAAATAAATTTTTTTATTAAAATATTAATATTTTATTAAAATATTATTATCTTTATGGACATTATAGTTAGTTCTTTATACAAAACTTAAATATCGATACCTCGCCGTATTAAGCAACTTTTCAAAAACCATTTTTTATAATAAACTTATAGTTTCGATGAAATTTTATGTTTTGGTCCAATTTTAAACTATTCACAGTTGATAGCCATGTTCACCTTTTATTAGCGTTATACTCCCAGCGATTTTGGAAGAGCCTCTGGAAATTTGGAATTAAGCACCACCGTGTACAAAACTAAATGTATTTATGCACTAAATTGTGCAAATATCGTTTAAGATATTATTCTGCGAAAATGTATACATCAATCCTGTGAAAATCAAATATCAATCCTGTGAACATTTTCCAAAATATAATAATTATTTTTTGACACTTTGAAATAAGTTCTGCTCTTGATCGCTAATTTGTTAAATATTCCAAAAGACAAGAATTGATGTAAAGCAAATTAACGTGGAAAATTTGAAAATGTGCTTTTTAGAAATCATATTTAGGAAAATTTAACAAATTAGCGGTTTTTATCATATTTAGGAAAATTTTGACAAACTTATTATGGTTATTCAGGCTTTGTACATATCTGTTTCTCTGTCTTTATAAATACGAATTTTATACGATTAGACTACAAGAAAATTCCAGTTTACATTAGAGCACATATTAATGTAATTTTTACAACACGAAAAACCCGCATGGCATTTACAAACAAAAATTTAAGATCGCATGTCGCATGCGCCTTTTTTCAACTAAACAAAAACAGAATTAAAAAAACTGATCTTAACAACCAGAACAAGGTAAAATTAAAACGTGTTTAATTTGTTTTTTCACAAACACAACCTTAAAATACAAATTATTGTAGTAGAATAATTGAAAGTTTTGGAAATTTTGTAGTAGAATAATTGAAAGTACTAGAAAAGATCAATTATTTTTATGATCAAAATGTATTTGTAATTTTTACAAAATAATAATAAATTCTTTAGCATTGTATTTTATTTTACACAGATTAAATCGAAAAATAAATTTTTCCAAAAATGAAACAAAATTCGTTTATTTTCTGTTTTTAATTTTATTATAAATTCTTCTGTTTCTCAGTTCAGTTTGAGTTATACTGCAAAAGCAAAAACTACTCTTTTTACTGTAAACTTTTATATTATTTTGATTAAAATCGTTTAAGTGTGTTTGTTTTTAAAATAAATTTTTGTTAGTAATAATTCCAAATATTTTTTTATTTAAACAAATTAATTGTTCATTGTCCTGTCACTTAAAGACAAAGTACAGAAAAACAAATTATCAAAATTTAAAATTCCTATGTAATTGACATTTGAATTTTTTGGAAAACAAAAAACCTTTTTTATTTTATTCTAATTTCTTATTTTAAAAGCTAAATTGCCGTGACTAAAATATGAAAACATTAAATAAATTATTTTTGTTTTATTTTTATGTAGTTAAGTTCTAATAAAACGTGTGTGGATAATAAATTTTAATTGATGTTTTATTAAATCAATGATGACGTTATTTCCAAAAGAATATCTTATGAATTTTAAATTGGAGGTGGATTTATTATATCCAAATTTATTAATAATATTTTGATTGTATTTGTTTTTAGATATGTATATGTAGTTTTAGATATTTATTATTAAGAATGTATTCAACTAATTTCTAATTGAAATTATTATCAGCTGGTTTGATCTATAATACAGTAATGGAAAGTAATTTACATACAGCAATGCATTTTATCCTAAAAGCTTTATAACCAATTTTCAAACTTTCCAAAATAAAAAATTTTATATTAAATAAAGTATCGTTTGGAAAATTTGAAGATTGAGACTTTACCAACCGGTTTCAGAACTTATTTAAAATTATAAAATTTTTAAAGAATTCTTATATGAATCAGTGTTTATACTGATATAATTATTACAATAATTATTTATTGTAATTCGAAATGAAAACACGACACTTTTGTTTATATAAAATAAAACAATTCGAAATTTTGAATATTGGATGTTTAGCAGTCAAAAGCAAAAGTATTTCAAGGTGTCAAAAAGTAATTATTACATTATGGTAAATTATAATTTCACAAAATTATAATTGAATTTTGAAAAACAAAATAAAATTAGCGCCAAATCGTTAAATAAATAAATATTTTAAAAGCAATAATTGCTATTCAGTGAATGTAAAAAGGTCTAAAGAATATTAGTTTTATTTTAATAGCAATAGTTGTAATGAATTGATAATGCTACTTATTTGTATGAAACCAGTACATATTTTTTTATATTTTGAAATTATAAGGAACTTATTCGTATAACAAATAGTTTTAAATTTTTGAATTTCGTATAAAAGTAATATTTCATTATATTGTACCAACTAAATTTATGAAAACTTAATAGTGGATGCTGAATGCTACGGATTTTCTGCGTTGAATGAAAACGACATATGAAATAAATTGTTTATTATATCGGCTGTTTTTATTATTTCATGACCGTAACTTTTGAAATAATATTTTGATATTTTTCCCTGAAAAATGTGAAAGCATATTTTGTTGAAAATAATATTCAAATATATTTTGGGAAACGTTAAAATGTTAATACAATTTAAGGCTATGAAAAAACAAATGTATTTCTGGGAGGATTATTAAATTTTAATTGAACGGGAACGTGTTAAGGATAAAGTCTATTTGATAATAACTAATTCTTGGATAGTGATAGAGATTCCTTAAAACGTTTCAATATTTCAAATTTAAGAATACTTTGGAGTAGTAAATGTTTCATTTAAGCATGATTCTGTTTTCACTATCACAATAGCGAGATATTTTATTTCCTCGACTGTATTATATTGAAGATAAATTTATTATTATTTTATATATTTATCCGCTTTCCAATGTATTAGTTACCTCCTCTTTTTAATACATATATACAAACTGCGCAATTAAACTGGCAACACTAAATTCTGAGGAATTGTATATTCTTAATGCACTCATACAATAGAATACCAAATTGTATATTCCATTTCAAAAATTCTCTTTTTTTTAAAAATTCATAAAATTTACTCTGACATCTGATCATTCTAGTACAATTTGACTTTAATTTACCTTAACATTAATTTTCCTATGTTCTTACCGTACACAGGTAATAAAAATCATGATTACGGAATAATATTATCTTAGTATTTTTGAATGGTTTCTACATTTTTAACCAATATTTTTTTAATATCTTAACTCGAGTCCTGTTTTTATGGATCACAATACATTTAATAGAAAATATGACAGACTCGTTAACTTTAATTTGATTTTAATATAAAAAAAATTATCATTTCATTTATATGTAAAAATTATAATTTGCACAGAAAAAGTGGAGAACTTTTTTTTGTTGTTTTAAGAGGAACCATTGTTAGAAAAAATTAGTTTTTTTTGGTAAATAAACACATCCATCGTTTCACCCTTCTCATTCTCACATTAAACTAATTTATATTTCTATCTGCTCTTCCACTTTTATCATCCCTATTCAACTAATTTATATACAAAACACACATCTATACACAATTAAATACATATACAAATATATTTTTTTAATATAATTGCGCCGTCGCAGTGTGTCGCTTTTAATTTTTATTCAATTTTTTTGATATATCAAAATTTTTAAAGCGTGTTTTACAGTTGCTCGCCATCGTTGTTTCAAGTAACAAAAATAATAATAAGTTTTATTTAATTTTATTTAAAAAAATTGTTTAATTAAATATAAATTTAAAATTAAATAGAACAATTTTAAAAATTCATGATTTGAAAATTTGGTTTTTTTATCAAAGTTTTTATTTTAAAACATAATTTTCGTTTCTTTATAAACGTGTTTGCGAATCAAATAAAAATATTGAATTAATTACGCGTAACGAGGAAACTTGTTGAATAAAGAAAAAAAAAGTTATTAAAAAAGTTTTTTCCCGGTTTTTTTTAATGCATAAAAAATTACTAAAAAAAACAAATGTGTGTTTTTTTAAAAATATTAATTAAGAAAATTATTTGAACAAAATAAAATAATTGAACAAAAATTGAGATTGTTATTTAATTTTAGATTTTTTATGGTTTTTTTTTACAGTGAAATTTAAGGATTTTTGTTTTTTAATATTTAGTTTTTTAAAAAAGGAAAAAATAATTAAAATTTTATTTTATAAAATATTTAAATAAATATTTTTAGTTTTTTTTATTATTATTGTTAAAAATAATTTCTATTTGGATTACGACGTAACAAAAGAAAACATTCTTAAAATCAAAAAAGAAAAAGATAAAAATTGCCAAAATTACTCCTCCACGAAATTTCAATAAAAAAATTGTAAGTTTTATTAAAATATTTATGTTTTTTATTTTGTAAATTTGAAATATTTCTTTGCTTTTTACTCAACATTTTTATTTTTATGATTTTAAATATTTTTATGATTTTTTATATTTACATTTATTTATTTTTAAAAAAAAATTTTTTACCTTCTCTAACGAAAAATTTTTTCTTTATATGTATGTATAAAATATATGTAAAATAAGCATCTGTCCATTTAAAAATTTCTTACAATGATCTTCTTTCTTATATAAATACTTACAAGAAATCATATTTTTATGTTGTGTTGTTGTTAATTTGATTGTGTTAGTCGCCTGCGCTTGCTCCTTAAAACCCTGTTTGGTCTGAAAGCGTTTTAATTGAGAAATTTTTATTTTTATTTGATGAATTAATAAAAATTGTACATATTTATTTTTTGTATTATGAAATAATTTTCAATATGTATATATATAGTATATATTTTTTTATTTATATATTTTTGACATGCTCAGCTTAAATTATAATAAAACAATATTTTTTTCATATATACATATGTATGTATATATTTACATATATCTTATATGTAGGGGACAGTGGAGACATTAAACAGTTTTCTTAAATTATTAAATAGAAAATTGTTTATTATTTTACTATAGGTACAAAATTAATTGTAGAAATATGTTTCGGTTAGGCGGTATGGAGTGTTATAAATATATGTATGAAAAGGCTAGAAATTTTCCGACATTATAATAGCGTCATAATTTTGTCAAAATATGATAATTACTTTATGATACTTTCACTGTAAGCTTTTATTAATGGGAATAAATATGTTGAACATTTAGATGGGTTGCCAATATTTTACCAAAAATTTAGAAGTGTTATCAATCTTAAGGTACAATGCTACGTCTTAACATATCTTGTAATTTAAGATATAATACTAATGTTTTACAATATGAAATTAAAAATATTAATTTGATGGCTTTAATAAAAAAATATATTTTCAAAAATAATTTATTTTAGGTTCGTACATTTTTAAGTACTAGTTTAGGTAAATTGAGGGTTAGTTAGATTTAAGCTTTTAATTAAAAAAAAATCTAAATTTAAATTTTTATTTGGTGACATTATATACTAATTAACTGAAATATGTATATGTATATTCGAAATCTGAACTTATTTAAAAGAATCAAAAAATAATTATCATTTTCCAGTAAATTTCAAGTGAATACATAATTTCAAATGTTTCAATTACATTACAGATTTTGATTTAAACATAATTTGACCAATCTTTTGCAAAATAAACATTATATTAACATTTAAGTGATTAGTACATAGTATTAGAAAATCTTTTTATTAGAAAAATTACATATACTGGACATATACAACTAAAATTATTTCATGTGTGGGTAGCAGACTGTAATCCCGAAATTTTTAATATCGTGTCATACTGTTCGTTTTTATGACATTTTTGTTAAATTCTTACACTTTAATTTAACTTTTTGTGATATACAGATACAGATTTAGCAGGTCGCCGAATTTCCCCTATATTATATCCATAAAAATGCTTCGCTAAGCTATATTTTTTTTTTAAAATTTATTTGCTGTACTAGTATTAAAAATTTGTTTGTGGCCCTAATGGAAATAAAGTCTGAAAAAAATTAATATAATATAGAATTATGTACATATATCAAAATTCCCCCTTTAAAGTTTCATAATTTTTGGTTGGAATATTTTAAACGAAATAAAATGACTGAACTATAGATATAAAGATATTTTGTATAATTTGGTTGATGGTGGTTTTTTATTACAATTTAGTCGCCTTTTTTTATTTGTTTGTTGGTTCATTTTTTATTATATTTTTTTGAATTTTGTATAGTTTAAAGTTGATTATGATGATGATGAATGATTAATTAAATAAAGTTTAATGTCCCTCCGTTGTACGCTCAACATTCCCAACACATCTTGACCTTGAATTAAGTTTCAAATTTTCCATTCAAAAAAAAAAAAAATATATACTAACATACTATACAAATTCGTAAATTTATTAAGTTTTTGTTTTTGTGTATCTTCTTTATTAATAAACCGCCTTAAAAGCAATAAGTAAAATTGTTAAATTCTAAACATGTTTATGCTCAAAAAAATTTTTTTTTTATAGTTCATTTTTATTTTCTGTGAATATTAATATAAATAAAAAATTCTGTTTAAGGGATGGTATTTTTCTGTTTTCAGTAGATTGCAAAAAATATAATATCTTTATACTTCATCAATATTAGTAGGGAGACCACCGGATCAACCGGATACCCAGTGAAACAGTTTTTTTTTTTAAACAAGTGTAACTATTTTTAAAAATAATGTAATATACCATTGTATATTAGCTTAAAAGTTTTTGCCAAGTTAATAACATTTTTATCGACTTATCTCTAATTGTGCGACTGTTGACACACCGATATGCATAACATTTATGGTAAAAATATAATATATTTTTAAATACCACTTTCTTTAAATTTTTATTTAAAAAATAATACAGTACAAATATTTTAATTTTCACTAAAAAAATGCACTTTAATTCTTTTAAGATGTTATCGCGAACTAGATTCTCTTTTTATGCGGTTTTTTTTATGCGATTTTGAAATAATGCGGTGCAACAAAAAAACATTTTTTCTACTAAACTTAATGCGTAATTTTTTTTTAATAAACTTAGTGCGCAATTGATATATGTATGCACATTCAAAATTTTGTAATATTTTCAGCAATTTTCCATAAGTTTTCTGTATTTCTTACTTTTTTTATGCGATTTTTGATGCATAAAACCTAAATCATTATTTAGGTTTTATGCGATTTTTTGAGTAAATGGAACGTATCTATGATTTTGTATATATATAAAGGTTTTTTGCGCGATTTTTTTATGTGCGAATTTCCATGGAACGCATGTACCGCATAAAAAGAGTATCTAGTGTATATGTAAAATAAAATGTAAATTAGTCAACAAAAGGTGAATAAAAAATAACAAAACTTTGTGTGGGAGCCACACGTCAAAGCATTTTTCTTAGAAACATATTTTGAATGTGTGATTGTTGGTCGTCTCCCCTACTTCATCTATATTTTTCGCGTAGTTAAAACTTAAATTGATTATGAAATAATCATAATTTCCCTAACTAAGGAATTAATTAACGATTAACTAAAATTTAATTTCGAGCGTTGAAATTATATTAGAATGATTGAATTTCAATTGGATTACCTATGTAATCCCGTAGTCCAAAATCCCGTTACGAAAATCTCGTTTATCAAAACCCCGTTATTTTAAATCCCGCAGACCAAAATCCCATTTTTTTAAAATCCTGCAAACGAAAATCCTAAGGAAGAAAATCCCGTTTTTAAGATTTTATTTTATTAACCCACGCCGCATGGGCCACGTCCTCTTCGTTGGGTCTGGCTAAAACTAAGAGTGGGACTTACATTGAAAAAAATTGATTTAAAAACAAAACTTTAAAAATCCCGTATTTACAAATCCGGTATATATTTAGAAATACGGAATTTTCGTCCGTGGAATTTTAGTCCATTGAATTCTTGAAAAAAAAGGATTTCGGAAAAATGGGCTTCTGGTCCGCGAAATTTTGATGTGTACCCATTTCCATCTTTTTGTGAAAAACAGAAATTAAACACATTAAACCAAAATCTCACTCGATTAAGTGGACAATAATTTCCCTCCAATTAAGATAATAAATTGGATATATTACCAGTTCGTTAGGGGTCTCTGTTAAGAGCTAAATATACAATAAATATTGTCTAGTTATTGTATTAATGAAAACTTTTTATTTTAAAAACATTAAAATATTTTTGAAAATCTCATATTAGATTTTTAAAATTCATCTCATATTTTTAAAAGTCTCTTATTAGAAAAAATTATAATAAAATTTAAATTAATTTTCCATCAATTATTTTATATTTTCTTGTTTATTCTATGTATAATTTGTAATTTACATGAATAATACAACTATCCTAATTTCATTTTTGTATTCTAATAATAGACTGACTTAAGCTTGACACATAACATATATAGCTATAACTTAACCAATTTAGAAAATTTTGACTCCTTTTTAACCCCGTAACATCTTATTATTTTAGATAAAACGAAACAAATTAATTAAATTTTTTATAGTGTTTGATAGATTTGGTTTTCAATTTCTTTATATAAACCGTTTATTTTGAAAGTGGAACAATTCCATATGTAAAAAAATTAAGAAAATGTTGAGAAGAGATATTACTTCATTTGATCTTTTCATGAGTAAGTTATCTATATTCTATAGTACTAAAGGAACCTAAAACCATAATATTTTAAAATGTTAAAAATGTTCAATATTTACAAATTATAGGATAATTACTGGTAGATTACCGATTTAATCTAAAATAGATTATTAATATAATTTGCATACTCCTCAAGTTTGTTTATACCGTATTTACTTATTTAGTACTACAACATTTCATTACACTACTTGTTTCGTTCTTTTCTTATCATCTGGTATATAATAAATATTAATTTTGATAAATAGTTGAAAATTAATATTGGTTCACATTTCGTAAAAAATACAGGTTTATTAGAGATGATATTAGAAGACAAATAAAGATTTAAATTATTGTTCTCATAACCAGTTAGAACAATAATTCAAAGTAGAACCAGTTAGAGTTATTGACTCAAGTACAATATTGGTCGATTACAATATTGATTAAGAATCATTTAACACTTTCAGACCTGCTAAAAAATTCGAATATGATATGCAGGAACGATAATTCTTATTTTCTTATTACGATAACGTAAAAAATAAGAAAACAAATATTTTCTCGTGAGACTACAAAGAAAGGATATTTTTCTGGCTTAGTACCGCAGAGAGTTCTTATACTATAGGTTTCTGCGGTACTACGCCAGAAAAAAATTTATATTTTTTCCCCTGAAATAGTGAGTATGGTGGGTCTGAAAGGGCTAATAATCTTATTTTATACGGGAGGAGATGTCCGCTTTTTGAAGGATCTGGTGGGTCAAAGTCAACGATAACTGGAATTGATTATTAGCTTCTAAAATCTAAACAATTGATTTTATATTAATTATAAGACTAATATTTTATTAGCACTTGGCAAAGTGTTTATAAAAAATTTAATGTCGGCATGGAAGCGCTCTAAGTATTTACAAATTCGACAAATAAAATGTACAACCAAAAATAGATTTCTTTCTAGTGAATGCCATTTTATGAAATATTAATTAAAAAACTGAAATTTCAGAATAATATATTTATATATGATAGAAAATATGTTTTCCAATAATTTATAATTAAAATTTCTAAATTTCACTTTTATCTGTATATTTCGGTAATTTTTTTGACAATTCGGGGAGTAAATAAAAGAGACAAGTATAGAAGAAAATTTGGACATTTTTCCAATATTCCCTCAGTAGGCTAATTCTATGGTTGAATCCATGTAATACTCAAAATGATATATTGTTTCATATGAATTACACAGTCTATACAATTTACAGTCCAAAACAACCCAGGTAAAGCAGTTTTTTTTATATAGTCCAAAATCTACTTCAAAATTGTTAAAGATATGTATACCATCAGTGAACATTATAAGATTTTAAGTAATGAAATTACACAAAATTTAATCTCGAACAGATTGGAAATGGAAATAATCAAATAATAAATAAATGCCAAATCAAAATTTTTAAAATTTTGACCAATGTTTTCGATATTTTTATTAAATTTGCATCTAATAAAATAACACTTTTTTGTTATTGAAAAACTTGGTTCAAATACTTAAATTAATGTATTAGAAATTGGACATTTCTTTTATTGTAGTCTGATCTGACAGTTATTGTTGTTTTTTTTAAGTAATAATAATTTGAAATTATTACCCAATTTCCAATAATATAAATTGTTTTTTTTTTATCGCGGAAATTGTTTGGTCATGTTTTTTTTTCTGTTGTATATTAAAAATATTATATTAAAAATATTTATCGTTGTATGCCTGTTTAAAATTTATTTATTTTTATTATTAAAGCGTTATAAGTATTTTTTTTATTATTATTATTTTTGTATATAAATGTAAAAACTATTCGCTGAAGCATAACACGTTAAATTATTAATAAATATGTATACAAAAAATAATATAAAAAATAAAATAAAAATAACAATGCTCATACGATTGGAAACATTGTGAATCAACAATGTCGCGCGAATATTAGTTTCACCTTGTCGCGCTATAGTTAGAAAAATATTATTTATATATGTTTATAATGATATGTATCCATATGTTTTTTTTTTGTATTATAAAAATGGAAATTATAGAGGAATGAAGAGTAAAAAAACATATAAAGAACGTCAAATGACAAAAAAAACTGTATTATTAATTTAAATGACATCAGATAATAATTTTGTTGATTTTTGTTTTGTTGTAGACTTCACACAAAGATCATATACATTAAATTATCTGAGGTTAAAAAAGAAATTAAAAATAAAATTTCCAGTTTTTTCTCTGAAGAAGTTTTTGCAAAAAAAAAACTAGTTTTCAATCTTATTTTTTTCCAAACTTTTTTTTTTGGAATTTAAGTAAAAAATTATATCATAATAAAATATCGAATAATAAAAAATTAACACATTTTTTATTTATTTAAAACAAAAAAAAAACAAAAAATAATATTAAAAAGCGTTAAAAATTAATAGAATTTTTATATGTATGAAAAAATTATCACCTAACTTCTACTTTCTTTGAGAAAAACTTTAAAATACATATAAATAATTTTGTGGATAATTTTCAGTTTAATATAAATTATATTATTTTTCGAAAATTCCAAATTTTTACCCATAAAAAATATGTATTATAATGGAAAATGTGACAGTTATACATTTTACTTTAAATATTATGATATCCTCGAAAATATCTAAGACAGAGCGTTTTCACCTTTAAGAGATTGCTATTTTTGGTAACTTAAACTAAATTTGAATATAAAGAAGTAAATAATTCAATATAAACAAAATCTCTAAATAATTCAATATAAACAAGTCACATGTGCAAAAATATTTTATTTTAATCATGTACTATGCCAAATTTTATCAAAATAAATTAATTTCTTTAATTTATTTTGATAAAATATTATTTTACCTAATATTTCTTGTTTAAATTTTGATAAATTATTTGAAATCTATTGCTTCAAATTTCGTATATTTTAAATTTATTTCGTTCATGTTTGTATTAGATTTTCGATTTTCCATGGAAATTGCGATATTCTAAGATTGTAGTTGTAAAAAGTCACGAATTTTCTTAAATTATTCTTCTGTAATCTCATTATAGAGTGCTGCTTAAAAACACCTTATATCATATGAAAAAATTGAAATCCGCAATTATAGGTTAAAAAACCACTAACTGTGTATATAGTTTTGATAGTTTTTTTTTTACATTTTTTTAAAATTAATTTGAAAACCATTTAGTCACTGAATTTTAATTAAGACTGTATAAAACCAGTTTTTTTTGTTTGTTACCAAAATACTTAATTTAATTTATCGTTATTAACATTAATTATATCCATGACTGGTTTTTCTTACTTAAAACAACAAATTATAAAATTTATTTATTTAAGAATTTTCATTTTATTATTTTTCTGTATATTTTAAGATTTAATAATGAATGACAACTTTTGATTTTATTTAAAAGCTGTGGTGTTAAATAATTTGAATAAATTTTCGAAATTCTATTTGCAATAATTACAATATACATATGTTTTTTTTTTAAATCAAGGTAAATATACAATGAATATATTTAATTAAAATGTATTATTTTATAAATGTCCTTTTATCTATAATACTTTGCTATATTTTGAAATAAAAATAATGTTTTCAATTTTATTACAATTTATAAGATATTCTGATAATTGCTATTATAGAAATTTAAAAATGTTTTGATATTGTAGATATATAGTTTATACAATTTTATATTTTTAATTCAACATTTTTTTAAAGGACATTTATAATATTAATGTTGTATATGTGGCAGAGCTTCGAACCGGAACCGAACCGAAAACCGAAAACCGGCAAAAACCAAAATTTATAACCAAACCGTAACCGAACCCAAATATTCTAAATACAAAAAACCGTAACCTTAACCGGAACGAAATTTCATTTCGGTTTTTTTTGTTCCTAAAACAAGAAAAAAAATATAATTATTAGGAATTACAAATGCAACTATTTCTTTAATATTTGCGAAATTAAACCAGTACGAAGTTTATGAAAGATATATAAGGTCTTTACCACTATCAGGTGGAGTAAATATTATGGTTGAGGTCGACGAAAGTAACTTCGGCAAACGGTAACTTCGGCAAAGCGGGTGTTTGGATTTTAGGGATGGTCGGAAGAACTACTCTTAAAAAGTTAGTTTTATTCAAGTTGTGAACAGAAAAAAAGAAACGTTGCATTATTTAATACAAGAATTTGTTGATAATGACTCTATAATTTACAGCGGTAATGGGTTATCTCATTATTTTATGGCTCACAAGACAGTGAATTTGTCAGTGTGTTTATATGTACACTTGTAATGTTACAAGTGTACATATAAACACTATATAGGGCAATTGGAGCGGTATAAAATGAAATGTTCCATATACGTGTAGAACAAAAAAAATATTAGGTTGTATTTATTGAGAAACATGCTTTTAAGAAACGAGAAGAATAATGCATTCAAAACTTTATTAAATCTTTTAATATAACTTTATTTTTTATTTATTTTATATTTATTTTAATTTTATTAAGTTAAACAATTCGTCTTGTTCGTGTATACATACTTTGCATTTTTGGTGGTATTTTTTTATTTTTTTGTTTAAATAGGGTAAATCGTGTGTTTAAGCGTAAAAGCTCCGTATGTGTGTTTTTTGTTAATATGGCAAATATTTATTACACAAAAGTTTAAACTCCATTTATTTTTTGCAATTAACGGACAAACATATCGTCTTGTTCGTGTATACTTTGCATTTTTTTTCGGTTTTGAACCGAAAAAAAATTGAACCGTAACCGAAACGAAATTTAAATTTTCAAAACCGAAACGTAACCTGAAACGATAAAAGTTTAAGAACGAAACCGAAAATCGGAACAAAATAAGTTGCGGTTCGATGCTCTGATATGTGGATATAGTCGGGAAAAAACTTCATTTTACTGTCGATATTATTCTGATTAGAGAGTATGTCGAATGAATGATTAAAGTATAATATTTTCCAAATACATATGATAATAAGTAACGACTATAGATGATATATAACTTTCAATTTCCTTAGTAAGTATATATGTATATATATAACATTATTAACATTTCATATTGTATATGTGGAAATATAAATAATGAATAGATTCAGATAAGTTTAATAGCGTTTTTGTGTTAGTTTTCAAATATAGCTCAACTATGCTTAATATTTTTTGCTTAAATAATTGAATAGATTTTAAGTTTTAAAATTCTTCTATTAATCTGAAAAAAACCATAAATTGAATTTTAGTTCTTTTTGGTTGTACAACGTATTTTATAATATCCTTCCATATTTCTAAATTCTTTTGAACTAACTACACTACTAACATATTATACTTTCGGCTCGCATATTCTTTTCAGGATTATTTTGCTTTTCAAGTGTATTTTTCTTTTCAAGTGTTACTCATTTTGGTGACAGGATGACTTTTATTTCCATTTTTTATAATAGCATGTCCATTTATCCCCTAATTGCATGTCAATTAATATATATAACTATTAATTAAGGGGACTAAAATGTTTTTAGAACTTAATTAAACTATATAAACGAAAACCATATAAAAATATTTCATAATACAAATTAGTATACCCTGTCATTAATTAGTATATGTACATTTTGCAGGATTTCCGGAGCTTGTCACTAATTAATAAATACTTTTGCAAGTTGCTGAAATCCCGTACAAAAAAAGCTATAAATTTGAATTTGGTATAATAAGGGAAATATAACTTTAAGGAATCATTTGTACGGTTGCACTATTTATATAATTTTTGTACTTATACAAATATTTTATATATGTACGTTTTATCTTTATGATAAAAATGCAGGTACAATTTTTCATTCAGACTTCTTATAATATTCTTTATTTATTTATTTTTGTTATTTTAGTATACATTTAAGTATATTTTTTTTTACCGGGAAAGTAATTTTCTATATCTAGTATTTACGGAAATTATGAAATATCGATCTTAGATAGAATTAGATAGAAGTTCTTGTATTATTTAGAGTTAATAGGATTTTCCAAAAGAAAAACAAATTCTAAAGCCACGCAATGAAAATTTTTACCTTTAGGCTAAAATATTCTATACAACATGATGAAATTTTTTTCTGTAATTTAAACCATATTACCAAAAAAAAAAACACAATATGTGTTAAAATATATATGTAATAATAAATTGAAATTTAAAAATGAAATAACGAAGAAAAAATAAACACAATACGGAAATGTGACAAATCACCTTGCTTAAGTAAATCTTATTTCAGATTATAGATTTTGCAATAGAAAAGTGAAAATAAAAAAATCTAGGGTTTTTTTTTAAATAGAAGAGTTATAGGTAGATGTTAAGTATATAATTTAAATTTAGTCTTCAATATATTAAAGATCATATTTATTGACAATGTAAGATATTTTCTGCCGTAGCGGGAATGATAAAATTATAGATACAATAATTTTAAAAACAGGTTTTTATAATCTGTAATAGTTTGGATATGTTTTGATCAGTTTTCATCACAATTACATAATAAGAGATAATCAATTTATTAATATAAATAGCACTAAAAATCCGAATAGGTATTTTTTTTGCACTTGTTAATAATCTTATTAATAATCTTCCAAGAAGGTGTCGATATTTATTTAAATTTCAATAAATTATAATATTTTTCCATAACTGCTGCAGAGAAACCTAGCAAGATTCCTATATTTTTTGGCATGACAATTTGAGTTAATGCATGTAAATTGATGTTTAATTACTTGGAGTCCCAATTAGTAAGAAAACTAAAAGATAAACAAAAATTATTTAACTCCTTACGATAGAATTTATTTTGCATACTAAATGCCAATATGTGATTTACAAAATTGTGTTAATGCATGGATATATAATTATATATACAGCTACAAGTAAATGTTAAGTATAACAAAATGTGAAGTATATTTTGCGACAAATACTTGTAACTCTTCTATTAAATTTAATATTGTTTGTTAATTTGTAGAAATAAATTAACTAAACCTTTAATTGACAGATTAGTTTTAATGATATAAAAAAACATTCTATAAAAAATATTATTCATAAATTTTAATGTATCTATCATATAAAGTAGATTTTCATCTTTTATAAAATTTTATACTATAAATTTAAGTAAAAATTAAATTTTCTCCTCTTGTTATAAAAAAAGAAAATATAATACATATATATTTTTTTAAATATTATTATTTTATAGGAAATGTTTTCTTTTTAAATATTAATAATTTAATTTAATTTGTTTTTGTTTTTTTTCCATTTGTACATAAAAAATATTTATTTTCACTGCAATCTTTAAATATATTTTATCTTTTTTATATTAACCATAATTGTGAAAATTTCACTTGTTAAACTAATTATCTTGATTATATAACTTTGTGTAACAAAAAATAATATTTTTCTTGACAAATTATAAATAAATTGTCTTGTTTAATCTAAATTTTTTTAAAGAGACTTAGAGGTGATAATAGTTTTACTTACATTGATATGTATATAACGTTTAAATGCAAAGACAGAATATATAAATTCTAAAAATTTAAAGACAACTTTGATAATCGTGTGACACAGAACATTGCAGATCTTATCGGTCAAAGTCAGTTGCGCTACATATGTTTTTTCTATTTTATTTTGTGATACTAATATTCTAATTATTATTGGTATAAGCGGAATTAATATAGGGACCATCTGAAGGTGGGACATATATGCTAAAAATATAAACTAAACTAAAACTTTGTTATGCACCGCAGCAGAAATCAACAAACCATTTTACTTAACATTATAAACATTTTTCTAAATTACTGCACTATAAGTTAATACTATACCTATCCAGTTTCAAAATGAAAATAGTAAAGTTGAAATTGGAATAGTAAATTTCAATATGAGAATACAATACAGAATAGTAAACTTTAAACTGGAATTCTAAATTTCAATAGTAAACTCTAATATGAGAAATGTTGAAATCTGAATAATAATAGTAAGCCTTGCGATGGTTTTTAATAAATTCTTTAAATTTTAGAACTTCTTTACGACTTTTACTCCCAAAATAAATCTATTTTATTTATGGATGTAACTAATTTAAACATTCATATTTCAAAAACACAGGGTACATCATTAAAAGGAACAAGATGCACCACTATTGAAGCCGGTTCAAAAGGCGGTAATGTTCATGTAATAGGCTGAATAAGCACAATTCGATTTATTTATTATGAAATAAGAAGAGGTTCGTTCAAAAAAGAAAATGCATAAGCGTAGATGGAAACCTGCCTTCGCCAAGCAATGGTTAGATATGGTGCACCGGTTGATATGGTGCACCGGTTGTTATGGTAATTGACAATGCATCTTGTTATAGTAAAATTGTAGAAGTTTTACTCAAGCAGGAATTCCATGACAACAATATACTCAGGCTTGGACCCTATAGTGGAATGGTTAACCCCATTGAAGATGTGGGGCCTATGGAGAAAACTTATGTTAAAAGAGAACTCTCAAAAAAGTATTCTTAATACCAGAAACATTTTAACCATCAAAGAATATAGAGTAAGGGCCTTAGAAAGCCTTATGAGAGAAGGTATCCAGACAATTACACCAACATTATGTGCCAATTGCATCGCAAACATTCAAAGGACAGCCCCGGATGATCTTAACTTAGAAAATATGCAATATTAATAAATTACTTCTAAAATATTTTGTATTACATTCATTTTTTAAATAAAAATAAAAATTCTCAAATTAAATCTTACTATTCTCATATTGAAGTTTACTAATCTTAAGTTGAAGTTTACTATTTAAGGTTTATTATTCTCATTTTTAAACTGAAAAGGTATAGTTTTGCAACCAAATTAACCACCAAAGTCGTTTCACTCCTAACCTGTCGATATATATTGAAAATTATGCAGCACTTATAATTAGATTTAATTCTGCATTCCCATTAATATGACAACAAACTGGGATACTTTAAAATCATATAAATTGAATATTTCATTCCGACATCACAAAACTTTTAGTGGGAGATAGATTTATCAATACAGGTCAAAGTTTTAAACTATTCGTATATGTACAATTCAAAACTCAATACTAATGCTGGCATGCTTTAACTTCAATGTGAAGCTATCAGGTGTTTTAAATCTGAAAATATAATTTAGATAATATCAAACATATTACTTATATACATTATTTTGTGAAAAAAATCTGTACGTAACAAAATTATACGTTTATTGAAACACCCTAAGTAAAACTAAAATTGTCATCATTCTATCTAATATTTATTTATGTTCTTTTTGTTTTTTTGTACTGAAAACTACAATTTTTGCAAAACAAATTTTTAAAAAAAATCTATTTTATTAAATAATTTTCTTATTATAAAAACTAAAAGAAATGTCCTTTTATTTGTTGTTGTCTATCAAAAGCGCCATGTATATTACTGTTTTTTTTTGTTGTTGCTTATTCTATAATTCTTAATTAATTTAAATCAAATTATGACCTTTCTTTCTAAAAACGCATTCTTATATACAATGTCACATAGAATTTATATATATATATACAAATTCATATATATATATATATATATATATATATATATATATATATATATATATATATATATATATATATATATATATATATATATATATATATATATATATATATATATATATATATATATATATATATATATATATATATATATATATATATATATATATATATATATATATATATATATATATCTATATATATATATATATATATATATATATATATATATATATATATATTATATACATATATATAAATATATATATATATATATATATATAAATTATTTATATTATATATTTTTAAAAAGATTTCACAAAATCGTCTTTTATTTCCTACTAAAAAAAATGAATTAAATTAATTTAAATTTCCTCGTATAAATAATTTTCGCATATTCATTATACTGTATAAATAAAGTGTTTTAACTGTCTCTCTCTTTCTCTCTATCTCTCTTTTTTTCACATAAGTATTTAAAAAATATTTAAAAACTATTGCAATTAAACAACAATTTAAAAAATAGATTTATAATCGATTATAATTCGATTTTCAGGTATCCTTCTTACCACCACCAGTCAATTTACCAAAATTTATAATAATGCGACAAACCACCATTTAATTATCACAAAACATAAGAAAAATTAAGAAAAATTAATTGTAACTGTGTAAACACAATTTTTTTTGTGTGGGCTTGTTTACACCATTTTATATATTATCTGTCAAAAAATTTCTTTAGTGGACATTTGATATTATGAAAATTTAATAAAATTATAATTAAAAAACTACAAAAAAAGTGAAAAAAAAAGAAAAATCTAATTTTTTTTTTACATAAAGGAAAATATTTAAATAATTTTAAATAAAAAGTAATCCTCATAAGGGTGCTAAAAAAAAGGTATTAGTGATAAAAGTGATATCCTGTTAATAATAAAGCTCCATAAAAATAAAATAAAAAAGGACACGTCTCCTAGAGCACACTAAAAAGAAAGCAAAAAAAAATTTTTATATTTGAAAAAAAAAAAAAAAAAAGGGAGCAGTGAAAATAAAAAAATATATTTTTTTAATAAATTATTTATATTAAAAAATTAATAAATTAAATAATTTTTTTTTTGTATTAAGGGAAGAATAAAAGAAATTTTTCTTTAATAATTTTTCGTGCAAAAAAAAAAAAAGAAGTAAAGTAAAATAAAAAAAGAAAATATCAAAGTGAAAATATTAATTTCACTTTTCTTTCATATTTTTTTTTGCTGTTGTTATTCAACATAGGAACTTTCTTTTATATAGATGTCTTATTATTTATTCCTCCTTTAAAGTTTGATTGCTATTATAGAAAAAAGAACACATGTGTTCTTTTTAATTTCGGGTGAGTAAACTTTTGTTGTTGTTCTTATATTATTTATGTTTTTTTTATATATATTTTCTTGTTATTGTTTATTATTCAACTGTTATTGATATCCTTTCCATCTGATTGTCTGTAATAATTTTTTGATTAAAAAAATTGAAAAATAATAATAAAATAAATCATAATTTTCCTTTTTAACTGAGTTCTATTTTTTTTTTCAATAAATATTTGCTTAAAGTTTTCAGAATTTTAGCTTTGAATTGAGCTGCCATATTCCAAATGTTACTCTCTTTTTTATATTGTATCAGGTCAAATACTAACTCGGTTCTAGTTAACTATATATAAATCTATCAGTTACGGTTACTGAAACGATAACTCAAGATTTTATCGTATACTAGTCTAAATTATAATTTACAACTCGTCTTTACCACGTAAATAAAGCCGGTAACATATTTTAAATAAAGGTCATCCATCTTAAAGCAAATTGAATTGAAAAAAATCAATCCTTTTCCGTTTTCTTACAACATGGTATTCAATAATATCTTGGAATATGTAAAACTGTATTGCACTGGTATACTGAATATATATGTAAAACTGTTTAGCGGCACTAAAAATAAAACCCGTGTAAAATAAAAAAAATGCCAGATAAACTGCACCAAAGTGTATTTTCGGTAAAACACATAATTAACTATTAAATTTTTTTCTATGAATAAATTTTGAAAAATATTTCATTTATTATAGTTAATCCAAAAGTTAGTACCAAAAACGGAGCATCCAAAATAATATTTGTGTAATTTCTGCTTAAAATTATTAAGAATCTGTTCCATATCTGTATAATGGCTATAAAATTTTCAAAATAACTTACTCAATTTACCATGATGTATACTTTCCTGTTCGATCTTTTGCTTTCAGGATCCTTATTTTATAATTTCACCTTTACCTTTTTTTTAACCTTTTTTTAATTTTTTTTATTAAAAACATTTCATAAGTCGATGAAAATAATATAAACGATTATAAATACAGTGATGGTTTCACAAAAAACATACAAAAAGGAATTGTTTATATCAGTGAAGTACAACTTTTGTTACATAGCGTACCAATTTTCTTTGTCAATAACGGCTGATTTCCTCAGATTAAATTTTAACTATAATATAAATCAGAATAGTGCCAATTCAATTATAATTTGAATAAAACTTATTCTATATTTTATATTCTATATTTCAAGAAAAATTTAATATTTAACTAATGAATGAATACTTAAGTGAAAAAATTTCCTAATACGGAAATAGCTTCTCCATAGAAAAAATAAAAAGGTTTTTACAAAAATATCTTTCCGCAATTATGGTCTACGTTATAATAATAACAGTAATAATAATAATAATAATAATAATAATAATAAAAAAAAAGTCCTTTTCCACATATAAAAAGATCAAAAAATGGAAAAGTTTTTCTATTATTAAAAACATTATATCCTTATACTGTACATATATAAAAAAACTGATTTTTCTTATATGGTTTCTTTTTTCTTTTCAATTTTTTCCCTGACTTCTGATTAAAAGAAAATGTTAGAAAGTTTTTCCTTATATTATACATATACGTATATTTTTTTTTTATAAACAAAATGGTTACTTAAATGATGCCGCTCTTTCTCCATAATAAAGCAACAGATGAAAAAAAAGTTAACATTCATTCGTGTGTAATGAATAACGCAATATTGGAATTTTTACAAAAATTTTCAGTTTTTTATGTTATTTAGTATTGCAAAGATTTGCTGCCATAGGTAAAAATGGATGTAAATTTAACAAAAAAATTTCCTACAACTATAAACGATGATTGTTTTTTTTTTGTACGCTTTTTCCATTCTGTGAAGAAAAAGTATAATTCATATTTATTAATAATTATTCTGCACTTTGAGTTTTAAAAATGAATGCTCTTTTTTTGTGGAAATTTAATTAAATTTTTCTTTTTATTATTTTAAACATTCTTTCCTTTTGTATTTTCAAAATTTTAATAAAAGTATTAATAATCAATAAAGCAATCAAAAAATGACTCAACATAACGAATAAAACAGATAATTAAATTAACGTAATATCAAAAAATATTAAAAAATATTTTATGAAAAATTTTTAAATTTGACAGGTGGATATACTTTCATTATATATACGCATAAAAATACAAGGATGGAATTTAATTTTCACCATACTAAAAATATTATATTTAATATTAATTTTCATTTAATTGATATATTATCGAAAAAAAAATATGTTGATAGAAAGCCACAAAATATTTCCGGATATTACCAGACATAATAATTTCTTTTATATTTATCAAAAATTTTGTATACATTAACACCTGCAGATATTTTTTTTTATATTTTTGGGGTGTGTTAAAAGTTTAAGATATTATTTCAAATTTTGCACCTGCAATTTTATGTTTTTCTTTTTTACCAAATAGTGTGCCAATCAAAAAAAAAATATTGATAATTTTATTTCTTATTCAAATATAGTTGATTTTTTTTTTGTTTTTTGCCAATGTAGGAAGTCTGAACAATGTCGTTAATTATCATAATATGTAATTTTTTAAATATGTTAAAATAATTAGAGTGTTTTTAAAATACATATACTTATAGTTTTAATTTCCTTAATCAGGAAAACAATTATTTCTTGAAGAAATCTATTGAACAATTTATTGAAGAAATTTTTATTCAAAATATTTTCTAAATATAAAATAAATAACTTCATAAATAATTGAAATATTAAACTATTTTTTTAATAACTTAATACATTATGATAAAAATAAGTTTTCAACATGCATAATTAAAAAAAGTAGATTTTTTTTTGGTTTTCACTTAAAATTAGTAAAAAATTGATTTAGAAAATAAAAAACAACTTGGGAAATATTCTAAATGTTTCAATTTCAGTAACTGTCATATTATTTTCGATTTAAGTTTCCTTTACCAAATCTAAATCATAAATGAGATTAAAAATGCATTGTATATATCAGTTTATGTGCCACATATTTTCATCATATTATATAAAAACAGCTGGATATGTCAAGAATAATAATTTCATATTTTGCAGATTTTGTATCAATTCTTAGTTATTCTTTGTATATCTTTTTTTTTTTAATTTACCTAATAAAATCCAAAGAATTAGCATTTGCATTTTATTCTACAGAAAAGTTGAAATAAATTAATGTGCCAGTTTTAACAGCATATATGATTTAATCCATTAAATAGATATAAGTAAATTTATCAATAACTAAGTATAATGTTAAAACAAAATATTTTAACTAGAGAAATAGCTTGTACCTTTGTACCTTAGTCAATTCAATGGTATAATAAATTTTCTTCTCAAAAATGTTAACCCTTTCAGACTTGCGCCGACATATGATGTGCCATTAGAAAGTTTTATACGGATACGGCCTAACAGAAAAATTATTTATATTGTATGGTTTAAGCATATCTAGGTTTGTTATTTATATCGTGCTAATGGGTACAAAATTAAATCTAGTTATAATTCACAGTAGCTGCATAATTTTCAATATATATGTTAGGAGTAAAGAAACTTTGTTGGTTAATTTATTGATAAAACTATAGTATTCATTAGTGGGTCCTTTTCGGAATATCTCGCGAGCAGAATCCCATGAAATTTCTTGATTTTTATAATCATGATTCCCGTTTTACATTTTAAAACACGGTAAAAGATAATTTAACTTGCTCAAATTCGCAATTTATGATAAAATACCAAATGTTTGCATACATTTAGGAAGTGTATCTTGATTTTTATAAAATTATAATCCCATTTTACATTTTAAAACACGGTAATGGATTTTTAAACCTGACAAAACAGCATTTGTACAAAAAGAGATGAAATTATATGAAGCAACAAGAACAATGACATATATGATATATGTACTCTTAAAAAAATTTATAATACATTAATGACGATCGACCGAATCGGAGCGGGTCTTTTCAATTTCTAGAAAGAGCGTCACAAAAAACGGTTGTGGCTATGAGACTATTCAATGTATTGTGTGTTTTAAAAACATATTTTAAAAATTCAAAATTAATATTTATACTTATTATAAGTCTTTAAAAGAATACATATGGTTTTTTAATGTTTTTTTTAATGTTTTTTGTCACTAATAAAAATAATGAACTGCTTAAAAAAATGTTAAATTTATATTATGTAAAAAAAGTTTCCGGTTCACGGATAATCTCGGCATCTTATAAATTTTCAATCCCGAATCCCGGATTAAAAAAAAACACACCCGAAGTGTTCATATAGAATGGTGTAGTAATTTCGAAAATGTTTCGTTGTGTTATGTTTTGAAAATGTTTTGCGGTGTTATGGTTGTTGATTTCAACTACGATACATACAGCATTTTAGTATAGTTTATAATTTTTTGCAGCTTATTAAATCGAAGATATATCCAAGTATGCGTCTACAATGATTCACTTTATCGTAAGTATTCTCTAGATCTCAAGATTTCTCTCTTGTACCGATAATTGTATAATACTAATACTATACCATTTTAGTTTCAAAATGAGAATCGTAAACCTCAAAATGAGAATTGTAAACTTCCAAGTGGAATAGTAAACTTCAATATTAAAATAGTTAGTTTCAATATGAAAATTGTAAGCCTGATTTTCTACAAATTGTTTAAATTAAACAGCAGAATTGCAATTATTCAAATGTGTTTGTATAGAAAGCCTTATGGAAGAAGATCTGCAGACAATTACACCAACAATATGTGCCAATTGCATCGCAAGCATTCAAAGAAAATTCACTGCGGCTCTTAACTTAGAAAATATGCAATGTTATTAAATTATTTTCCTATAAAATAATTTAATAATATTGCATATTTGATTGTAGACTATTAATTTTGATACAATTATTTGAATTTTGTATCAAAATTAATAGTTTACAATCAAAATAAAATTTCTCATATTGAAATGTACTATTCTTATACTGAAATTTATTATTCTCAAATTGAAATTTACTATTCTTATATTGAAGTTTACTATTCCACATTGAAGTTTACTATTCTCATTTTGAAACTAAAATGGTATAGATCGACTAGATTCTGGCTGATCTAGTTCTCTCTCGGTCCGAGAGGATTAATAGTTAAATATCATATTTTCATAAATACGGGTCGAACCCCGTTAATTCGAACCTGTACAAAATATTTCAAAATTTTGAAAGTTTCTTATCGTAAGTATTTTCGTATTTTCTTTTAATGTCCCTGATTTCAAAATATAAATATTCAATTTTGCATTTGTAACTTGTGTTATTCACTTCAAATTTCTATTTAAAAATTATTCTTGTTATAATCATAAAAATACAGTACAAAAAACTTAAACAAACTTTATCCATAAATAAACTATAATAGTTTCAAAGTTCTATAAATTTACCTTCTCTTCTTCGTTTATTTTGTGTACATAATATTATTTCATATTCCTATAATATATTTTTTAATTTAAGTATGTATTAAAAAACAATTCAACTTCGATTTTAACCTGTTGCATTTCTAACGAAAAAACGTACATATACAGAAAATCTAAAATTCATATATGTATATTTTATTTCTTAGAAATTTTATTTATATGATAACAAATCCATAAGCAATTACACTTCTTGAACAGATAAAAGCGAAATTTTCTTGAAGACGTTTTATTTCTATAGTCTTATGATCATAAATCTCTTTAAATATAAAAAACAGAAACTTGACTTGAAATATAAAATCTCTTTTGTTTTGCTTATTATTGTTGGTGTTTTCTTTTTTTTTGTATCTCTGTTTGTTAAGAAAGTACTAAATTAAAATTTTGAATTCATACTGGGATACAGATATAAAAGATATACGAAACAGAAACGAATAAGAAAAAGAAAAAAGAAACCGTTTTTATAAAAATGCATTTTAAAATGATTGCAATGTCTTTAATAACAGCGGCAGGTATCTAAAAAGTTTGTATAAAAGAATGAAATTCCATCGACCACCCTGTGCACAAAAACAATTATTATATAAGAAAATGTATATCCTATGGGGAGAACTACGAAGGATAAGAAGAAAAAAACAGGTTAAACTTGTTGCATTTGCAACTATTATCAGGACAATAGGAAAATAATATGGGCTTCACTTGTTTGAATTTATTTATTGTGTTTTTATTTTATAATGTCCTTAAAATATTTTGAATAAATTGAATTATAATATTTTTTTATTTTTGTCTTTTGAGATTTTACATAATCGAGACAAATTCTATCATTTTATTTTTTTCATATTTATATATAAATAAATTAGAAATATAATTAAAATAGTAAGTATATTTTATTTAAATTCAATATAATTTCATTATTAAATAAAAAATATATTCCAAAAAAATTATGAAAGGGTTTAAATGCTTTCATTAAATTATAGTTATAAATATTGGTAAAAAATATGGACATTTTAAAACTAATAAATTTGACATATTTAATAATAAAAAATGTCTTCAATTATTATTTGATATATTGTTGGATTTTAATTATCATCTTAGGAATTTTAATTACAATTTTATTTTCGGAGGACAATACATACAATTACTGCTATCTGAAAATTAATAAATTATAAACGTTACCTCGTACATCTCAAAATTCTTTGGTAGTTTTATTTTTAAAACTATCTGTACCAACCCATATTCGAAATAAAGATCAACAGTTAATATTGATCCAAACTGTAATATTGATAAACAGATCAGTAATTGTTATCCTTGAAAGTCTTTAATTCTCTCTGGGTAATTTGATTCTCTTAAAGCGATTTTTCGACTAGTCATAATAATAGTTTACCTTTTATAGTTACTAAATTATATTACCCTTGAAAATATTTCAAGGTGTTTTAAATCATTTGAAGAGAAAGAACAGTCTATTTCTACATTTTTTTACAGACTGTTTGAAAATATATTTGCTGTAGACACGAATTTTTTATGCGTTTTCAAAAGAATATATAAAAATTTAATTTCCTGTGGCTTGGCTTATGTTTATAGTATAATATTTCAGTTTATTTAGTTTTGTCCAGGATTTAAATATGTTTGAAGACTCGTATTTTTAATTTATAAGATTTATCTAGATAGAAGAAAAAAAATAAATTAAATACTTAAATTTATCCTGTCTAGTATGTTAGATTATCAGAATAATTGACTTCGTTATAACCAAACAAATAATAACTGGTGTTTTAATATAATAAAATATTCATAAAATAAATAAAATTACATTTTTTTCGGAATTAATTGTTCGAATTTAAATAGTACAAAATTTTTTTAATTTACTATATTTTTTCGAAAGTAATTTAAATAAACCCCAACGTTTCACATTTCATAAAATTTAATAATTTTCATTATTCTTAAACGAGGAGCACGTTGAAAACTTAATAGTTAGATCATGACTCTACCAATTTAAAGAATTATAAAATCATGACCATAAAAATCACAAAAAACCTGTTTTTATATACGTATATATTTTTTTAGTGTTTAGAAGATTTCTTGTATGAATAAACGTGATGTTTGTGAAATTTGGCATAGAAATTTTAATACACACTAATTTCCATATAGACTTCTTGTATTTCTCAATTGTAGGAATATTTTAAATATTAAATTACATAGAAAATCATAATGTTTTCCAATGAAATTATTTCTATTATTGTGGCCAAGATTTACTGTTCAATGAAAAATGATTTACAACATCATTAAATTAATTAGATAAAAAAAGATAAGTTTTTACACCTCTGAATGGATTCGAAACCGGAATCTTTCGATTGGAATATATATATATTCTTATATATATATATGGATATATATATATATATATATATATTCTTATATTAAAATTAAATTGAATATAATTTCAGTAATTTTGTCTGATACAATAACAATTATTAAATATAATATTATTATGTATAAATTTATAAGAGAATAAAATGAATTTACATATGTTATATTAATTGTTTTATTTTATGTAATTCTTAGTGAACTGAACTAGTTTACATTCTTAATTAATTGTAGCACAAATCAGATTTGAAATTTTTTTATAATATGTAGCACTAGTTCATTTATTATATAAGACATCGCCTACAAAAACGCATGTTGTCCACCACTTGTAAATAGTAAAAGCGTTTCATAGCCTTAAACATCGTAAGTAAAAACATTCTTTAAAATTAATAGTTGTGTTGCATAAACAGAAAAAGGGAAACCGTGAACTTTTTGTATGAGCTCATAAAACAAAAAAAAAAACGCGTTTACACAAAATCATTCGAAGGACAACATCTATTTTGGAAATGTACGACTTAATTACATTTTTTGTTTAATTTTGAAGAGTAATATGATATTGTAGCAAATCATATTATCATTTTTTTAAGTTTGGCAAATTAGTTAAAATTTTACGCTGTATAGGACATGAAGTTTTTTTTTAAGAATAACGGAATTTGTTTATACTACTAATTATTTATAAACTTTAGCATATGGAATAACTTTCAGTTCCAAATATTTAACTAATACATAGTTTTTATCATATTAATAACAAAATAATATTTTGGTTATATGGTAAAAATTATATCCAAACGTCATGTTTAAAAATGCGACATAAACAAAAATATAATTTTAGCAGGTCAAGTTGAAAAAAAAAATCATGTACTTAATGCTCCAGACAATAATAATAAAATAACTAATAAATTTATAAAATTAGCATTTGATGCTATTATATTTTGAGGATGAAGAAACCCATATTAAATTTCATAGCAATGAATCAGTCACAATTCCATTTTATTTATTTTGTTAGCAAAATTCATATTGGTTTTATTGATTCTTATTTTTCGTACATTTCATATTTTCGTATATCAGTCAATCAAAACTTCCAGACAATATTATTACGTTCTCATTTTAACTTCAAAAGCTTAAAACTAAATTTATGACAACATTAATGAAAATTTTGTTATGATAAATTAATACAAATTTTATTTGAACATATTTTATTATAATGCTTAATAAAACCTAACTAATTTTAAAGATTTTGATGTTAATCCATTATATTTTCATTTTTAAATATTCATTTTGTATATTCATTTAAATATTCAAAAGATTGTGAATATTTTCTAAATACATATAATATATAAATGATCTATAAAAATATACTGCTTAACTTTGTTTACTATTTCATAAAAAATACTGAAAAATAGTTAATTTTACATTATCGACAATAATAGAACAACAAATTATTTAAGAGTGTCAGTTAAATATTTTTGTAAAATATCACAATATTGTATCGTAGTTAATACTTTAAAAAATAAATAAATAAAAAAATTAATGGAAAAATTTAAAAAGAAACAAAAATATTTAAATCTTTACTTAATCTTTTATTACGATTTGTTAAATTTTTTTAATTTATTAAATAATCAAAAATTTTTTTTAATCATTTTCAAATATTAATCTTATTTTCAATTACAGTCCGCGACAAAAAGATAGCACATTATGAAATTTCTTAAATTTTCTTGTGAATACATATATGTATGTATATTATATATGTATTCACAAGAAAATTTAAGAAATTTCATAATGTGCTATCTTTTTGTCGCGGACTGTACATAATGTTTACATGAAATTAAAGATTTTGCGACAAAATAATAGCACATTTATAGATTTATTTAAAAAAACACACAAAATATGTACAGAATTAGGTAAAATTTTATTTTAATACTTAGTACACCCACCATTATTTTACATTGTAACCAATTGCAGCCCATATCATTACAGAACCACCACCTTGCTGACGCCTACTCAAAATGATGTCGTTTTGTCTTAAATCATGATAATAGTAATCCCAGCCATCGGGACCATCTAAATTAAATTTGTTTTCATCAGTAAAAAATACTCCGCTCCATATTTTTTCTAATGAATGTGCTTCATAGCGAACTCTAATCTAGATTTTTTATGAACTTCCGTAACTGGTGGTTTCCTCTTAATTTTTTTACGTTGGATATATGGAGAATTGGCAATAAGTCTTAGCACATTACGGATATTAGTTTTAATCCAACTTGTTCGGCTATTTGCCGAGCAGTTAGTTGATAATATAATGCCTCTCTTAAAATTGCACGATTTTGCCGAGTTCCTATGGCTTTTGGTCTATCAGATGATTTTTTTTCCATAATTCTCTGGATCTTAGATGAGGTTCATAATAACTTTTCGACTCCTGTTTACAATTTTAGTAATTATTCGTTCCTGTTAATATAAATTTGTAATAATTTAAATTTCTTTTTAATCTAATTTTTTTCCGCGTACCATGTCAAAATTTTGCAGTCACAATTTAAGTATAATATTATTTAACTTTCAACTTGTTGTTAGCTACTAATATTTGTTTATACTTTGACATTTATGGACGAAACAAGTTAATTTATGTGTGCTCTCATTTTGTCGCACTGAAATATGACAAAATTTCTGAAAAAATCGGTAAAAATAGAAAAACACGAATATTATGCGGGGGTATGATATATTAAAACACAAGTACATATGTATTTTCAAAATCTTTAATTTCATGTAAAAATTATTTATAATACTTATATATGTAGTGTCCCGAAAATTTAAGAAATTTAAATAATGTGCTATCTTTTTGTCGCGGACTGTATATCAAATACATAGATTAGGTAAATAATTTAAATTTTTACCTTCTTATTACTATTTAATAATGATATCATTTTATTCATCAAATCTTACCCTGCTTTTAATTAAGTATAAAATCTTTTACCCAACTAAGTATGTATATAAACATTTCCTTCAATGGCAAGCAGTAAAAATTATATTTTGTAAATAAACAATCAATGTTTCTATTTTTCTAATTATCCACATTCCACTCTATTCAATCTTCAATATGAGTTTGATTCTATTTATGAAAATTATAGTTCTTTAACAAAAATTTTAATTAAACTTATTAAAAAAAATAAAAAACTTATGCTGGATACTTCAAAGAGTATTATGACAGTTGCTTTAATTTACAGAACAGTTTATGTTCATTTAAAAAGTATTGGCATATTTTTTAAAATAGCAACAACAAAAAAAGAAAAAAAAAATTTAAACTACCATCATCAGTCAATCAAAACTTTCACACAATATATTTGCGTTTTCATTTTAACTTCAAAAGCTTAAAATTTAATTTCAGTATATTTCGTGTATTGTAAGACTTCCAAAGATTTTTTTAATATTTTATTATAATGATTAATATTGTATTTCGCAAAATAAACTTTGATGGAAATGTAAATTAAAGCTTTTCCATACAAATTTTTTTCATTGATAAAAATTTAAATATGGAAAATTAAAAAAATTAAATTATTACCTTTATAAACCAAAAAAAAATAATAGAAGAAAAAGCGGGATTCTTAGAAAGAGAAATATTTTGATTGATATTGTACCAGAATATTTGATAATAATGCCTGAAATCTTAGTCAATACTTTAAAAAATAAATAAATAAATTAAAAAGATAATGGACCTTATAACGTGTTCCTTTAGAAACGTATTAAAGTGTCAAATTGTAGATTTAAAAAATCAAAGGATTTTTAGTATTCTTAGTGTCTTCGTTTAATTTGAATTATCTAATTGTGAAATCGTCGGTTGACTGCTATTATATTGGCCACACGTCATTTTCGTGTTGTTTAACTTAGAATTAGATCTTGGGTCAAATCTGATTAACTTATTTATTATGACTATTGCTTAATATGTCAACACTATTTTAAATTTAAAAAAATAAAGAAATTTATGGTTCGGAATCCGTATAAATTAATAGGTCCGAATTGCAATAGAATGTTTGTCTAGGCCCGATTTGGGTTGTTGCGCCATTGAAGAAGACGATTTGATGTTTAGCATTTCAAAAAAACAAAAAGTGCTTGTCATATTTTGGCAAATTTCCACAGCATTTACTATTATTTATGCGAAAAATTATGATTTCTTCAAATTGTGTAATTAAAATATGTATGTACATATTTCTATATTTGTTAATAATAAATTATGAATAAATTATGAAATCATTTTGGGTTTTGAAAATTATTATTTGATTACGGTTAAAACTATGATTTTTATTTATAATATTATATGAAAGGTTCTTAATTGCAGTACGACTATAATTTATACTTATAAGTAAGGTAAATAAAATTTGGAATCGATTATTAAGGACCAATATTATTAAACTTAATTATTGGTTAAACTTTCTTTGTTAATGAAAGTTTAATGAATATAAAACTAATGAATATAAAACAATTGATTCAATTATATATTTCATTATAGTTTTACTGAAATAAAATAATCTCAATTTATTAATAAATTAGTAATTAATTTTCTCTAATTTTAATTCACTTCAGTTTTGAACTATTTCAATTTCAACTACAGCTAGCAGTTTTCAACTATTTCAATTTCAACTACAAGAAAAAAGGAAAATGAAAATAAATTTAAATATTTATATACGAGTGTATTTTTTATATACTAAGAAAAACATTTACTAATTTATAGTTTCTAAAGTAAACAGAAAATCTACTTATGTTATCTTAATTCAAAATTTTATTTTATTTTTTTTTTTTGTTTTTTTTTTTTTTTTGCAAAAAAACAGATTCGATCATAAAATTTTCCCGGCAAATTTAGTTTTCATTCATTCTTTTGAAATATTTATATGCTATCAAGAGATAAATTGAAGAAAAATGTTTATATTGCCGAAAGAATTTGAATAATGTATTGAATATTGCATATAAATGATTCGAAGTCTGTTCTAATGAATATAAATGAAAAGAAAGAACGAGGAGGAGATAGTTGGATAAAAAGTACTAAAATGTTTATACAATTTTATCACGAAAATAGAATAATTGAAACGCCAATTATTTCATGTTTTTTTTGAAAAAAAAAATTTATAAAAAGTTTTTTTTATTGTTTTTGTAGGATGGATTATTTCCAATTCCCATATAACTGGTATTTCCTTGATCCAATATGTATGGGTTTTGAAAAATATAAGAATTTTTTCGATTTTAGTTGCAAATTATACTGGTCCTAATTTTAGTTGACTATTATGATTAGTATTCCTTCTGTCTTCGTACAACAATTTGTAATACTATTTTAGATAATGTTTACTAGCTGATAAAATTCAAATATTGACTTGTAAATTTTGTCATCTGTATTTTAATTGGCAATATGCTCATAAATTGACATTTTTAGTACATAGACTAAACAACAAAGTCCATGAAATGTAATATTTTTGATAAGAAATTTTAGTTTTGATTTTAATTTATACCAGATATTGAAAATCAAATAAAATTTATATAGCGTGACAAATATGATATGCTGTGATTAAGCAACAATACCGGAAATATGTTTTTCTTATCTAAATTTGTGGTAAACCGTATCTTATTTATTCTGTATTAACATTTTCATACATTTTTAAAAAAATTTTGTATACGGAAACTAAATTCCTATAAATATTTTCGATAAATTAAAACAAAACATTTAAAAAAAACTCTTTTTTATTTGAAAATTTTTTTCAGTTAATTTTTTGTTTTTGTTAACATTCTACCGGAAATAAGTATTAAAGGAAGTATATACAGAGAAGCACCTGTGAGATTCCATTTAAAAAAAAATGGAAAATTAAAAAAAAATTAAACTACTAGGCAAACCATCATATTCAATCGCTTATATTCTGAGTGCAATGTTAAAAGCATATTATTCGTTATGAAACATACTATATGTCGATTCCATATATGTATATAGATAATTCTAGTGAAAAAAAATTACTAATTGTTTATTCAATTGGTGTGTACGGTAATTCTTTTTTTTTTTCGACGGCATTAAATTTGATATTATTTTCTTCTCATAATTGTTATCGTTGGTTAGTCGTTATGTAAGTCCTCACTCCATATATTTTTACTCTAAATAATTATTAGAAGCATGTACTGAATTAATTTTTTGACTCATTTTTCTTTATATACCAGTGCATGGAATAACGAATAATAAAAAATGTAATAATAACGTTATGCTATTTTGTTCTATTAAGCATTAAAACTATATTTTGTTATGTTTCTTTATAACGTTACATACAATATGTAACAGTACAATCTTCTAATTACAGAGGTTGAGACTGTAATTCGAGAATGTCAACCGTATAGTTGTCAAAAATTAGCATTACATTGTCAAACGTACAGAGTTCACATTGACAAAAATAGATTGATATTCTCAAATTACAGCCTGAACCTTGTAAAAGTAACAATATGTTTTAAATTTACCCAAAATTTGTATTATTATGGCCAACATTATTGTGTTATTTTGACCAAGTATAAACAATATTTTATCGGATGTAAACAATTATATAACAAATTCGAAAATTAGTTTTAATTTATAATAAAAAAATAGTTTTTTACACAGAATTTTTGTCATGTTATTTTTATTAAAATGGTTTTAAGTTTCGTAAATCGATTAAATTAATATTTAATAACGTTATAGTTCATAATTGTGTTCTATGGCTAATACTGAATATATTTGCTAAATTTTAATATTTTATGTGGCTTTGTAGGTCGTGTGTGGGCAACAAAATGATCAACATCAAAAACAGGACATAAATTGCATAGCATAAAATTTTTTATCATTACAATTCAATTGGGGATTCTATTCAAAATACCAAAAAAAAATTAAACAAAAATTGTCACATTTTTAAAAAGGAAAAAAAAAAAGAAATGATAAAAAATATTATAAAAATTTTTTTTATAGTAATGCCTTCGGGAAAAATTCTTTTGTTGCAACTATGAACCAAAACGAAAAAAAATCATTTATGTTCAATATTATTATACTATTTTTTCTGTGGAAATCATTTTCCATTACTATAGTTTGTTGACATATAATTTAAAATCATCTGTTTTCCATTTTTAGTGAAAAATGTATTTTTAAAAAAAAACATTTTATGTGAATTTTTTCTACTTAAAAATATAAAATTTTCTTTTTCTGATTTTTCATGTTCACAGAGGAAAAATATTATATATCTTACTGCGAGATAATAATAACAATTTTTCATTTTCTGCCGCTCTTTAAAGAAATTTATGAAAATATCTTCTAAAATAAAAAATATATGTGCATTGTAATAAAAAAAAATTTAAAGAAAAATTTTCATTTTATATTTTTTGTTGTATATTTACTCAGCCATACTAAAAATGAAAAATTCTTTGGCATTTTGCCGACTTGTTGCCTCAATCAAAAATGTTTTTTTTTGATTAAAATAAAAACGATAAATTTTTAAATTATTATAAATAGAAGACGACAATTTTTTTTATTTTTATTAACACGTATCTAAAATCTAAAATAATTTTTGTGTTTTTTTTTATATAAAAAGATCAACAAGTTGGTAATATTTTTATATATTTCTTTAGTCTAGTCCGTGACAGATACAAAAGTTAAGCTAATTTTTTTTTTGTTTGAAGTAAGATTTTCTACAATATGATATATACTATAAGAGGTGATAAGATTATAAAAGATTGAGATTTTTAAAACTGTGGCATTAGAATAAGAAAAATGTGAATTAATTAATCATTTTAAAAAACTCTAATTTTTAGAATACATATATGTAACATTTTTAACGAAATAGTGTATCTTGATATTTGTACGATTTAAGAAGTTTATTAGTGTATTGTACATTAATATTCTTAGAGTTTTCCTCTGAAACAGATACAAAGTAATCAGTGAAATGTCTTCAAAAAGTTATAACCATAATCCGAATGGTTATTTGTAATAATCTAAAGAATAAAAGTGCATAAAATTGTTATTACAAGGAATATAATATCAGATCTAAATGATAATAGCTATATTAAAAAATTTTTTGATAAGATTATTGCATATACGATTATAAATAATGTTATTAGAAAATTCTAACGGAGTCTTCACTGAAACTAATGAGTATTGAAATTGAAAATGTTTAAAAATATATTGTCTATTTCATATGGTGTTATGCAATAACCATTCATATTATTCAAAACTTTAATTTAAGTTATTAGAGTATAGTGCAGTAAAGGAAAGGTCTTTTGAACGCGAAATATTTCATCGTTTATTTGATGAAATATTTCGCGTTCAAAAGAAAATACAGATTTGATTTAGCCTTAATTAGTTTTACTCATACTTTTCAAAAATACTTACTTCAAAACTTAAAGAGTCTGATCGAATAGAAATTGAATTTTTTCTTATTTTATTTTTCAATAAAATATGATGGGTCTGGATCTGGAGTTTTTCAATCTGCTAAGATTTGTATTTTTGATCTTCTTTTTTATTTTTGTGTTAAACACATTTTTGTATTTATTGTTTTTACCTGCACACTACTAATTATATTTGAAAAGTATAAAAGTATAATAATTATGAATATATTGCAAAAGCTGTTTATATGAAAATATGTTTATTATAAATTCAAACATTTCCGACGTGAAATATTTCTAAAGTTATTAGAGTTCAAAGATATGACCACTTTCAGTAGAATTCATTTTGGAAAATGTATATTTTAATAATTTTTATTATATTTATATTTTTGTGTAAATTAACATAAAAATAACTACTGTTTGAAAAAACTCTGGTCTTGCATTTTAATTTGTTTATTTATAAATAAGAAATATATTAAATATAAATAAAAATATTAAAACATTTATTTCTGAAAATTTTAAATTATATAAATATTTTTAGTTCCATTAATATTTTAAGGTAAACTTTATGATTAATTTATTTTTATTGGAATTTTTAGAGATTTATTATGATTACTGGTTTTCTAACAAAAAACAATGTTTGAGTTTTAAAAAAAAACTAATGTTAAGATATTTTTAATTAACATTTTTTGCAATATTTAACAATGAGTAATTATTATTTAATTAATAATTCAAATTTTTATAATTTCATCAGAAAGCAAAACGTACATATAAGCCGCTTCAGGCAATTAAAACGACAAGTAACCTAACATAGGGCTTATAAACTTATCACTTTGCTAGACACTTAAGGGTTTTGACGTTTGTAGATATACAAAAGGATATTTTTATATTTCCACATAACTGTGTGATTTATCTCCATTTTTAATCCTTTTAAAGTGCGATGGTCCTTTGTATGACAACTATATAGCTCTCATGTGTAGGATTAAATGGATTATTTCAATAAAAGTCCTTTTTGCAATTTTTATATTTCTAGCGACAAATATTAAATATTATTAAACAGTAAATATATGGTGCACCTAATTAAATTGTATTGAAAAAATATATTTCTTTTTCTCGTACTTGATTTTATATTTTATTTAATTATAAATTTTGTAAATATTATTATTCTTAATTTAATTGTTTTAAACATATTTTAAATTTATTATAATGTGTGGGTCTTATAAAAAAATTAATTTATATACAGTATAAGTAATGTGTTGAAATATAAAAATAGAAAACGATGCTATTCGTTGATGCTTTTCTGTGGAAAATTTATTTTCTGCATTTAAAGAATTTATAAATAATTGAAAAAAAAATTAATGGGTTTTTTTTGTATATATAAATAAAATATTTTTTATTTCAGTAAAATGCATAAAACACATTTTTTTTATATATTACATATACCTATAAATTTTGTATTTCGATAAAACTCTTTCTGTTTTAATAATAATAAATAAGTTTATTTAAATTACATAATTTAAAAAAATATGGCTAGATATGTTTTAAAGTAATTAATATTTGCAAGAAGTTCGCTTAATTTCTGTACGACATTTTTAAATATATTAAATTACTCGGTAGAGAAATAAAATAAAAGTAATGTAGTTCTTTTTTAAATCTTGGGATATTACTCAACCTTTTAGTATTTTGTCCAAATTTTAAAAATGAAAATCAAATTATGATTAAAGTGAGTTTAACAACTGATTAAAGTGAGTTTAACAAAATATTATCAATACATTTATTTGTTTATTTCTAATTCAAATCTTTTTTTTTGAAAATTAATTTGTAAAATATATAAATTTAAAATTCTGTGTTTCTTTAGTTTAGATTATAAACCCTGTATATAGACAATTTAAAATTAAAAACCACTATCATTAATTTTGCGCAGAGGAATGACGGCAGTAAACTTTAATACACAATCAAAAATAAAAAGTGTTATATTAAAAACAAAAAAAAACCTTAAAATCATAGAAAATATATATATGCTACGAGGGCAGATTGATAATTACGTGGACTAGCTCTTATCCAAGTAATGCATAGGTATGAAGTAAGTATTTTTTACCTCTAAAATCGTTTACTAAAATTTCATATATAGGCTATATATAAAATTTCAAGTCGATATCTTATTTAGCTTACATGTAACAGTCTTTTAAACAAGTTAATCTCAGTGAATTTTTAAAAATGGATAAAAACGATTAACACAGTATTTTCGGTTTTTTTTATTATTATTTTCAACATAGTTTATCAACACACGAAATTCGTTTTTATACATTTTTAAAAATTCACTGAGATTGACTTGTTTAAAAGATTGTTACAAGTAAACTAAACAAGATCTCGACTTCAAATTTTATACATAGCCTAGTAAATGGTTTTAGAGGTAAAAAATACCTATTTCATACCTGTGCATCACAGGTAGTCAACGTAATTCTCAATCTGCCCTCGTATTATGTTGACGGTGGAAAAAATACCAAACTGATTTTTTTATGAAAATCGTTTTTCTGCAGCTCAAAAAATATTTTTTTTAAAAATAACACAAATAAACAATTTTTTCTAAAAAAACTTTTTTTTTATTTTTTAAATATCTACTTGTTTATTACGTAGAATAACAGCTTCTTAGTAGTCTTTATAGTGTGTTATATATATATATATATATATATATATATATATATATATATATATATATATATATATATATATATATATATACACTTATCTATCCTTTTCTAATATTTATCACTAGGATCTCATTGTATTAAACTGTACTTAAAATATGCTTATAAATATATATATATATATATATAGTAAGCATAAAATAACAAAAAAAAATTAAAAGACAAAGCGATTTCTCAATATAATCTCATGAATATTGTTAAAAAGGTGAGCTTTATTGCATGTTATTGTATAGGATATATTATAAGCATATTATAATTTTATGCTTGGAACATAAAATATAATATTATTCGAGGATGGATAAGGTATCCAAAGAAAATTCTCTATAAGCAAGTTGTTATGAATACATACATATATTATAATATATAGTTGAAAATAATAATTTAATCCTTCTAACTTAGTGTATTAGAAAAGTTTTTCAGCTTTATGTATATATAGTACAAAACTTATGACGGCCAAATTGATGGGGTCTTTAATGTAATGTAAATATAGGTGAATTTTTATTATATTATTTATTATTAGATATTATAAAAAAGAGGATTGCACATTGCGGTGAATTTCTTGTCAATAGAGTAAAAGGGGTGCCATGCTAGTATGAAAAGAAAACTGAAAACTGTCATCATTTTTTTTTTGTAAGTTATCTAAGTGGAAAATAGTTTTTAAGTGAAAAAAAAATATGTCTTGGTAGTTGTTGTTATCAAGAATCTTTTATATCCTTACTCATATAAGTCAGTTTTTTTTTTAAAAATATTGTTTTATGTTAAAAATAAATAACAATTGGAAATTCTTTTTTAATTTATATGAATTGTATTAAATATGAATTGTACTTATTTATAAGCTATAATAAGCGAAAGAGTTTTTAAAAGTTTCTTATAGAAAATTATAAAAATAAAAAAATAATGTGGGACTATTATTTATTCTTTTATTGAGTGATAAAGATTTTCACCTGTTATAGAATGATAAGTGATTTTTCTTTTTTTGTTTCATTGTCTTATATTTTTTTCTGGTATACTTATAAGTTATTAGTGATATGACTCTAAAGTTTTCATAAAAATAAAAAAAGAACTGGAATCTTTTGTAGATATTTGATTTTTCATCCAAAAGTGATTCAATTAAATAAAAAGATATTTTTTTTAGTTATATTTATTATGTGGGCACTTAAAAGCATTTTTCTTTTCTGCACAATTTCAAGATTTTTTTTAAGACTAAGAAATCTTAACTGCTGGTTTATTGTATGTTATTTTGTTGTTGTTAATATTTAATTTATTTCTAAAGTATATATACAGTTTTTATAACATAACTTATTTTTTTTGGAAGTTTATTTAAAATTTGTGTCTTTTGTTCGAAAGAAAAATTCTGAATTAAACAAAGATATAAATGGGAGATTGAATTGTAAAGACTATATATGCACTTTTAATTTGAATAGAAAGTAGAAATTGGGAGAAAATTTTAGTATAAAAAGATCAATATTTTTCAGTAAAGCTAATTTTTTTAAAACTTTGCCAATGAATTTGTGGTATCTCAAAGTCTTTTTGCTTAAATAATATCTAAGAATATTTATGTTTTTTTTTATTTTTTGAAGGTTTCTAAGGTATTTCATACAAATCTAATAATATTTTTTATAGGGAACAGTCCCATATATCGTACCACTTCCGAAATCGTTACATTGTTTGTATTCGAAAACTAAATAATATTATTATTATCTATTAATGGGAGATTGTCGTAAATGCGTTATAAGTTTAAAAGTTAATATTAAGAGTTAATTGGTCACCCTTGTCTTTATTTATTGTCATTTTGCTCTAAGTGTGTCAAGGTATAGTTTTTAACCGGGCTAATTTTTAAGGGGTTTTTGAATTTAAAGCAATAAAAAAAAGTAGTTTTCAAACGGCCAATATATTAAAATGCTATTTTAAACTTGTATTTCACTAAGAGGCCATGTAATTAAATATTTATATTCTGATTAATCTTAACTTAAGTCTAATTTCCTAAATTGAACCATTGTGTATTCCCAAGTGGCCGATATTGTACCGGTACAATACAATTGAGATAAATAGAAAATCTATCAAGGTTTTGTGTGGTATAATTTGGGAAACAAATCTTCTATTTCGACTTTTCCGGAAGTACTATTTCTTTTATTTTGGCAAATATTTCTTTTCAGTAAGAAAAACTTTAAAACTTCAAGTATTTCTACAAAAAAATCGGAATACTCAGTATTAGGAATTTTGTAGTTCTCCCCTATATTAAAATCAATAAACCAGCATTTTAACAAAATAAATTTTGTTAAAAAAAACTATATACATATATATAACATGTTAAATTTGAATAGAACTTCGTCGTTGTTCAACGAATATTTATTGCAGTACCTTTCAACTTTTTTGCTTTTATTAATTTAATTATTAAATAGATTAAGAAAATGTCATACACAAACTAAACTTAAGTCAGTCGAGTATGCGAAAAAAATGTATCAAAAGTGACCTTCTTTTTCCCAAATTTCATATTTATATGTATATTTATATTTTTTAAATATTAAAATTACCTTTACTTTAAATAATATTTTCTGGATAAAATAATATTTTCATTTGTCAACAATAATAATAATATATTTTGTTCTGCCAAAGATACTCCTTTTTATTATTGTATTACAAAATTTAAATAAAACAAAAAAACAACAAAAAACAAATTTGTTTATATAAAAAATTTCAAAGTTTAAAAGTTAAAATATAGACTCTTAAATATTTCCCATGAGCTTTTTGGTCCTTTGCCATATAAATGACATAATTGACATATATAAATATTTTATTTATAATATTTTTTATCATACTTATACAGATATATCTATCTATAAAGCTAATATTTTCCAAGAAAATAGTCAAAATAATATGAAAAGAAAATATTTTTAGGAAAATTTTATTTTTATGGAGTGTATGCCCCTAGGGGAAATAGACCCTAAAAAAAAAAAGAAAAAGTATGAAAAAGACAATAAAAATATCAAAAATGGATAACTTTATTTGTAATTTACCTTAATTTCT
This sequence comes from Empis livida, assembly GCA_963932195.1. Classification (NCBI taxonomy): domain Eukaryota; kingdom Metazoa; phylum Arthropoda; class Insecta; order Diptera; family Empididae; genus Empis; species Empis livida. The sequence continues at coordinate 32,583,728 of OZ010645.1, read as the reverse complement.
TGTATATTAATATTCCTAGATATAAATTCTCTTTGAAATATATAATATTTCCATACCATAACATTTTGAGAAAAATTTTTTATTTATATATTTTCATCTTCACAACAACAATAACAAAAAACATATATATTTCTATATTTTGTACAAAAAAAAAAAACGAAAAAAAAAGGTTTTGACATATTTGCTGAAATAATAATTTAATAATATTTCATTAAATCACTTAACTTTTAAATTTAATTATAAATATGATTAAAATTAAATTAAATAAAAAGCCGGCATGTCTAGTATTTACTAAAATTTCGTGGATTTACTTCTTTTATTTTTATTTCATTTGCAATTTCCGAAAAAAAATGTCATTATCAAAAATGTTTAATTTAAATTTCAAATAAAATATAACTTATGTTAAGGTCACATAGTATTTTTTTATATATATATTTAACAGCAGAGTTCAATATTGCTTAATGGAGGACCAATTATTTTGAATTAACAGCGGGCCATAGTCATTCCTAATGAAATACAAAATAAAAATATATAATTTAATGAATCAAACCTTTGAATCAAACTTTTGTAAAATATTTCTAAAAGTAACATTTTATTATATAGAAAATAATAAATTATAATTTAGACCGGCGGTGGCCTAAAGTGGTAGGGTAAATTTATTCAGGTTTAAATGAGAACTAGTAACAAAATTACAATCAAATGTAATATAAGACTGGGTTGACAACAAATATCTCACTAATACAAAACCTGTTAGCTTTCAATTAAAGCTTGTTCACTGTAAAGAAATTTATGGTCTGGAATCGATATGAAATTAGGAGGACCAAATGCAAAAGAATGTTATGATACCTTTTAAGGGAGGAACAGGCTCTTCACAGGCTGCAGCGCCCAAGCCAAAGAAAAATTATATATAATTAATAGATATAATTTAAAAGCACAATTTTAATAAATTTAGGTAAACATTAATTTTAAATTATGCTCATTATGTTAACCGTAACAATCCAAAAAGCCGCAAGTTTTTGAAGAATTAATGTATAATCTTACTTAGACAAATTTATGAACAGTGTAAGAGAAATTAACCATGTGCAATCGACATATAATTGGACTTTGTAGGTGCCAATAAAATTGATAAAAAGTACTTGTCACGCAGGTCTAATTTAAACAATGGTCTGTATATAAATATACACTTGTTGAATGTAATGTGCCCATACGGTACGTAATGGGTTACGGAGAATATTTTATTTGTTCTGGTAAACAGGTCCTTTTAATTTATTTGTTCTGGTAAACAGGTCCTCCTTTTACGTGTATGTATACAATTTTTCATTAATAAAAATTTAATTTATTATTAACGAAAAATGGTATACATACACAATTGTATACAATTTTTCATTAATAAAAATTTAATTTATTATTAACGAAAAATGGTATACATACACATTAAAAATTTTTTTATCTTTTGCAATTATGTTGTGCGGATAGATGGCATTTTCGGGCCATCAGTTGGACTCCTACTAAATAGTCTATGAAATGAAAAACCAATTCAATGTAATTTTTAATTTATATTAATGTTATAGTAAATTTTCGTTTCTTTTTTTTGCAAATTAATTTACACAAAATAAAAAAACACATAGGATTTTATTATCTTGTTATTACAACAAAATATACAATTAACAAACTTAAATGATTTTCTACTTAAATGATTTTTTTTTTCATTACAAAAAAAATCATTTAAGTAGAATATCGTAACCCCCAGGTTTGTATATGATTTTGAAAATTTAACAAATTCATCTTTCCGGAACAGATGAAATTAAATTTCCTAAATTAGATAAATCTGTTTCAGAAATATTATAAACCCGAACATATTTCAGGTTTTTACTATTAAACTTTTTGGGCTTTTTTTCGAAAATAATACATAGTATAGAGAAAATTAAATCCTATATTTATTAAAAAGATCATAGTTTTCGTTATGCAGTCATGATTTATCTAAATTATGTGCTCTGGCTGATGGGGATCTTAAATGAATGAAAATCAGATTTTTACAAAATCATCTTAAAAACAAGGAATAATAATGGTATTTATTCATAGATGTATTTAGTACACTGTTATAAATTAAGAATGTTAAGGTCACAGGAGGTTTTATTAAATAGTACATATTGAAATTTCATAACCTACAGATATATTCACAGTATGTACTTAATAATATAATTGTAGGTTATTTGTAACTACTAATAATGCATTAAATATTATAAGAATTTCGTAATTAAATATTTCGTATTTTATTACATAATTAATGATAAATTAAAAAATTCTTATTTGTAAATACTTTTGAAACATACAAGGATTGTAAAACTTTCTTTGAATAATGTAAAATATTTCATGCTATAATTTATATTCCATATAACTATAATACCGACTGGGTTCAACTATCACCCATCGGTGTTGGTCTAAGTTTATTCAGCTTTAAATATGAGTACCAGTAATAAAATTATAATAAAACGTTATTTAAGACTCGCAAAAATACTAACGGTCAAGACCATTTGCTAAACAACAAATGCCTCACTAATAAAACCATTAGCTTGTTGCAATTAAAAGTTTCTTCACTATAAAGAAATTCAGGTTCAGAATCCATATAAAATTAATAGGTACAAATTGCAATAAGATGTTATGGGACACTTTAAGGGAGGCCCAGTTTCTTCTCGAGCTGTAGCACCAAAGAAAAATATATTGAACCGATGCATATTATTATAGGCAATGTTATGGTTACTGATTCTTGTTTACTACTTCGGTAAACTTTGCTTTCACAGTGCAAGTAGATTTCATTCTACCCTATTTTTGCCAGTTCATTTTTTTCATTTTTATGCGTATAATATGATTTTTAAAAATAATATTTTTTACGGAAAAATTATTTCAGCATATTTTATATTTTGTTTAAAAAGAAACTAATACGTAAGTTTTCTTAACACTTAAAATAAAATTAATTACAATATTTCATTTAATTTTCATCTAAATAATTATGCAGACAGTCATCATATAAATGTTTGGTATTTGAAATATTATTTTGTCTAAATTTTTATTTATTAATCATTATATATTTTGTGAAAAATTAAACACCACAAATTTTCAAAATAAAAGTTATATATTCATACTTAATATTCTATAATTAAAATATTTTCTGTGATGCAATAATTAACATATTTTGGCGCTACTATAAGAAGTTCATTAATAATTTAAAATTTTTCCCAAAATTAATTTTTATTTAAAGAATTTATGTAGCGTTAAATAAAATTTTTTTTTTTCTGTTACAGAAAATATAAGTTTAGAGACACAAAATTTAATTATTTTTGTTAAAAGTAAAATTAAAAATTATTACTTGTATTGGGGCTATACGTATACATCAAACAGGTATCAATTGGATTTATGCCAATTTTATGTTTACCATAATTAATTTTAATCTTTATATACAAAAAATGATTTAAAATAAGTATTTTTCTTTTTGGATTCAGATAGTTTACTTAATGAAAAATATAATTGGTGATTTTAATTTGCACTAATTTATTTAGGAAAAAGTGACGGTAAAAAGGTGATAAAAAGTAGGGTGTTTAGTATGTAACAAATAGAAGTTTTTATTTTGATACTTAAATATAGTACTACAGCATTTAGCAAATAATTTTATTTTGATTAATATAGTTCTTTGAACATTTGTGTTCATACCTTATTCTAGTTTGCAGATTAACTTTTATTGTTGAAAACTAGACAATTACATTATATATATATTCATAAAATCATATTTCATTCTAAGCTGCTTATTTTGATGTTTTTGTTATGTAAAATATTTCTAATTTAAAATAATTATAGTAGAGTAATTATGAACATAATTCCTTGACTTAAGATGATAATTCAATTAATTTCTTATAACACCTTTAATATTTATGCAATTATAATTTACAATTAAGCACAAAAAAACTTATATATGATCAAAATAAATTAAACGTAAGATCAAATAAATTAAACTGCAACATAAAATGTATTTTTATAAGATAATTTTATAATATTCGAGATTAATATTTTGACAAAATCGTAATATTTCAATGAGCACAGGATTTTTTATTGATTTATTTATATTTGAACATATTGGATTTTAATTATTACCTAATAATTTATGGCTTAATAAAATTTGAATAATTTTTTGAAAATTATCAAATTACATAAATGAATTTTCAATTATTTGAATAAAATTTATTAGTATTTTATAAACGTATATCAAATATGAAAAATATTTAACCTTTACCATGATAGTTTGTTTTCATAACATAAACATATAGAAGAGTCTCATAGCCTCTTCATGCAGAATTATATTAGAATTGTTGTAAAATAAAAAAGTATAAAATATGTTATATTTTTAAATTCATAATTTATTAAAAATAAGATAAAAATAACATCAGAAAAGCATACATATGAATTATGTTATTTAGTAGTACATTTATTACAGATATTTTTTTATTGTGAATGCTGGCACACACACGAATAAACATTTTTCTGGCACACATCACAGGTCTGTTTTGACATGTGACCAATTTTAGTAGGACACATGTAACATCGTTTTTTTGGTTTTACTCTTGTTGAAGTTGATGGCCTGTTGTCATCATTTTCTTTATTATTTTGAGTAACTTCATTTATTACAGATAAGTGAGATGCCTTTTTTGTTACGAAAAAATATATGTGGCGTAAAGCTGTTGCAATTTCCCGAATAAAAAATATTTTTCGTGGGTTGTTCGAATTCCACTGAGGATATAGATGTTTCCAAATAACTAGGGCAGCTATTCCACTTACATCAATAATATTTTGGAAAAATGCCATTGGCCAGCGATTAGTTTTGCGCCTAACAGTATACGTATGGCATAATTTATCTGTTGTATCTACACCTCCCTTAGAATCATTATAAAACAAATTTACCTTAGACTTATTTTTGTTCTCAATGTCTATATTTGTTGTATGGTGCTTCGTGGACAAGAATAAAAGACAAAGTTTTTTTTTTTTGCACATACGAGGTTAACGATATAGATATTGTATTACGGAATCCAAACTTATTAGTTTCTATGCTTCTTGATGAATTTGGCAGGGAAGACGGTGGTATGCATTTGTTATTCTTACGCAATATACCCACACTAGTTAATCCTTGAGATAATAAAGAATGGACTAGTTCATAGCTAGTGAAAAAATTGTCAAAGGTAATGTTTCTGTCTTACTGGAGCTCTAAATTAAGCTGGTCTTTTTCGTGTTGGCAATGGTAGTGAATTCCATACAGTACCGTCGTTACCAGTATATTGTTCGGCATCTTCATCAGGAACATCTTCACTTTCACCATCTGAGTTACTTCCATAAATTATATCACCTATTTCAGAATTGGTGAAAGTTAAATAAATTACAGTCAAGTCTCCTATAACGCGGTGTTTTTATAACGCGGTTTCCATATAACGCGGAGTGAAAATTGGGACTGTTCTCCTATAACGCGACGCGGTCTCCTTAGAACGCGGTTTTCGTACAAGAACTTTCCAACAACTCACATGACTTTAAAAATATATCTATAGTAACAATTATTTGATGTTTTAAATTTTTGTCTGTACATAATAGGCATTTTTATGGTATTTCCCTTTTCTCAATTTCAATTATTAGGCAGTTAACAAACAATAAACCAATCCTTTTATTTTAGTTTGTGTTTAAATGTGTTTAGACGTATAAATAAGTAATAAGTGATTTGTTAACTTTACGTTATTGGAGCTATAAACCGCACTAGTGCTCCCCGTTTGTTCCCCACAAAATCCCAGAAACCACGTTTTCATCCTCTAACTATCTTCCAAGTAGAACAAATCTGCCCTAGAGCACTAGGGCAGTTTGCTAGAGACCACTATAAACTGCCCTAGAGCACTAGGGCAGTTTGCTAGAGACCACTATAAGGTATGTGCTTACCAAATTTCAGACCAATCCAACCAGAGGTGCTAGAGCAAATCCCAGATGAAAATATGACTATTCATCATTTCATCCAGACCACTATAATGAATGTGCTTACCAAATTTCAGAACAATCCAACCAGAGGTGCTAGAGCAAATCCCAGATGAAAATATGACTATTCATCATTTCATCCAGACCACTATAATGAATGTGCTTACCAAATTTCAGAACAATCCAACCAGAGGTGCTAGAGCAAATCCCAGATGAAAATATGACTATTCATCATTTCATCCAGAATACATACAATTTATTTATTTCTGAGTTTCCATATAACGCGGTACGAATTCATTCAATTTATATTAGTTCTGTGTTTCTTATAACGCGGTTTCCATATAACGCGAAAATGGTTTCCATATAACGCGATATAAGTTAATATGATTTGTACTATTTCTTATAACACGGTTTCCATATAACGCGGTACGAATTAATCGCGTTATAGGAGACTTGACTGTATATATATTTTAGAATTTTAATCATTTTGTATTAAACTATATTTCATCGCTCAATAATGAGATATGACGACATTATGAAATAATCGAGTGAATGCTGTAATTGTTGAGGTGGTCAATATTAATAGAGTTTTTACTTTGTGGTAGATGTTTGTGGCATTTTAAATTAAATTCCTATTTTTATTTGTCACCTTTGCTAAGTGATTTTTATTTATATTGTTTATTTTTTATGTTTTGGAACTTGAAGCAACTATTTTTTTAAATTTCCAAATTGTTTGTAATAAATAATTATTAAAAAATAGTTAAACTTTAGCATATTATTTTATGAGTAATTATTTACCGAAAAATAATAAATTAACGTTTCATCATTAAAATACTATTCAATTTTGTAATTTTATAATACAACACAGAATTTTTTTGCATAATTTTATTATAATATTTTCCTTTACAATTCTATATCCTTTGCGATACATAAAAAAATTAAATATTAATGGTAATTTTTCTACCTTAATTTGGTTTTAGATATACATTTTTTCCCACCTAGAAACATTAAACTTATTAACCATAATTTTATTAAATATATCCATCAATTTCCATCCAATATTTTTTTTGTTATATCGAGAACAAAAAAAAGGAAATTTTCAAATATATATTTAAAAATTTATCTTTACAACAATACCTATTATCCTTATACACAATAAATTGTTTCTTTATTTTTTTTTTTTTAAATAAATAAATTTTAAGAATATTCTCCATTAAAAACTCTCATCTCAAAAACCCATTATCTATTATACACTCTTCAAAAGTTTGTACAAAAAAAAAGAAGAAAATATAAATGTAATAATAATAAAAAAAAATATTCATACCTACCCCTTAGAATCATAAACCAATTACCTAAACTCTGTTATAATATGAAAAAAAAAACATAAATAAATTTTTCGTTGGCTCGTCTTTTAAAAAACCACACCGCATCAATATAAACCACCAACGTTTCAATATTGATAAAAAGCACATCGTTAAAAAAAATGGTTTTTTTTTTCCCTGTGTTGATTTTAAGGTATGGCAACATATTAGGATACCCCAGCCCCAGTGAAAAATATTTTTTTTTGTAATTTTTGTTTGTATCAAAACTTTTCCTATAAAAATTCATCAAAATAATTTACTTTAATATATAAATGTGTATGAATATAGCCTAGGTGTAACAATGTTACATGAAAAAGTTACGTACATATGTATTCATATTTTTAGCACTATATATGTAAGTACAAAAGAATTGCAGAAACAGAGTCAATTTTTGTGAATGATGGTTGGGGTTTATATTTGAACAATTTTTTTTTTCGTTGGGTGGATGGAGAGAGATGTATAAAGTGGTTGTTTATTCTATGGTTATATAAATTCATATATGGAAGTAACAAGTTTTATTGTCTACAGAAAAAAAAATGTTTCGTTGAAAATTATGAAATACCGTATTTGAATTTGAATATTTTTTTTTTCTTTTTTTAATGAAAAGTTTGGTTGACTTCGTTAACCGGTAAGGATTGCAATAACTAAATTGAAATATTAACGACTTATGCCTTACGAAAAACCGGTATTACAGTTTGCAGTTTGTCAAACCCTATTTAAGTAATTTTTAGTTACTGAAATTTCTTTTAGTTACCTGAGTTACCGTCGTTTAAAAATAACCTTGGATAATGTGCTGCTAGTAATTTTTTTTCAAAAAAAAAAACCAACTTGTACCGATTTTGCTAGAACGAAAACCCGCGTTTGTATATTGACCAAAAAATACCAATACCTATTTCCCTGAAAGGAAAATAAAATCATTTTAGTGGAAAACTTTGTTTTTACAGAAAACCCACATATATATAGTAATGTCAGTACACATTTAACACATCATATTTATTTAAAATTAAATTCAATTACTTACAATATGAACAATTTTTGAATAATGTAACTTTTGTTTTCCCGCTAGAAGGAAAATGAAATAAAGTAAAGTGTTATAGGTACAAAATAAATGATATATTAATTTATAAAGAAGTTTTAACTTATATTTTAATTTTTTTTCTCTGATTTAGATGTATCAATTCATCACTTAATTAAAAAGGAAATTTATTTTTATTATGATAAAGTATGTTATTTACATTTTATGCCAATTTTTTTAAAAGTTATATTTTTCTTATATAAAAAAGAAAAACCATATTCCAATTAAGAAAAAAATTTATTTTATTTATTTTTATTTTTCAATAAATTTTCCAATAGTGTAAATTAAATTCTAATTTTTATAAATTTGATCGAGTGTACATTTGATCGAGTTTTCTTTTTTATGTTAGAAAAGTTGAGGTATTTATATATTTTTGTTATGTTTAAAATTAAAATACAAGATTATTATGTAACACACTACATAATAAAATATTTAGTTTTTATCGTTTATTTTTCTGTTGACATTTGAGGCAATAACATTTTTTTTATTATTATACTATTTTCTATGATAAAATTACACAATTTTTAGAGTAAAAAACCAAAAATTTTCTAAAGAATTCTTTTTTCTTTTAACATAAAATGTGAACTTGAACAGTTGTAACTGTCAGTTAAAAGTTTACAAATCACCCACAATTTAAAAGGTTACAATGTTAAACATGACAGTTTGTAAAAATTTTTATATTATAGTCGGAAAAATTGTGAAAATTTCTATTTATAAATCAAACTAAAACCAAATTTATATGTTTATATTTTTATTTTTTAAATTTTCTTGATGGAAAATTGTAAATATAACTGAATTTTATTGATACGAAAAATTATATTATATATTTTTATTATATAAGGAAATGTATGTATAAAAATGTTATTTCGATTTGTTGAATGTGGTTTTACTATCGTAGTTTCGAGATTATATTTTATATTTTGTACCGTAAATAAGAATGTCGTTAAGGAAAAACAAATATATTATTATGACTTTGTATAAATATATATATAATTATATATATATAAAAAAAATTATATGTATATAACTTTTCTGAATCGATTACATATTAGAAAAAAGTTGCTATAATTAAATTTTGTTGCAAATGTCGTATTAGGGATATCATTTATTTTAAATATCGTTTTACTTTTAAAATATGTTTCATATATTACAAAATGAACTCCTACAGATAATAATTGTCAATAACTAACTGCACACAAGACATTATTGTTAACTTTTCCTTTGAATTTTTTCGTCCTGGAGTATTTTTTCAAAGTTGCAACTACAGTCTTGCAATTTAAATTTTTGTAAACTAAGGCGGTTTCGTCAGCGTTATAGATCTGCTCTGGACATAAATTTAGATCACTGATTTTTTTTCTAAACTTTCCGATGAATGCAGGAATTACCAAATCATTTGAAAAAAGCTTTTCACCACATATCTTCAGAGATGGAATACAATTCTATTCACATATAAATTTATTATTTATTGGGTATATACATTTACATATTATAATTTGTTGCTTTTTGCGAATAATATAATAAAATTGAACTCAAAAAAGTTTGTTATATAAACGGTTACTTTATTCAAATAGTTGCTATTTACGAAGTTGTTTTTTGCGAATTTTTACTATATATATATATATATATATATATATATATATATATATATATATATATATATATATATATATATATATATATATATATATATATATATATGTATATATATTTACAGTAATTTACAGTATATATGACATTCTTATTTATTTACGGTTTACGGTATATATTTACGATATATATATATATAAATATTAATTTTTTTTTATATATTATGATATCTCGATAAAAAAAATTATAAATAATATTTTGCACCTTTTAAAAGATTTATCGGTCGAACTATTATAATAACATTTTATACCTGTGACAAAACATTAATCATAAATTATTCTCAATTTTTTTTTTATTAAAATATAAAATATTAAATGCATTCATCCCCAAACAAAGCAACTAATATTTATTTTGAACAAAAAAAAATTGATTTGAAAATATCTTTCAAAAATTTATATACATATAATTCTGTCCATTCATTATATATACATATATAGATACAACAAAGAAAAAGGACACAAATAGTCTGGGGATCCTTTTTTTATATATATTTTTTTCACACCTTTTTTCAATATTTATATTCATTTACACATCATTTTAGAAAGTCTTTTTTTGTCACAAAAACATTTTTTTTTGCCAGACAATAAAAAGGATCTTAAATTATTTTTACGGTAAATTTAATAGCATAAAACCATAACATTTATCTTGAAGCTAAAATCTTGAAGCTAAAAAAAAATTAGTTTTAGGTTCCAATGAATATTATCATGGCAAATTTACTCTATTCGAAACATTAATATGTATATCAATTTAATTTGCATCTTGCTTGAGACATTCTTTATGAAAGAAAATTTGTAGTGTTTTTTCATACGAATTTTTAGTTAGAATATTTTTTTCTAGGAAGCTTATTTCAAAAAAAAAAAATTTGTTTTATAATAATCCGTCAAAAATGGTTTAACGAAAGTAAACAAATTTTGAAAAAAAAAAATAATTCTAGTGAAAAACCTTAAAAGTTTTTCAGTCATAAATCAAAATGGGAATATGGATAAATTTTTCAAAATGACTATAAAAGTTTTATTTTATATATGTATAAATATGTATATAAATAAATTATGAATTATTCTATTTCATTTTACTAATCTAAAGTTTTATCCGAATTATTATAATCAAAATTATATTCAATGCAAAAGATAGTTTTAAAAAATTTTCGAATTACATTTTCATATTTTTTATTTTTGATAATAATAAAAATAATTTAAAGTAGCAAATATACAAAATAGCTAAATAAATTTTTAAATTATATTATTATTTTATGAAGCGTGTTATTTTATGTTCAAAAATTTTGAATAAAGAAGCATACACAATCTGTTTCAGTCATTCGGAAAGAAGACGAAAGTATTAAATTTTATTTTTCCTGTACATTTAACTTTTTTTTACGTATATACCATATATAAAAAAAACATTATATTGCAAAATATTTATTATATAATTTTACACTCCAGTTTTAAGTATAAAGGTGCAAATACTTCAACAAAATATACAAATAGATAGACAACAGAGCAACCCAAAAGAAAAAATAAACGAAAAAAGGATAACAGATTTTGTTCTAATATTGTATGACATTCATGGCAAGCATATGTGAAAATTTATTACCATGAACATGCGAAAATCTTTTCGATGTTGGTACTTTTTTTTTTTTAAATCGAAGAATTTTTTCATATTTTCGAACCAAAATGATTATTTATTTATTTTCGTAGCATATTTTTCCGTTTACTATTTTTTTGTAGTCTTTTAATATAAACTTAATATAAATAAACTTAAATTCCAATTTAGAAACTTAACTTAAATAACAGACTAACTAAGAGCTACTAAATTACAGGAAACTGTAGGGGTCCGAAAATGTACAAATTATTTTACAAATGGTTCAAAGAACAGCTTACCAATATAATAAATTTTCTTTAAAAAATATCATTATATTTTTATGTTCTTAATTAAATTCTAAAAGTTCATGAAACAAACCCCTTAGGTTCTATGCTCGTTTGCTGTCTTTAGACTATTCTTATCTTCAAGATACAAAAAAAAAATTTTGTAGACTAGAAATTCTTGTTTCTATTCATAATTTCCTATTTTCTTGTTATATTACTTTTTTTTTTGTATCTTATATCATTTTCAATTTATGTTTAGTTGTTTTTTTCTTGTTATGTATAAAAAATATAGATTCTTATTTTTTCATATTTATTTATTTTTGTTTTTATTCTTTTGTGTATTATTTCCTATCAGACCAACTGACGCTATTTCTCTTGCTATATGTCCTACAATCTAAAAACTTTTTTTCTTTTTTTGTTCTGATTGAACATGTAACTTTAATAAATTGGTTATAGGTAAAAAAAATTAGTTCTGTACACCACCTGTTAATTTTAACTTAAAGTAGAAATAATTTGATATTATACTTTATAAACCGCATAAAAAAACAACATTTGTAAATTTATTTATTGTGAAATACGTTTATTAAAATAATATTTACCTTCAGGTTCAAATAATTCAGATTTTTGACCTTTGAGATTAAGTAATAATAAGACGATCTACTTTAAAATTCATATTTCTATTAGAATTTTTATTACATATTTTCATTTTCAAAAAATTTTTTATTGTTAAATATTCTAAAACATTTCATTTTATAATATGTATAGTCAACAAATTCGATCATAATAAGCTAATTTTTATTTAATATTTTTGGTATTTATTAAATTTAGAGGTTATATTAATTTTAACCCTTTGAAGTCACAGAGAATTTGATTATGTATATATGTATTCGACAATTTGCAGTTGACAACGAATTTGATAAAAATTACAAAGGTCTAATATTAACAGAACCGACAGATGCTATGTTTAATAGATAAGTACCGACAGACGATATGTTTAACATACGTTATTGTTAATTGAAAAAAATTTATGTCATACAGTGGACATGTCCGCAGATAAGTTTCGTTGCTATAAATATAACAGATCATATGCATATAAATAGTTAGCTTCAATTCGATTCTATACAGAATTTAAAAATTTAAATTATAATATAATATTGAAAATATATAAGTACATAGTAAATTTTTACAAAATGCCTAAATGAAAATTTAGTAATAAAGTCTGAATTTGTCTATATGTTATTAGCAAAGATGAGATTACATTGTTTTTATAACTTTCTTAACTATTAATTAAGACTGATTTCTGTTAAAAACTGATTTTATTAAAGAAGCTGATAATTTCAATTAAGAGTAAGATCTGTTATCAATTGTTTGGTGCCAGTTATATACAGAATATATATGTATTCTTATAGAAAATATAAAATATATATTGTATATGAATTATTATTTTTTATTATTTTATAAAAATGAAAAACATAATTCAATCAAGATATTGTGTTCACAAAATAATCTTTATATCAAAAATTGAATTTAGAAAAATTATTTATATAAAAATTATTTTTATAAGAATCTCAGCAAAAATAAAAATCTAATTTACATAAAAATAGAATAATAGAATTTATTAGCCACAAAGAATTTATAAAAATCTTTAAATAATTTCATTCGACCGGATATTCTATTTTAAAAAATCAATAAAATTTGGCATGTAAATTTATAATTTTTGCTTATTAGAGCTAAAAATTTGTGAATATATTAAATAAAATAAAAAATTCATAAATTTGTTATATTGTAAACCATATATTTATTATTTAATCTAGAGAATATTGAATTTAATTTGTGTTCACCGATTGAAGTGATTTTCTATTTGAAATACGTATACGTTTGATGTGTCATTTTTTAAAAAAAGGAGTTTTAAAAATTAAATGTCCACACCAGCAAAAATTTTAATTTTAATAGTAGAGCTAAAATTATACTCTAATATTTAAGATTAATATACCAAAACTTATTCTATAATTATACATTAATTTTATAAACCGATCAAAATTGAAAATTTAATTTAATCTGCATTATCTGCATATGAAATATAGTTAAAATTCTTATACGAAATAATAAATATTTTTATATCATGCTAACAATTTTATATCATTCCATAAAAAAAAATTCTACAAACAAAAAATGCTGCTAAATTTCAATAAAACTTAAACTGGTTTTGCTGAAATCATCCGAATTCAAGAAATAAAATAACAAGCTATGTATATTCGCGCTAAAGACAGTGTTTTTGTTGTAAAAACTTCGACCAGACCACGTTCAAGGTCAACTTAGCAAAAAACTTATGAACTTTATATAAACTACATAGTTATGTATACATTCACCTGGCTATATATTTATATGTTTACTTATATTTTAGATACATTTATGTATATAAGTTTAAAATCAAAACAGACTATGATAATAAGAAAAAAGAAATCGTTACATATTAATTTTGCCGGCATTATTACCATTTTACAGTCCACCGTTTCGTTCGTTGTTAAGTTTTTGATTTTATTTCATGATTATAAATCAGCATGGGTATGGTATGGTAACACGATCAATATCATGCTTTTCGTTATTTATGTTTCTCGACATCTATGTATGCAACATAACTTCAACTTAAATATATTTTATCTTTATTTTGTAGCTCATATACATCTATACTTAACCAAAGACAATTTTTATCTTTACCTTCACCTTTTAGTACATAAATTTTAGTTTAATTGTAAATGTACGTTTTGTAGTATGCAGCAATTACTAAAATGTTGAAATAAACTATAAAATACTGTTCATAGTAATTAAATAATAGTTTTTTTTTTTGTAAAATTATTTTTATTTTTAATTCGGTTCTTTACACTTGTATAGTAAATTAAATAATAAATCATAAAGTCCAGAATCTGTTAATTATGCCGAAAATGGTTGTATTGTTAAATAGACAAGTTAAATAGATATATAATATATAAAATTTACCTTTGCCTTTGCCTTCAAATTTAATTTTTACGGGGAGATCTGGTATATTTCAGTTCATATGTTTCAATTTCAACCTTGACGTTCAACTAATATATTACATTTTATAATTGCATTTTGATATTTAATATTTCATCCCTTAATTTAAACAATTGTATTAATCATTTTTAATTTTTTCTATACACTTCATTATCACTGTTGCACCAATAAACTATTTTGTATTTTCTTATTGGTTGTCTGTTTCAACAGGTTGAAAAATATATAATTATACCTAAAATGTCTATTTCCTTATTAACAAATTAAGTATTTAATTAATAAATATATTCCCAGCAATATACATTTTAACTACAATAACCAATTCGTCATATTTGCAAAAAAAAGAAAATATTTTTTTTTTTGCAAAGTACAAAAATTAAAATAAAATTAAAACTTAACTGTTTGAAAATGTACATTAAATTAACTGAATAATTTGCAATTCAATGCTTTTCCGAACATATCAAATAACGCTTATACATAATCAGTTTTTCTGTCCATTTATCTAGAACATTGCACAAATACATATATTTATGTATATGGAATAATTAAATATTTTATGCTTTATGAATTGCAAAAAAAAACTTCAAACATCATTGCACGACAAATTTCATTGTCTGTTTTTTTTTTGTTGTAAAAGTGATTCAAATTTTCTATTCCCACAAAAGAAAAAACATTAATTTGTATAAATATTAAATGTGTTTATTTAGAAATTTATATTATAATTTAGAGAAGATTGTATATTTATGCGAAATATAATTTTCTTTTATATATGAATTTCATGTAATTAAATATTCATTTAAATACAAGATATTTTTATTGTTCCTGTTAGAATGAAAATTTCACAAAATTTAATATTTAATTATATTCAGATAAACACGATAACATCTCAATATTTTTAGAATTAGAAAAGCTGATTATTTCATTGTGAAAATATTTTTTTTAAAAAAAGAGCTAACTAATGCTGGTTGTGCATGCGAAAAACAAAATATAATTCCGTAAAAGCTTAAACTTGCAATTAAAATTATGACTTAATAGATGTAAAATTTATTTGTATTTTTCTATTTTTAGTTAAACCTTTGTAGTAAATAGACTCCGTACGGACATATATAATATTGTCCGTAAAACGGCGGACACATAACATAAGTCTATGATAGCATAGTGTATGACATCATTTCTTTATTTATTAGACATACCATTGTATGGCACTACTTTTATAGCAATGTTTTTATTACACCTTCATTGTACTTACTTTTTATCAAATTCTTTATCAAAAGTTTGTACAAATTTTGGTGCAAGGGTTTATAATTATTTCGTACAAGAATTCTTCCTTTATTTTCAACTTATTTATTAGAACAATTTTAATTAAAAAACTTTAATTAATTTTAATTACATTTTTAAAACATTATTAAATAATTATGTAATTTTAACTTTAACTTCTACATCCGCATTTTAATATTTTAATATAAACTACAAAAGATTTAATTTTTCTTTAATTTTTAAATTCTTTAGTTTAAGATTAAAGCTTTGCTTTTTTTTGTCTATTTTATATTTTGTTATTTATACAGATTAGTTTTCTATCTAATTATTTAGAACATATTATTATGTTTTCTTTCTTTAAAAACAATGTATCTGTCCATCCAACTTCAACGAAATTCTAAGAAAAAACATATTTTTTTGTAGAATTTTAATTAACAATCTTTTAACGTAGACACAAATATATTTTTGTTCAACAAAATTTTAAAAAGTATATGAATATGTACATATTTTACAAAAATAAAAAAATATATCTTTAATGTATTTCAGCTTATTAATAATCCATAAATAATTTTTTTTTCTTGGTATATGTTCCTCTTTTTATAATGGAAATAATTTTTGATGTCGTTTAATGCTAATGTTTTTTTTTTCTAGAAAAATTTCTAAATTAAATTTTGTTAAATTGTTTTTAATAATACTAGTAATAATAATTGGATTACCGTAATCAGTAAATTGTAATCATAATAAGATGAATGGATATGGAAATGATCAGAATCATATTGTTATCTTGTATACTTATTGTAATTTAAAATCTTATTTAAGTTCTTTTTTATTCCCATTTTCAGGTAGCGGCCATGATGTCCTGCCCTATTGCATTACCAATACCATTACTACCGTCATCATTACACGGAGATTTTGCACCAATTCATATAGGTGTTAAGGTATGTCCTTTGAAAATTGTTTATTCTAATCTATTTTAATTAATTTTATTAGGAATGTTAAATTCATTAATTAATAAAATTATTTATAAAACTTCCTTGCGTATTATATAATGTAAACCCTAGCTCATATTTCTTTATTACATCATAATTATCATGATTTTTTTTAAAATTATGTATTCTCGTGTATCAATGATAAATTATTTTTCTTATCATAATGCAGACTGTGTAGAAATACATCTTATTTTTATTATATTTATTAAAAAGATTTCACCTAGTCCAGACTTAAACATATATAAAATTTTTATTGTTTTGAAGAAAATTTAGAAAAATTTTTATAAGAATATTTTTTAAATATAATGTTAGATTACGAATGAAGACAGATCAATTAATTTTAGTAGGAATATTAAATTCATTAATTAATATAATATATATGCTTAATCTTACTTAATATAAATTTTTGCTAAGGTAAACTAATTTTTCTTTGTAAAATATACTAAAATTCTTAATTTGTAATAAAGTTAAAAAATCTGTATTAAAATATTTTATTATTTTAAAAGAAAAAAAAAACACTTAAAAATAGGTAATGAAAAACTTTGTTAATTAAAGTTTTCCTTCATCTTTTTAAAGTATAAAAGTTACATTTTTATTACTAAAACTCTTTTCTTACATTTAACTTAAAAAAAAAAAACACCTTAAACAAGATAATAAAAACATGCAACAAATAATATAAATTTTCAAAGTATTTTTTATTTTTATACATATACAAGCTACATACAATTTCAATTGAACCCTTCAAAGCAAAAACGAAAACATAATCTCCCTTTGTACGTACGTAACCATTAAATTACCCTTAAAAAAATTATAAAGATACAAAAGCTGTAAAAAATTTGCATGTCACAAAGAGTTGACAGTCCAATTTTGATGACGGTCAAACGGAAAAATGATATTTTCATTTTCTGCAAAAACAACACATATACAAAAAACATTTTCAATTGTAAAAAAAGGCTCGAATTAAATTTTCTATTATTATTCTTCTTTAAAAAAAAAATTTTCTTCTAACTCATAGAAAAAGTTTCTATATTTTATATTTTATTTTACTGTGGTACTTGTTATATTGTTCATTGCAGGATAACAAAAATTAAACAAAAATTTTCTTTTTTACTTATATATATGTATATCCTTGTTTTATATAAGTATATACATATATACATATATAAATTAAAATAAAATAAACCATAAAAGGTGAAAAATAATAAAAATAACTGTTACCACAAAATAAGCCGCTAAACAAGACCACATTGAGAGTAAATCTTTCACCTTTAATCAAAATTGACAAATAAATGGACATATAAAAATTGATGTATATATACATATATCTACTATATAAAAATCCTATTTATATATTTAAATTTTCGTCCACTTCGGCACACATAAAAAAACCCATTTTATATATAACGAGATCTGGGTTTTTTTTTGTGTTGTACTGTCCTTTGTGTTTTGGAAAATTGAAAAGGACATGTGAAATTTTTTGAAAATAAAACGAGCGAAAAAAAAGGTTTAATGTCGTTTGTAATTTAAAACCAAAACAGCAAAAAAGAATGTTTTTATAACTATTAGTAATTTAAGGAATATCAATATACTATATATATGTATTTTTGTAGTTAAATGTAGAAAATTTGTTTCTATGATATATATGGATAATGATATCCTTCCCTGTTTTTATGTAGAATATTTATTTGAAAACTTTAAGGATATAGAAAATATATTGCAATAATACAATATTAATAAAAAGAATGGTAATGGACTAAAATTTACCCCTATACGAAAAATATTATCGCTAACAAATATCTAATATAAAGGAATTATAGGGGGTTGGCTTAAAAAGTTTTTTAAGCAAAAGTTTATATAGTTATTCGAAAATCGAGTTAAAAGTTGTTTTGAAAATTAATAAAAAACTCGATTCGAAAATCGAGTTAAAATTTTGAAAATTAATAAAAAATAATGCATTTCGTTCAAACTTGCACTGGAAAACAAAAATTAGTCATAGAAATTTCGGTTTTTCACCAGATTTATACGTAAAGATGAGTAAGCCCGAGAAATAGGGAATCGCAAATTATTTAACGCATGACCGCACTTAAGGTTTTTGAGATGTGGTCCCTTAAAAAAATTCTATTAGGAATGAGTTATTCATTTGCAATTACATACATATATTGCTTTTAATTAAAAGTAGGAGTGTGCAATTTTTGAACTTGAAAGCTTTAAAAAATATATTTATATTTTTGACGAAACTTTTTGTTTAAAACTATACTATTATGTTGTCCCTGGGGAAAACTATTCTTTTTTATATGTCATATAGTTATTTAATGTCAGGTAATATTTTTTTCTTTATTTTCAAAATAATAATATTTTTAACTTGTAGGTAATAAATATTACATATCTAAATTCTTTTTATTCCTATATGTAAATAAGAATACAGGGGAAAAAATGAAATTTCTATTGCTGTATTTATTCCCATTAGTGTTCCTAAGATCTTTAAAAGTCAAGTTAAATGTAATTTGAACTATTAAGAAATCTGCCTTTCTGTTATTTTTTTTTCTTGAGTTGATATCCTCATCATTTATTTGGGAATGGTTTTTCTTTCTTTTTTTTATTTTCTTGTTAAAGAAAATTGAAAAATAAATGTTTATTTTTTTCTTTATTTATAAATATTCTAAGAAAGGATATAGTATAATGTTTACGTTTACTTTTAAAGCCAATTTGTATGGTGTGTATTTTTTTTTTTTTGCTTATTTTTGGTACAAAAACATTTATTCATTTTTTGCGACCAAATTAAAAAGCCATTTATTCTCCTTAAAGTAATACTCATGGGTGCTATCAAGAAACGAGTATTTTTTCAATTTTCATGTGCCTATATCTATATATATATATATATATATATATATATATATATATATGTACTTCACTTCTAACCCTTCAATTTCTTTCTAATTCCTTACCAAGCTTATAGATTTATATACATATAGTCTCTGATTTATAATAACCAACAACAAAAATGACAAAAATAAAATCTAATGATAAATGCTTTTATGTATGCCAATAGAATAACACTTGGGATTTTAATATAAAATAGAATATAAAAAAAACCGTACATAAAATACTCGGGTATATAAAATGACTGTTCTACATATACTTCCGACCTCCCATCTCTATAATGCCAGAATGGCAGAAAATTTCAAAAACCCATTATAAAATGAACATAAAAAAATAAAAAGCAGAATTTGTATATGAAATAAATAAAAAAAAGAAGAAAAGTACAAAAAGTGTCGCCAATGTGTATTGGGTTTATTTAGACTTGAAAATTTATGTACGATAAAACACAAAAAAAATGCCAAACAATAATATAACATATAATCAAAAATATCTCATAGATATTATTTAGGACGCGCAATAAGATATAAGACCCCGTTTTGAATATTATTTATAAAAAATAAATTGCTAGTTATTTATATTAAGATAGAATATTGTTTTTTTTTTATATTTATTTATTAATATAAAAATTGTATTTTTTTTGCAGAATATTCAGAATAGTTATAATTTTATAGTAAATTGCAGAAGAATATTAATTTTTAATAATTTAAAATAAATTTTTTTTTCTATATTATTTGTATTGTATTTAGGTTAAAATAATGACATAAACTGTAAAGGATTGATAGAAAAGAAATATTGATTTTTTAAAATTGCCATAATTTAAAATTGACACTATTTTAAATAAATCTAACATGAATAAATAGAAAATTTATAAAGAGGTATGTGTATTTTTTTCCCGTTATGAATATGTAATTAGTTTTTTCTAAAGTTTTTTATTTGTTTTTTTGTATCGTTGAGGTAATAGAATACATAAAAGAATAAAACTTTAATAATATGAAATTAAATAATGACCACCTGTTACAAAACATTCAAATTCCTTGAACTTTTTTATTGCAAAAATTTAAATTTAAATACATAAGTAAGAAAATTTATATTGTTTACCAAATAAACTTTATTGGTAAGAAAATACTCATATTTTAGTAGTGTAATAGATTTTTTACTGAAAAATAATCTATTTAATTAATATTTTTTTAAATAGTGAATAGAGGAAGACAAACTGATCAAAATCAATTAAAATTAATTAAGTTTATTTCATTGTATTTGCGATAAGTTCTATTTGTAGTTGTGGAAGAATTGTTAGTGCATCTATTTTTAGCTAATTTTGTTTATTTCTTGAATGTATTTTTAAATTCTGTGTTTAATTTTTTTTTTAATTGGTATTGACAGCAAAATGAGGGAAATATTAAAATTTCTTATGTTTTATATGAAATATGATTTTCTTAGTTAATAGATTCATAAATTGTGTTAATTTTAGAATAGACATTTTTATTTTCACAATGTAAATATTTGTATTTTACTATGTATTAAAAAGATATTAACAGATTATTTGTTGAAAAATATTAACTTATTTGATTAAATTGCAGATTCATCCTATGTATATATTTAAATTGACCATTTAAATTGTTTTTGAATTATTAATATTATTAATTAGAGTTATTAAATATATTTTTAATAAATAAACATTCAAAATTTTACAATTTTTAAAACTAAAATTTAAAATTAGAAATAGTAATAAAAATATACCAGAATTTGGTCAATATCATAGAAGAACGCCCTAGATTTGTTAACATGACACAAATTTTCGCCCTGTACACAATCGAATCTATTAGAGCATGTTAAATAGTGTAAAATTATTAAATTGATTCACATTTATATTCACTTACTAAACTATAAAGGTCTTTCAATTTTGAACTATAACAAATATTTTTGGAATATTTTTAGCCACTGTCACATCCGTTTAATTATTGCTAAAAAATTTCTCATTTTTTTTTTATTTGCTACAAAATATATAAATAAATATGTTATGAATAAATTTTATATAATAGATTAAAGCTATTTTCTTGCCGAATAATAATTATAAAAAAAATATGCTTGTATAAAAAAAAATGTGTGCAGCAGAACAGAAACTATTGTTTTACGAAATTTTAGTTTCTTTTCAATATCAAGCCATTTTTAATATATTTTTAAAAAACATTCAAACAAGGTTAAATTAATTTCCTCGTCGAATGATTCCAAATGTGTACAGATTTGGAAAATTTAATTAATGCATTTCTTGCTGTCTGTGTGCAAAAAATAATTTAGTATTTTGTGATAGTATTGGTTGAGGAGATAATAAACCAATAGCTTTTTGTCTATAACTTTGTTATAGAATTATATTTATATCAAACTTAGTAAATTTTGTTATATGCATAGATTAATAATATATTAAAATTATTGATTTTTCTTTTTTTAAATACGTATTGCAAAAATTTCAATACGTATTTAAAAAAACCAGTTTGTACAAGATATTTGTCTTGGTCCGTGAAAATTAATTAATCGTTAATGAAAAAATCCCAGCTGATTACTAATCATATTCGTCTCATTTTGGGTTAAAATAAATAAATTTATGAATTTATAAAATTTTGCAAACCATAAAAGTTCAATATAAATGACTTATATAACTAATATAGCAAAATTGTAGGATAATGTTTATTCAAATTTAACAAGCATTAGCTTCAAATATATTTAAATAATATATCCTTATAAAATAAAAAACAACTTTTTAAAGTTTATAAAATAAATACTTTACATTAACCCAAACTTTATTTTTTTCTTTTGTATATAATACAAAAACTCATTTAAATTAATTACTTAATTAAAAATAATATCCTTTTTATTTGCATCCTTACGGGATCATTTTTTTCGTTCTTTTTTAAAATATATATTTATTACAATAAAAATCTCAGAAAATATTTTAAGTGTCCGTAATACACACTAAAAAATTTTCCATTTAAATTTTATTATATATATATAATATATATATATATATATATATATATATGCATAGATTATATATATATATATATAGGTAACAAAATAAATAAAGGAAATTTTCATTTTGGTCTATTTAATCCTGAATATCATATAAAAAAATAAGCTAAATCATTGTTGCTGAAAATTTTAAATTTTTATTATCAAATTTACTTCAAACAAGAAAAACAAGTTTTTTTTTATAGATTAATTTACCTATAGTGATATACATACATTTTATTACAAAAAATAAAAAAGTCCTTAAAAAATTTATATTGCATCTAAAAGAGAATGGTCCAACAATAATTTAAACCCTTTGAAAAAAAAAAAATTATATACATTTTTTTACGAGTATATATACCATATGATTAAATTGCAGATTCATCCTCTTATTTTAAACTCTTTCTACAGAAGAAAAAAAGTCTATAAAAAATCCTGAAAAATTTCTAAAATATGCAAAATTCTCATCTTTTTGATGATGATAATAGACCATGAAATCTTTATTTAACCTCGATCAAATTGTTGTTCCTATTCGTTTTTCTTTTCAGATTATCAAGAAATTATCAATTTATAGTTAAATAAATGTAGGCATTTGTTAAAAGTTCATTGGAAATTATTTTTATTTACAAAACAGTTTTTTTTTTTCAAAATGGCTTCAAATGGCTGTAGTTAATATAATAAGATTACTAGGAATAGGTGTTATATTAGAATAAAGAAGAAAACAACAGTTTAAATTTCGAGGATAATCAGAAATATTTTATAGTAATACATTCATAGTAATATAAATGTATTACTATAAACATTTTATAGTAACATAGTAATATAGTAATCAGAAACACGATTACTATATTACTATACAAGACATATTTAATTAGTAATTGAAGCCACCATCCTTACATTTAGAAAACAGGAACTCACGAAAGTCACCGATGATTTATTTGGATCACCAAAAAAAACATATGAAAAAATAATATATGTATATATATTTCGTCAATTATTGCAATTGATTTTCTAACAGATACACAATAAAATAAAAAATTTTTATACTAAATAGTGGTCAGTTATTGGAGTGCCATAAACTCTATCAAATTTTTAGGAATCATACTATCATCAACTTGTTAAGTTATACGGTCTGCCGTCAAATATGACCAAGTATTTGTCAAGTGTCACTTACCTGGAGCCAGTGATAAACCCTGTAAAAAATCCTCATAGACATATTGAAATTTATAGTATTATATTTTTCTCTCACAAAGAAATTTAATGAAAATATACTTAAAAAGAAACTTTTATTGTAACGCGAATTTACTGGTTTCCTTTTTAATTTTTAAAGGGAATTTAGGCTTACATCGTCTTATAATAAACGATATTTAAAGACTCTCACAAGATATATATAAAAAAATCTTTTTTTGTTCTTTGAAAAAGCAAACCAAAAATTTAGATAAAAGTTATATGAGATGAATATTTAGTAAAGTATAAAAAGTTCATATAACTCTTACAAAAAAAAAAATCATCAAGGTATAATCTAGGTACTATGCTATTATTTAATATGTTTTAGTGGTGTGGGAATTTTGAATCAGTTAAAAAAAAGCACGGAATATCTTTTGCAGATGGTTTTTTTACTGAATTAATCTTTGGGTAACATAAATTCTTTTTCTTCCGGATATTCTTCAATTTATATTTACTGCGTGAATCTTAAAAGAAAATACCCAATTTTTTCTGTTTTCGTTACAACAATGTTATGTATGTTTTTCTACCAAGAATATATACTTGCGGAAAAAAGGGTTAAATTTGGTTTGGTTAGTGTTAATGTTATTTAAGAAAAAGGATTCTATTAATTAGTCGCATATTTTGTTATTTTTTTTTAAATAACAAATTTTAGAATTTTTGTTCTTGGGTTAATGCTGAAGGTTAAGAAATTATTATGATGGTTAAGGGTTTAAAAAAGAAACATAAAAGAAAATGCTTTAGAATAAAAAAAAATATGTTTTAGGTTGAATGGAAAAGCATACAAAAAAAGAAGAAAGATTTTCAACACGATCGCTAGTGTTAAATGTTTAGAAATAAATTTTTATTATCCTTGAATGGGTTTTCATTTGTTTGGAGGGATAATAATTAAGTTAAAATTATGTGTTTATTAAATAATTTCGAAGTTTTTTTTTCTCTCTTGCTTTATGAAATGAATAGATAGAAGATTTACGAGATTCTGTTTATATTTTTTGTTACTGTATATTTAGTAATTAAGAGCCACAATAAAATTATGATTTAAGGAAGTATTTTTTTTATGATGATGATAATTAAGATTTTACTTTACCGAGGAAAAAAATTAAAATGATTTATTTTTAAACTAGGCTCGAATTTTGCTACTATAATAATAAAAATATTATTATTGTAGCAAAATTTTTTTACGTATATTTTCATATAGTATCGTGGAAGAGGGTATAGTCAATTTAGTAAATTTGTTTGTGAGTTGAAATGTTCTTTTATGAAACTTATCAATTTTTCAGTACGTCTAATCTTTTAATATCTGTCTTTTACCAGAGTCAGTTATTAGTTTTACTAATTAAGTGAAAACTTTATTCCAATCCTAATTGAGCATTAATTCTAAATTTCTTTAAACTAATCTGATTAGTTTTATAAAATTCTAAATCTTTTAGCTAATAAATATTCTATAAAATTGAATTCTGACAATTTATGTCATATTTATTTATAACATTTATTTGTACCATTAATTTAAAAAATGAACAAAAATAATAAATTCAAGATAAAAAAAATAATCTTCTTTAAATTGTCTATAACAAAATCCACCACATAAACAAACAGAAATCAAGAGAAAAAATTCTTAAATTTTTGTTTTCGTTATCAGTTAACAATATATATTTGTATATTAACCCATTACCACCAATTCTAAAAAATTTCCATATACTCCATTATATCATCCAACCCTCTCCGGAAAAACTTACTGAATGTACTGTGCTGCAACTAAATATTTGCGTACTTTCACCTTTTTTTGGCATACAGTGTTAAGAGATTTTTGTATACGTGTAAGATCCATTTTTTGTATGCCAGTTCACGTATATTTACACAAATAGAAAATGTTTAGCAATTTAAATTTTGAATAATTCAAAAGCTAACGAAAAAAAAATTGTATGCCAAAAAAAGGTGAAAGTTCGCAAAATTTTTCCATGCAAAAAGCCACAAAAAAAATAATACTAAAACTAAGATGAAAAATATCGTAATTTTGTTGTTAAATATTTTTACATTATGTAAAATTTTGTAAGCGTGTGAAAACAGGAACAAGAAGACGACGACGGAAAAAAAATTGAATCCTGAAAAGATTCTAATCTAAATTCATAATATAAGAAGAAGCAAAGTTAAGCTTTTCCTTTCGTATTAATGTATTATATAAATATTTTTTTTTTGTATGTTGAATTACAATAGAAAATTTTCCATCCTTGACAAAGACCTAAGGAAATTTTCTAAAAGAATAAAGTAGAAGGAGATGTAATGGATGGGGAGTGTATGCAAATGCTATTTAAAAAGCAAAAAAAAAAAGCTCAATACAATTATGTTGATTGTGATTTCACTTATGCTTATGTTATAACAAAAAAATGTGATAAAGAATTTTTGTTGATAGGATTATATTTTGTTGATACTAAATGGAACAAATATATTAGAAATTACACTTGCTTTGTAAGAAGTTTATTTTTTTAACGAAAAGGTAAATCAACTTTATAATAGTATATATATTAAATAAATTGCAATATTATCCATTAAAGTAAGAAATTCAGCTCTAGAAATTTTCGAGGAATTTTGATTAGATAATTTTTAAATCTATGCAGCTTATTTGTAATTTTCAGTAATATTTTCTGCTCTTACTTCAATGAAAACACTTAAAGTCGATATTGAGCTCACCATTAATATTGAAAATAAAATTAGTAGTATCACTTAGTAATCTAATAAAAAATTATATTTATTATTAGATTACTAAGTGATACTACATATATTTATATATCTAATAAATAATTATATTTATTCATCCTGATTGCTGTAGTCCGGCCAGACACTACGGAATAAATTCATTATTCAGTAAATTTACAATTTACTTGCCTCACGATATATTTCAGAATTAAACAGCTGATGATTTTTATTGACCGTAAATAAATAAAAAACTGAAAGTCAAAAATTTTAAAATTTAATTTGAAAAATTCTTTGAATACAGTTCAGGCAATTACTTTATATGAAGTGTCCACTCTTTTGCATTCAGTGTATGAACTGAATGAAAAAATCTTCTTCAACCTTATTGAGACGCCCTGAGAAATTTCGAACGTTTATTAGAATAAATCGCCCCGATTATCTAAGAACATAAATTTTATTGAACCGAAATTATTAGCAATATTTTATTTTTTTAATTGATGCTTTAAAAACTAATACCCTATAATTCTTTGAAAGAGTATATAAATATATTATATATATATATATTTTAATTCTTCGCAGATTTTTATTTTACTTAAAAAAGAAATGTTTCCAAAAAAAAAAAAAAAAATCTTTATTTTTTTTTATCTTCACAAAAGTTTTATCCTAGAAAAGTTTTAACCCTAATCCTAGAAAAAGAAAAACCTTTTAGAAAAGTATGCGATAAAAAGGACCTTTTTAACCAAAATAATAGAAAAAAAATCTTACATTTTTTGTATATTTTTCACTTGAGTTCATTTTCAATCCTTTTTCTTTTCTGTCACCTTTTTATTTACTAAAAAAAAATTATTCCTTGTTTAGAGATCCTTAAAATCTTATGGATTCATATTTATTTATCAAAAATATTACGCATACAGGAGTTTTTATTTACAAGAAAAAAATATAATATTTATTTTATTATTTATCCTGGAAAGCAAAAAAAAAAAATTTCATAAAATTTATTTACATATTTATTTTTTATTTTTTGTTGATTGACATCTACGCCAATTTAAAATCGTCCCAAGGGAGATTAACGTAAAAATATTTAAAAACGTTTTTCATATTTGAAAAAAAAAAACTTTAGGTGTTTTACCTATTTGACACATACATAATTATTTTTTCTGATTTTTTGGTCCTTTTCCAAAAAACAAAAACAAAAACAAGTTTAAAACAAAAACAAGAAGCATAAATTTATATACCAGGGCAGATTGATAATTACGTGGGCTACCTGTGATGCAGCTAATGCACAGGTATAAAGTAGGTATTTTTTACCTCTAAAATCATTTACTAGGCTATATATAAAATTTGAATTGGATATCTTATTAATTTACTTGTAACAATCTTTTAAACAAATCAATCTGAATGAATTTTTAAAAATGGATAAAAACGAATTTCGTGTGTTGATAAAACTATGTTGAAAATAATAATAAAAAAACCGAAAATACTGTGTTTTCTGTGTCAGCCACGTAATTATCAACACACGACATTCGTTTTTATCCATTTTTAAAAATTCATTCAGATTGATTTATTTAAAAGATTGTTACAAGTAAATTAATAAGATATCCACTTCAAATTTTATATATAGCCTAGTAAATGATTTTAGAGGTAAAAAATACCTACTTCATACCTGTGCATTACCTGCAATTTTAGAGGTAAAAATACCTACTTCATACCTGTGCATTACCTGCATCACAGGTAGTCCACGTAATTATCAATCTGCCCTCGTATTAAGCGAAACATCTACAAAAGCAACCACACAACCATATAAAAGGACGACAACTCCAACCCGATGCCAAGAAAAAAAAACGCAACATACAAATTCAAGGATATTTTATCAAGGGGAAGCAACAAGTTGATGTCTAAAGTGAAAATTTTTTTTTTATGTGTTTAATACAAAAGCATGAAAGTAAAAATTTACGAGCGCGTGTGACAAAAATCCTTTAAGCAAAAAGGATGAAGAATGGCAAAAAAAACTTTCCTGTTGTTGTTTTTCTTTTCTAATGGAATAAAAATATAAATCCACATTATTATTTTGAATACTGATAGAAAATATTATTTCGTAAAGTGAAAAGAAATTATTTGTAGATATTTATTTTTGATTGGTTCTGGTAATATTATAATTATTCATAAATAGAATTGTAATTTTAAATTGCTTTGCTATATAGATTCTATAGCAAATAGCACAAAAAAACAAATCAATCTAAATGAATTAAACATTTTCTTAATATTTAAAGCAAAAAAATGTGTCGTTTTTTTGATGAAGACTAAATTAAGTCCAAATATAAAAGTGAATAATTTATATGCATATTTAAAAAGAATCTGACTACACGTTTTTTTACCATTTTAGCTGTTAAAATCTGTAACGGTTTGAAAGATAAATGTCTTAAAGATCGGGTTTAATGTACGGTTTGAAAGATAAATGTCTTCAAGATCGGGTAGTGCACAAAATTGTGGTGCGGTAGGTATTCGGTTCGACTCCCGTCAGAGGCGGGAGTCCAACCGAATATTAGTCTAAATTTAGTCAGCTTCAAATAAGTGCCTGTAACAAAATTACAATAAAATATCATATAAGACAGGGAAAAATAGTAACGGTCCAGGTTATTTGTTAACAGCAAAGACCTTACTAATAAAGCCATTAATTTGTTGCAATTAAAGTTTCTTCAGACGATAATTAGTAGGTCTAAATCGCGATAGAATTTTAGAAAAAAATTTAGTGAAGGACCTGGCTAGATTTGGTATATTGCGCTTAATTTGAAAAATATTACATTTAAGATAAAATTTCCCAATTTGTTGTAGAGTAAAAAAAAAGATGATCTTTTTATTAGAGTTAATGAATTAACATTTGTATATATTTCATTATGTAATTAGAAACCGACATATGTTTTAACAAAATAATATTTAAGTGTTCTGTATCTATATACATTAACAAAATCTTGGCTCATTCCGTAAATGTAATGTTTAACAAAACGAATTATATTTTAAAAATTTCAATGATTGGTCCTGACTCTGTTATTAAATCCAAACTCACACATTTTTGAAAGCAGTTAATTAAAAAGGCTTTTCTTAATTAAAAATGCAACAAATAAAAAAAGAATCGAGAACATTATATTATAAATAATAATATTTAAAATAAATTAAATCTACATAAAATTATACTTTCAGTCATTACATAAATCGGAAAAAAACCTTCCGCTTCCATTAACCCATTACATTATTTTTTGTGTGCTCTACTATAATTTTCAAATGACAATATCATAATATCACGGAAAAAATATTGTTCCCTGTCCTATTTTTTTTTTATCATAACACCAAATCAACATCACCGTTTTACACAGTTATACGTTTTCTTACCAATCATCCCTCTAGGACATTATCTATCTTCAAATTGTCCACGCAGGCCATAAAAAACAATCCACGCTAAAAATGGAATTTTTTTGCTTTGCTTTAACCTTGTTTCGAGGACAAGGTAATGTGGCAATTTTTATTCACCTGGAAAATTATTGTTTGTACTTGTAAGATTTATGCTCGGCTATAAAACTCTAATAAAAATAAAAAATTGAAGATGAAACTTTATTTACAGGCCATGTCGTAGTCATATAAAAGTCTAAAAATAAAATAGTAAATTTTTTTTTTTTTATTCTTTATCACTGTTGTAATTTTTTTTTGTATTTTTTAAGGGGGGGATGAAACATGTTTCCAGATTTTGAAGTGTAAAAACAAAAATTTTTTTATTTTTCTATCTAAAAGGAAAATTTTGCAACATACACAAAAACTTGATATTATATATCCTTATATTATCCTAACATAAAATATACAATTTTATGTCCTTTTATTATTATTATATGTTTTTAGGCCTCTCAGCTAGGAGGACAAAAATAATTTTTTTTTTCATATTGTCCTCCTTATTTTTTTCTTTGTTTTGTTTACTTTATCGACGTAAAAACATAAGTGCGGAAATCTTCATTTTTCGTGTCTATATGTAAAAGGATTTGTATTTTAAGATAATAAGAAAATCTGCCGTGAAAAATCATCGGAAGTAAGAAAAACTATGGAGGTTGTTGGTTTTTTTTATTTTGTTGTGTTGATACCAAAGTGCAAATAAAAAGAACAAAAAATCCTTTCGATATCATTTTGATAATTTATTGTTCAGATTAGATTTTATTTGTTGTCATTCTTTTGAGAGAAATATACATATAAATATTTTCTTTTTAAAAAATATTATATAAAAATTGAAAAGAATATTTTGTTGTAATATTGATCTATTTGCTCTTTGGATATAAAAATATTAAAAAAAAATTCTTTTTATGGTTTCTAATAAGCTCACCAGGTGAATTTTCTGTTAAATGAAATAGATAAATTATGATTTATTTGAATTGATGGAAATTTATATTAAAATTATTATTATTATTATTTTTTATTAAAAAGGATATTATTATTTGAAAAAAATAAATAAAAGTTATTATATATAAATTGGATGTAAAATAATTTTAAAATGACAGGAAACTATTTATTGCATAGTATATATTTGAACTATTATTTTTTTCTGGCTTCATTTATAGTAATTTATTTTTGTATTTTCTTTTGGCTTCATAAATTTTGTAATTTTTTGTGAAAGTTGTTTCAACCAAAATAAATTTTGTAATCAATTAATATTATTATTGAATTTATAATTAATTAAAATAAATTTATGTATTTTTTTATAATTGATTTTTCGTTACTCTTATACATAGGGATGTAGTTTTTAATTTTTCCAGGAGAAACGTTATATGAAAAATATCGCGTAGGTCACCAACTGCACAGTGCACATTAGTTTCATACTATTTTTGAATGCGAACATATTCAAAATTTATATATGCGAACACTTGTAAAATATAGAAAGAATTAAAAACTTAGTCCACTACTAATTTCTTGGGAAACCCACATGAAAAATTAAGAGCTTCATATAAAATATTTACATTGATTTTATATTAAATTACGTTTTCAAGGGCACTAAAATATCCACCAGGTGCAGAACCACGAATTAAATAACTGGCATTTATTTCCACTCCTTATTTAATAAAGCCTCTTTCAGTTGTTTTTAATACAATTTCACTTTAAATTACATTTTAATGATTGTTATAAATGCATTTTTCGAAGCAGCGTCCCACTAAAAATTTTAAGATAGGTATTTATTTAATTTCTATATAAATGTGAAATTTCATTATCTTTCTTAAATTAAACTGGGTTTTATTTGGTTGGTACGTAAATACGAATAATTTGAAGTTTTGTTCGTTCGATTTTATTCTCTCTTCGAAAAAGTTGATTTAACTTTAACTTTTCGGTTGCAGAATTTTTAAAAACATCACATTTAAAAAATTTGAAACAAATGAAAATAGCGAAGAAATTCTTTTTGGTAGAAAATCATTTCCACTGAAATCAGATGAAACGATTAGAAAAAATGAACAAAAAGTGTCGAATTAAAATAATTTTTTCAGTAAAGTTGTAAATTTAATTTTATGAAATTTATGCGTTCGTGCCAAATTTCAACAATGCTGTTCTCGCTCAACTACATCTCTACTTATATACAGTGTGAGTGTGTATGGTTACAAAATAAACAGTGTATTATTCAAAGTAATTCATATATAATTCAAATTTAATTTTGAGACAAGTAACACAAATATTAAAACCATTAATATGTATAAAAAAAATTATACAATTGTATCGCCTCTCTCCTGTGCAGCGCGATGTAATGTGTTGACACATTTGTTGATGGAAAAAGTGGAAGTTTTGCTTTCTTGAGTATGGCTTTCGAACCATTACCGATGATGAATTTTAATATCATTCGTATTTTTTGCTGTCTGAAATATCCCTGAATGACACTGCCCAGACTCATTGGTTTGCCACATGGTGCAATGAAATAAAAAGTTTTTTTTCGGACAAGATAACTTCGTCATCTGCTTGCCATGAAATTAGGATTTTACTTCTAACCTTTCGTTTTTCTCTAGTAACATCCATAATCTTTCGTTTTTGGCTTGTAACATCCGTAAGATTTTTTTTTGTTTTAAACCTGCAAGTATTAAATCACTCGTGCGTATTTTGCGAATAGATTCACGTTTTAAATTTAAATTTTCTGAGACTTTTTTCGCCGACGAGTTACAATTTTTTCTTATTCGTTCATCAACAATTTTAATGTTTTTTTTAACAGTGACGCTTCTCGTCCTTCCAATTTTTTTGCGGTTTCCATTTGAGCACGTATCTAAAACGGTCTTTACTCCACGATAAACAAATCCATTGATTCCCAGATTTTTCAGTATTCACAACTGCTACAAAACTAAAAATAAATAGTACTTTATTAGCACAAACATTAACTTAATTTATCATATAGTTTTTTTTTTAGAGTCGTTCCAACAATTGTAACCATATATAGTTATCACACTGTATATGTTGTTCGACAAATTACAGCCGTGCAAAATTTGTAAAAATGTTTGATTTAAATAGTACTACTACATATTTTAATACACAAAAAATTTAACTTAAAAGAAATGTTGGGTATTATTGTTAAATAATCATCATATAGATCAAAAATTGACAAATTTTTCTTCACGAATTTGTTACTTAAAAGAAAAACTAACACGAGCACGAAAAACAATGTTTCTAATCTTAATAATTCACTACCATTTTATTATGAAAGTTTGGATAAAGTTTTCTCTACTGCGAATTTGTAATTTAATAATGTAGATATTTATGTTTTGGTAAATTTCGAAAACATATCTACATAATTACAAATTATAATACATATTTATAAATTTCCTCTATATATATAATTTCTTATTATTTTCACTTTTACTTTTTCATTTTCAAAAAATCCTTAACAAACAATTATGTTTTGTTAGGAAAAACTATAAAGGAATTATTATTATAATAAAAAGTAAAAGAAAATCAAAATTATAAAAACTTTTATAATTTTAAGTAAATAAATTTTCCAAAAAATAAACTTTTAAACTATTGAGTTATATCCTTTTTTGGAAAAAAAACTTTCAACCATTTAAGATAAAACAATTTTTTTTGCGGGTCTTCATTTCTCTTTTCTTAGGTCTATGTTTGCACCTACACTTTTAAATATATCGTTGATAATTCCCAAAATAGAAGAAATATCAACATTAAACAACAAAAAGGGAATAAAACACAAAAATCCTAATCAAAAATCCTCATGATTTCATTATGACTTGAGATTAATATCTTTTAGAGATTCTTTATCCATGTTTGCATTGTATATAAATATATTTATATATTTGTATATGCATCAGTTTAGTTCTGTGTTCATTGTACACGAATAAGCAATAAAGTTCATAATATTTTATGTATATAACAGAATATTATACCAATATACAAATATAATTACATGTTGTAAATTATGTTTTTAGTAATTTTAATATTTAATTCATTCAACAACAAAAATTCGCAAAAAAAGGTAAAAAAATAATAATCTTTTCCTTGATTATTTATAGAGAAGCTTATAATTTTGATTTCGCGGCGTAATCTTATGACAAGGTTTTAAAAATATATAAATTTTGTGTGTATGTGTTTGTCGATTAAGTTTTACTTTTGGAACTTCATATTTTATATAAAATTTTGTTTTAACTTTTCATAATTTTAATATATTAAATATATTTTAAGCCCAATAACCCAAGATAAATTCACCAACATAAAAAAATTTGTATAATAACAGCTATAAGGGTAAAATAAAAGTGTTGATAATAAATATTAAATAAAGGTGAATACAAAATTTAATTTTTTTTTTTTTTGAAAACATGAATCACAAAAACATAAAAAAACCACCCCTGGAATTACTACCAAAAAATACACATTTAAATTGAAATTTTCTTTATCAATTTTTCACTATTATATTGTTTGTATTCTTTAAAGGGAAGAGTTAGGGCGTTTATATGGAGAGTTATTTTGATAAGATACAACGTCTAACCAAATTGCAATATCCTCGCTCAAACGCAACTCAAAATAAAATGTATATATGACAGGACACTGGTAAAAAAAATATTATATCTGTTAAAATACATAGCGACACGAAAAAAAGATATATTATGTGATTATTTTAAAGAAAAACAAAAACAAAACATACTGGTAAAAAGGACTAAAAAATCAGCTTTGTTGGCATTCTTATAAGATTAACATCGAAACAATTTCTTCCCTTTGATCTTTTTTTTGTGTATAAGGCTTTTCTTTTTTTGTGAAATTTGAGTGTTTACATATTCCGTGTATATATATAAAATAAATATGTAACTCAGAAGTATATATTGGCCATATATATATATATATATATATATATATATATATATATATATATATATATATATATATATATATATTTGTATATTAATCTACTTAATAATTTATATATATAAATATATATATTTAATGTATATAAGTTCTCGAAAAAGCTTTAAAGATTTTCTGCTGTGTTACATTGGTCTTGTTGTTTTGGTAGTAAGAATATGTTTCAGTGCCAAATTAGCAGCAGTATTACATGGATTTTACTTAAATAAAAAATGAAAACTTTCAAATTTTAATTTAGTTTTGTAAGGATTATTAAACTTAATACTTTTCATGTTTACTTTTTTATAATTGGTATGATTTTGGTTTATAAGTTGAAACATTTTTTGTAGGAATTTTCTTGTTATTAATATTATATTTAGCTCGAAACTGACTTTTGATATTTATTGTTAATTCAGAAGTATATTGAAATATTGGCTTTATTAAAAATTTAGAAACTATATTTTTTGTTACTAAATAGAAAGTTCTGTACAGTAATTCGGGCACTAGTTGATCATTTTCAATAGTAAAAGTGTGGGTATATAAAAAGTAAAACGAAAACTTATTTGATGTAGGGAAAATGCAAATTTGTGGCATTTCCATTTCATAAAATGAGGGAAATCAAGGCATTTTTTAATTCGAAATTTCACAGAAATATTGTCTTTGATGCATTAAACAAAAAGTATATTTTGCATAATTAATTATATCAAATTATAAAATTGCGGCAGAATTTTTTTTGTTAAAGATTATACTCAAATGTCAGACATATAAATAAAAATATACCACTCGGACTTCATATATAATTTGATATTTATTGGCTTTTAATTGACTGATTTGTTTACAATTTAATGAGGTGGGTTTGATCTGAAGCTTAACATATTTTAAGACATTTTAATTTATCTATCATTATCACGCGCAACTATATCTAGGAGTATACATAAAATTTACATAAAACATATTTTATCATTATCTCTACATAATTATTACTTGTTGCCTATATAAAATAGCAAATTTCTGGTTATTATAAATAAATATTTTTTAGAATATTAGTCTTAATCCCACAAAAAAAAAACAACAAAAAATTCTTCCCCAAATTACTGATTATATATAAATCCCATGTTATCCTAAAGTACATGTGTAATTCGTTTGTTAGATTAAACATCGTATATATACAAATGCGTGGTCCCTCAACAATAACAAAGCAATACAGAAAAATTGGATATACATTTTTTTTATATACAAAAAAAAAAAAAAATAATAACAAAAACAGAAACATTACAAAAACCATCATTAAATATTTACACTGATGGTACACTCTCATTAATAATGTACAAGGATTTTTGTGTTCTACTGCAATATAATATTTTTGCTTCTTTTACAATCCAAGGTAAATAAATGCCTAATAGGAATACACGAATATAACAGGCAACAAAAAAACAACACATAAGATATACATATGTTATAAAATCCTTATATTCGCATATCGATTCAGTTAACTGATAATTTTTGGTACATATACAAATTCTAGTTATTGTTTTTTTTATTAGAAAAAAATACATCTGTAATGTATTTTTTTCCAAAGCGTAGCAAGGATATTATTGCGAATTCAAAAATAAGTTTGTATTGAAAATTATTTTCATCTCACAATAAAACAATGTATACTAATTATATTTAAAATTGTCTACAATTTTTATTAATGTTTTTTTGCATAATTTTTGTGACCAGACTTTTTATTTTTTGATAATTACTGGTTTTTAGCTAAAAGTTTGAAATTTTTTCTAATCTTATGTAATATTTTTTATTTCAAAATTATATAATTGAAATATTATATATTTTTCGTAAAAACATTAAACCTAAATTTTTTTTTAAAACTGTGTAATTACTGGATGCAATAACTATAGGACAAATAATATTCCAATTTAAATGTATATGTATGTTATGTAAAACATATAAATCTTTAAAACACTTGATTATTTTTCTTTATTTTCTTTATTGTTTTTTAATTTATTTCCTTCTAATTTTTTATTTACCCATGCAATAAATGTTAAAAAAAAAGTAAGACTCTGTTTTAATATTTACTTTAATAAATATTTAAATTTCCAATATTACCCACATTATAAAACAAGAAAGAAAAGTTCATTGCCAGGTTTCCTGTTTTTTTTAATCAAAATATACAAAAATTGCCTAAAATAAAGAAAATAAATTTTTAATTTAAGATTTTCTCCTTGTGTTCTTTTTTTTTTTGCATGTTTCATTATTTGTGAATATATGATGCAATAAAATAACAATACGTGTTTTCTTCATCTACTACACCACACCAATTTATTTCCGTTGAATTGTTTTAATCAGTAAAATTTTTGTTTATGAAATCAATTTCCGCAACAACAACGAATATACGAACATTTTAAAAAGATTTATTGATGAAAATCCTTTAAATTTTTGTTAAATTAATTTTTTGTATTAAATTATGAGTTGAAATTAATATATAACTTTAAGTAAGTTAAGAATTCCATTTAAAATTATTTATAAGGATTTTTATTTTCCATTTAGGATAGGAGTACTTAACTTTTATATAGTAAAATAAAAATTAAGGCAAAAAAAACATATTTAAAATTACATAAAAATCTAGGTTTTCAAAAATAATTTTCATAAAATTGCAATTAACTAAGAATATTAGATTATTTCAAACATTTTCAATCTTTCAATTATATTTTTTTTCTTATAAATAAATACAAGCACAAAAAAAAACATGAATTTCTATTAAAAACTTTCTTCATGTCAAATTGAATGAATATATAAACGAATAACTTTTAATTGGCAGAATTTTTCTTTTTAATAGAAATTCATAACTAGATATTTTAATGTAAAATATTTATGTTTATATTATTTTTTTAAATTTTTTTTTGAGAAAATGCTTGTACAACTTTAACCAAATCTGTCCAAAACTCTATATATTATTTTCCACTTTATGTTGTCTTTTGATTCAGTATTAAACTGTTAAATGATATACAGTAATGTCTACATATATTATTTTCTTTAATTTAGATTACATTAATGAAATTTGACTAAATTTTTCTTTAGTTTGTCTTAATATTTTACAGGGTCGGATATAAAACTGCCCTCGTAGCTACAAGTTTGAAATTTTTTCTAATCTTATGTAATATTTTTCATTTCAAAATTGTATAATTGAAATATTATATATTTTTCGTAAAAACATTAAACCTAAATTTTATTTTAAAGTGGTGTAACTTAATTCCAGAAACTATTAAGCTATAGTCAAAATAAATTATAGGAATTTTTTAAAAAGAAGAAAAATTTCATATCTCGAAATAAAATTATAAAACAAAAACCATCGATTATGGTATTGTAACTAAACCTGAATGATAAATTTATGACGAAAACTGAATGATTTTTTATTGACATCCTGTTATATTTTTTTCTCGAATTTCCTAAATAAATTTCTCAAAATAAATAAATAATTTTATGTTTTTGATAAAGATTGTCAAAGGGCAATAGTCTTCAATGAATTTTTCTGTTAGGATTGTATAAATATATCAAATTATTTTAAATTCTTTAATATTACATTTTTTTTAGAAAGGTGAGAGCCTAGAAAAATTATATACCTACCAGTAAGGACAAAAAATTAATTAGTGGTAGAATTGCCTTTTTATATATGAATTTAAAAGCAAAACTTTTATTATAAGTTGGAAAATGTTATAGTTCTTTTTAATAATATTGTAAACATTTTAATAAATTATGTTTCATTGAAGTTATATTTGTACTTTTTTCAAAGGAAAATATCGGTGATAAAATTATAATATTTTTTGTTAAGTTTTTTTGAATTATTAAAAAAAAAATTTTCTATATATTCCAAATTTTATATAGAATTAAATACTAATTAAAAATATAGTTAGACAATTTTATAACTAAAAATAACTTTTATTTATCTTTTCAGGTAAGAAACATTAATTTTTAGAAAAAGATTGCAAAAATTGAGTATGTAGCTAATTGTACTGATAAATAATTTCTAAAATATCAACTTAATAATATTTTAAGAAATTTTTTTAAACCATATATGGTATACTGCATCTAAGGATCGTCTATAATATTGTGTGATGTGTAGACAGTGAAATTGAATTAATAAATAAAATTTAGTGGTTTATTTGGGAATTCCTTTTTTTACTGGTATAATTTTATTTAAAATTTCTTCTAACGCCTAAAAGTATGTTTTATATAGAATGAAAATACATACCAGACACTATAAGATTCTAATAAAAAATTATCTTTAAGTTCATATTTTTTGTAAAATAACTGTGAATGATTAAGAAATTTCCGTAAAATAATAAGTTTCTTTTTAGTTCAGTGAAAAATTATAAATTTTAATTATGTTTCTAATGCTACATCATGTATGACTTGGTAAAATTTTTGCATTGTAAAAAAAAAACACAACATAAGTTACATATAGTACTTTATTTCTGTATTTACATGCTACAATTTTTTTTTATAATTCTTATGTTCGCATATAAAACTTTATTTTATACTACAATACTACCAAAGATGCAAATCGATGACATTGCACTTTGTACTTGAATATTCAGTAATGATCATTATAAAACAAGAAAGAAAAGTTCATTGCCAGGTTTCCTGTTTTTTTTAATCAAAATATACAAAAATTGCCTAAAATAAAGAAAATAAATTTTTAATTTAAGATTTTCTCCTTGTGTTCTTTTTTTTTTTTGCATGTTTCATTATTTGTGAATATATGATGCAATAAAATAACAATACGTGTTTTCTTCATCTACTACACCACACCAATTTATTTCCGTTGAATTGTTTTAATCAGTAAAATTTTTGTTTATGAAATCAATTTCCGCAACAACAACGAATATACGAACATTTTAAAAAGATTTATTGATGAAAATCCTTTAAATTTTTGTTAAATTAATTCCTTTAAATTTTTGTTAAATTAACTTTATTTTATACTACAATACTACCAAAGATGCAAATCGATGACATTGCACTTTGTACTTGAATATTCAGTAATGATCACTGCAACAAAGATAAAATAATAAAAAAAATTCTAACTAATAAATAAGACAAGAAGAATTTTCAATTACATAAATATTACTGGCAGCATAAAATATTAACTATTAAAAACGTCTTTAATTACGCTGATCAACAAAAAAAACACTTTTGTATGTAACATGAAATTTTTTGTCTAGTTACATATGTTTAGAACAAGGATAAGGATAATAGAAATAAAATTGGAATGTTCCAATTACGAATAGTTTTTTTGTAATTTGATTTTAATATATTTTAGTAATTTTCAGGAAAGAAGTCTAAATGTGAATGTAAAAAATCCATTTTCTACGCATATTACAGCCCAAAGCGTTATAAGTAGATAACAGCTCCGCGAAAATACTTTTATAATCACTTGATCTGTGGTTTCCAATAAAATTCAAAGTGACTTGCATGAAAGATGAAATATTTAAAGAAAAGCTTAGTGATTTTTTCAAATCACTGAGCTTTTCTTTAAATATTTCATCTTTCATCAACTGCCTGATTTGAGGACCAATAAATATGCCCTCTTTAATTTTTGCATCACTCAGTTTAGGATATTTTTCTTTCAAATATAAAAAAACATAGCTTTCACTAAGTTTTCCATGAGCCCAAGTTTTATTTGTAAACGTGTAAAAAATATATTGTGATGGAGGATTGTTATTATTTTTTTTTGTCTGGAGTAAGAGATTCATTTTTGGGCCAGTCTTTCCTAACATAATGATTCTTTCGGTCTCCACTATTCCACTCAGAAATAAAATAATAGATTTTGTATACCATAATTGTAATCTTAAAATTAGGGCAATGACCTTCAATGGTGATTTTGGTTCAGGTAGTTCTTCACTATGAGGGGTCGGTCTTTTAGCAAATGGCAGGTCAGGATACTTAATTTTACCTTTTAATTTGATTGTAATACCATTTGTATCAGTAAGAGAAAAATAACAATCAGATGAGTGGTTCGTTGGTTCCGTCCAAATCTTAGGAATTGCAAAAGGCATTGATCGAGATCTTTTCGACTAACCAGTAAGAAGACCCACACATGTAACACACAGATGTGTGGAAACCATGCTTTGTCTTGTTGTCCGATGGTAAAGTCAAAATACTGTTCATACAACTTAGTAACTAATGGTGTCAAATTTCTCCGCTAAGTTTTAAAAGTAATGTCGCTAATACTGTAGCAAAACTTGTCAGGGTAATTTTTACACTTTCTTATTATTTTAGAATCACTTAACTCGAGAATGTGAAAATGAAACATAAAAATGGTTAATCTTCAATATTGTGGGTAGTAGTAGTAACACAAAAAGGAGACCTGACCAAATCAAAATATATATGGTGTTGGAATGAGGGTAGGTAGGTAATTCAAAATTAATAAGTACATTTCTTGTTACAAAATTTTGTTGACCAGTTATTAAAAGTTTTAAAAAATATTTTTCGGGAATGATTTTATTAATATTTTTTTGTTATGATCATTGATCATTTATAAATATTTACGCTTCATATCAAAATTAATTAGTATAAATATAATTCTTTGTATATTATTTAGCATACTACAACAAGCTTGTAATAAATAAACTATGTTTTTGGATAGAATTAGATTTTTAAAAAATATTACAAAATCTGGAATATTAAAAATTTTCCAGGTTTTTTTTCTTGTATACCAGTCTGTCTGCGAATCGTCATCAATATATTTAGAGCTAGGTAGGGGAAATAAAGATATTGTAGAAGTCAAATATGCAAGCTGCAATTATAAAAATAACATTGTTTAAAAATAATTTTTTTTTAGGCGTAGCAATTTATTTTATTATGTGTTTGTTTTATGGGCTATATTTAACAGTCCCTTGCCTAAGTGGACATATAAAACAGTATAAAAGACCATATTCGATTTTATTACTCAGTATAACTTTATTAATTAAATTAAGAGGTAGACATTGGAACTGTATACAAGTTATGCTACAATACAGCAATACAAACGAGGAATAATGGTGAAAAATAATGTAGTTAAAAATTATTTCAGTTTTTTATTATTAGTCATTTAGTAATTACTTTTTTAAGTTTGTGTTTTTTAATTTTTTAAACGATAACAATATTGTCTACAACTAAAACATAATTTTTCTTAATCGTAAGTATATGATACAATATTCGAAATTCTTGAATACATTTTTATAAATCTGAATATTGCCAATTTTAATTAATATTTAAATGTTTATAATTAAGGCAAACAGTTAGTATTATTTCAATACAATTAAAATTATATTTACATAACTTATCTTTTTCCTTTTTCCATGAGAATTTTTCTGAAACAGCAAAGATATTAAAAAAATTTAAGATGAAATTATTAAATTATTAAACATAATTAATTAATAGAAAAATTCATAAACTTATGACTAAACTAATACTTTAAAAAAAATTATATTCCGTTTTAAACCACTTTACCAGAAAGGAAAAGAAAATTCAGAGAAAAAAAGAGCTATTAAAAACGTCTGGAAATTTGTTAAAGATTAAATATTTTCTATTACATACAGCTATACACAAAATTATCTTTGTGTATATAGTATAGCTGTATGTAATAGAAAAATAATAATCTTTTTTGAGGTGTATCCGTACACCTCAAAAAAGATTATTTAGGATAAGTTTTTTCTAAAATGTTGAATGAAGCTTATTCAAACTTTAAACGCATTTTGTTAATATGTTATTTTTACATACATCAAATCAATAAAACAAAAATTTTTTTTTAAAGTAAATTCTATGAAATTTATTGCAAACAATAAAATAACTACGCAAAATCAAGGCACAAAATTATTCGTACACTATACTTAAATCTCATATAACATAAAAAATATTCTTGTTTAGTAGCGTGTTGGATCCTTTAGCTAGAATTACCTTATTTACACGGTTTGGCATTGTTTGAACTAAATTCCGAATGACTAATTCTGTAATATGGTTCCATTCCTTCTTTAAAGCTTACTTTATTGTTGGGCTACTGATAATTATGTATTTTCTGATCCGTTGTCCCAGTTCCGCCCATAGATATTCTCAAGAATTCATGTCAGTTTATTGGGGCGGTGTATGAGGCTGTTTTGGTGCGTTATATAGTAGCGATTTCTTCACGATGCATGAAGTGTGTTTGGGGTCGTTGTCTTTTTGGAAATAGTAATCTTTATGAAAGCACAATTTGTGGTGGTAAATGACATTACCACCCCAATGTTTAAAAGTAGGACAGAAACTTTCTTTATTCTATATATTTGCAACTGGCCTAAAAAAGTTAATATTAATTTCATCACTAAATATAATGTGATTCCAGAATTATGGACAAATGTGAGCATAGGTTTTAGCGAATTTAAGTTTCTAAATCCTATTGGCTTTACAAACAAATGGTTTTTTTCGTGCAATTCGGCCATTATATCCTCGTTTGCGCAGTACATGACGATTTCTCGTGAAATAGGTTTGTTGACGTTTGCTGAAACGTCCGATGTAAGATCTTCGACAACTGCCGGTTTTTTTTCGACAACTGCCGGTTTTATTCATCAATGTACCCTCGTATTGCTATTTATTTAAGATTTCCTGAATGGTAGAATATGATCTACCAATATTTCGTCCTACTTGCCGCAACGAATTTCCGCCTTTTATCAATTTCTGCACACGTTGTTTCTGGATTTTTACGACCCATGTTTAATAACGACTTATTAGTTCAAAATAAAAATTAATTTCAAAAAACAATTCAATTAAGGATTTATTATTACAAACAAAACTACAAATTATGCAATATTTCTTCTTCAGTGATAGGAAATCCATAAGGTGTACGCATAATCTTGTGCCTTGGTTTTGTGTAGTAATTTTATTGTTTGCAATAAATTTCATATAATTTACTTAAAAAAATTTTTTTTTTATTGATTTGATGTAAGAATAACATATTAACAAAATGCGTTTAAATATGGAATATGTAT
Source organism: Empis livida (assembly GCA_963932195.1). Taxonomy (NCBI): domain Eukaryota; kingdom Metazoa; phylum Arthropoda; class Insecta; order Diptera; family Empididae; genus Empis; species Empis livida. The sequence goes on along the minus strand of OZ010645.1, from coordinate 32,539,364 downwards.
CATTCAACATTTTAGAAAAAACCTATCCTAAATAATCTTTTTTTAGGTGTACGAATAATTTTGGGTATAGCTGTAAATAAAATACATAATTTCCATTTGTAATATGTAATATGAAATTCTAATCAGAAAAACTAAAAAAAAATTTATTTCGAATTTAAAATGTAATTACTAGTTTCTGCATACAAATAATTTTTTTTTAGAAAAAAAAATAAACCTAACAGGTTTTTCATATATAAATTTTCCAATTTGTAGATCAAAATCTCTTTTTTTTTATAGGCATCCCAGGTAATATAACACAAATACATATTTAAATACACATTTTATTTTTTGTTATATGCACCGTAGGATAAGTACAACATTTTTTGATAAGAATTTTTTTTTAAAAAATAATACCTTGAAAATTTTCCACAAGTGAAAATTCTATGTATAAGTTATTTCCCCTTTATTGTATATCATTTGTATTTATTGGAGCAAAATTCTTATTATTTACAAATACAATAGTTTGCCTTTTCTCATTTTCATTATTCCGTATTGTATAAGAGAATTTTTTTGGTAATAAAAATTGAATTTTATATTACAAAATAATTCAAGAGTGAATGAATAAAATACATATACATATAATTCTTTATCAACTCTCTTTTCTAATTGTTGAATTTTCTAAGTGTTTTTCATTTAATAATTTTTTTTTTCTTTTTGAGTAAATCTACAACATAAAAAAATATCTTATAGATTCTAATGAGAAAATTTCCATGTGGATTTCACACTAGTTGCGCATATCAATTTACGTATTATTATTATTGTTGTTTGTGTGTTATTTTGGTTGTTTATTATTATGTGTAGCTTATGTAGTTTTACGTCGTGGGATATAATCATGTAATTTATGTATATATTTATAATTTTTGTATTATACGACGATAACACATTTATATGTATATACACATTATAATCAACACTTTTTTGTGGTTCCGGTGTATAGGTGAAATGGGAAAAATTCTTTATAATAATAAAAATAAAAAAAAAATTTCTATTGTCATAAAATTTCCAAAGTATACAAGTGGTTTAAAAAAAAAAAAAACAAAAAAAAGAGGAGAAAATTAACTCGAAAAAAAAATTAATCTTTTTTTTTGTTACGAATAAAACGTAACAGGTTGGTTGAACGTTTTTATAGTCTTTTTTTTGTTTCGCTTTTCGTGTTTTTTTTTTTTTTTGTATAATAATTGTTAGTATGAGGTTTTTGCCCTTGTGTAGCTTTTGTATTTGACGGCTGTACAGAAATTTTTTTAAAATTTTTATTTGATTTTATGCTGGCTTTTGTTTTGTAAAATTTGTCTTTTAATAATTTGTATCTTAAAGTTATATTTAGTTTAGTCATAATATTAAACAATTAAATTAGTGAAGTGATTTTTAAAATATAATTGTATTTGCTTCTATATTTTATAAAAGTCAATAAATTTTATGTGATACTTTTGAATTGAATTTTTAGAATTATTAGTATATTGACAATAAATAAAATATCAAATTATATAAATTAGTAAAATTCTTGTGAACCCATTTTGAATGTCGTTGTAAAGAAAATATTTACTTAATTTTTTGTTTCGATTAATTAAAAAAAAATTATATTACAAAATTTACTAATTTGATGGAATTTAAATAATGGTATGTTCAATTTAAGTATTTATTAAATTTATTAGCAATTCTGATTAAAATTTATTTACTACAATTAAAAAATATTGTGAAAATATCGTAAAAATAAAATAGTTATTTAATAAAAAAAATAGCTTAAAATTTTTTACAATAATCATTTTTTTTTTTGTAAGCTTTTTAGGCCTTTAATCTGTTGCTTTTTCTATGTGATCAATTTATCTATTATACAAGTTTATATAATGTATATAATCTATATACACATAATATAATTTTAAAAGTACACAATCTTAAAGTGTACTATTTATCTATAATTGTATTTGTAGTACTTCTGCCTACGTCACTGTATATATTTAAAAAAAAGAAAAACAAACAACATATTGCTTATACATGGATAATATCCCTCAATTGGGGCGATTTTGACAATTTAAAAAAAAAAAAACCCAAAATAAAATTTTTAGGGGTTGTGCAGAATTATTTGTGTTTTTTTTTATGGGGAAAATGGTTAAAATTATACCAAATAAAATTTTCTTTACATGGGGCAATAAAATATTTGAGCAACATAATAAATGTGTCTGTGCAATAAAATAAATTTAGCTTGGCAACATTTTTAAAATTATTATAAGATTATTGAACTTATTTTGGCATTTGCTTAAAAAAATTTAATATCCATATATGTATGTATGTACATACATATTTATGTCAAAAAATTAAATGATCATTAATGTGCCTTTGAGTTTCGCTTGAAATTTTCAAGTATGTACATATATATTTCTTTAAAATTATTATATTATTTATGCTTTTTTGCAATAAAATTTACCAGCACAACTTGATAGAATTTTGACCAGCAAAAGTTGTACTGTTTGCAGTTAATTGTATTTTCAGTTAACAGTAAATCTCTATTTCTTTATATGTATATTTGTAAAAAATAAAACAGTTAAAAGCATAAAAATTACATTTAATGAATTATTTGTAGATTATATGGAAAATTCATAACATACTTATGTTATAACATAAACAATGTACATATGTAAATATTTACAATAATGTTATTGAATGAAATGATTACTAAGGTTTTGATATCTTTTTGTTGAGACTAATTGATCATTTTTAATTGCAACTACGCTAATAGTAAATTTTGATTAATACTGCAGTTACAAAAGATATTTTGCCCATATTTTTAGTTTATATTTTGAAATAAACTAAAAATATGGGCAAAATATCTTTTGTAGAAAGGGTTTTTAAAATTCAATCAGGTAAGACTTATGACATAGTTTAATTATATTAAACTGCATGTCGCAATGTTAAAAATATTTTTTTTTTATTTGGATGATTAATTCGGTAAACAACTTCAATTGTTATATAAAGAATGTATTTAAGTTCAGGTAACGCTATTGAGGAGTCAGCTATCTACTTCACATGACATTTTAGTGCAATCTAAAAGAGAAATAATACTACTGAATTTATGTGGAATTAAATCTTATGCACCAAATTCAAGATTAAAGATTAAATGTTTCTGGGCAATAAAATACATGTTACTGAGAAACATTTTTAAATAATACATATTTAAAAATGTTTCTTAGTAACATTTATTTTATTACCCCAAAATTGGTTTTAGTTAATTAGTTATATTATTAGTAATTTTAAGTAACTTAAACCTGAATATTCATTGATTTAAACTGATTTTTTGTTTATATAGTATAATACTAAATAAACTCATAATTTTGTTTAGTGTATATCATGACACAATATTAGCTATTTTCTATTCTACATAAAAAACAACAAAAAAAATTGAATTATGTAATTAAATATTCCCCAAAAAATAAATAACATTAAATCTCCTCTAATTTCTATACGCTGCAATAACAATTAAATCAAAATTAGACTATACATATTATCAAGATACAACATATCAACATTCTCCAAAATATCTCCAAAAAACCAAAAATAACATAATTACTTTTTTTTGTTGGTTGTTGGTTCTTGTTCTTTACATGTTGTAAAATATTTCCTTTTTTTGTAAAACAGAGTTTTTTATACATAAAGACAAAAAACAAAATAATATTCTCCCCAGGTAAATTTGATTATTAGTTCTCTATTTGTACGTGTGGTTTTTTTTTAACTCTCATATGCAAAAGTCTATATATCCTTTTCTTATTTTACACAATTTCGATTCTCTGGTATTTTTCAATTTTTATTTATCCTATAATAATTTTTTTTATTTTGGTCGTATGAAAGTTTCATAGAACATAACTTGGTGTATAACTTGGACATATATATATGTATATATATATATATATATATATATATATATATATATATATATATATATATATATATATATATATATATATATATATATATATATATATATATATATATATATATATATATATATATATATATATATATATATAATATATATATATATATATATATATATATATATATACATTTTTTTTTGTATAAAGTAGAAATAAGAAAAAAAAAGAGGTCAGTACAGAGTAGTTTTTTGGTTGGTTTTGCAGCTAAAGAACAGAATATACAAAAGGTTTCGTGTTTTTTTTTGTTAAATTTTTAATTAATAATTGTTAACTGCAAAATTAATGAATTTCTTCATTTTCAATTATTTTTTATAAATAAATAAATGCAATTTTTAAAAGTGATATAAACAAAATATAAAATTATAAAAAGTTCACAAAAAAATAATATTATTTAAGTAACATTTTAAATATATATACATAAATTTATTGTACTGTGATATTATATTACTAGATACAAATCATTAAACTTAATTATTATATAAATAAAAAAATATCATATTAATTTAGCAAAATTAAATTTTTTTCGGTGTTTCTTTGTTTTTTTTTTTTTGGTTTTTAGAACCAAAGTAAAATAAGTTTTATTATAAAAAAAAATCTTTAATAAGCTATCTTTATATAATATATATATTTCTCTATCAACATAATTTTTGAAATATTATAATTATATTATATATAGCCCTATAGTAATATATTTGACTATAAAACAAGTAAATGGACATGTTTTATTATAAATATTTAATGTAATATATGCCGCAGTTAATAGCGCAGTGCTTTTTCATTCACCTGTATGTGCGCGATCCCTAAAATAAAATAAACAACAACAACAAATTTCAAAGTTATAACCAACAAAAATATACACATGTATTCGGTAATATATTAATAGTTTTTTTGAGTTGAATGATTTTTTCATGAAAAAAAACATATTTCATATAAATTATTAAAAAAAAAAAAACATATCATCATCATCACACGAAAAGAGAAGCAACAGCAGAAAAATATATAATCTTAAAAGGTTGGTAACATGTTATACAAAAAAACATTTTAAATAATTTTGTCTACTTTTTTAACTGTGAACAATCATAAAATCTTTTACTATTACATACAATTTTAATGTACAATATTCTGAATTATAATTTCTAAGTTTATTTATTATATATTTTCGTTTGAACGAAAGTTTATAATATTTTTTCTATTGTATGTATATTTCTCCACTCTCATTGCGCATTTTTTTATGAACTATTATAAAAGTCTACAAAACATAGCAGAAAAATCATAAAATATAACCAATTTTAGAGGCAGACGGAAAAACTTAAAGGTAAAAAAATATACATATATTATAATTCACATACAACATGACCAAAATAACAAATCAAAAATACCTGTGCACAAATACATTAATAGGAAAATAGAAATTTATATATGATGATTGTGCGCAATTACACCCGGCAAATTTTAACTTTGGAGAATATAAGTTTTTTCTTTGAATGGGTGTGTAAATATTTTATAGTATATGTGTTTTATTCTGTTTTAATTTTTTTAGATGTTTTGCTCTCCAAAAACTTTACAGATATAATTCTAAAAAATTTGTTGGTTTTTCTTGTATATTTATGAATTGTCGGACAAATAGTAAAATAGACCTCTGACTAAAATATTTTATATTAATTGTAGTATTAACAAGACAAATTTAGTACTAAATTAGTAATATTTAGCAAAAATTGTTGAAAATTAAATATACTATTTCTTAGGAAAAAAAATAATTAAAAAAAATAATAAATAGGAAAGTAATGAATTCAGTTCACAGGACTAACATTATAAAGAAATTTTAATTTTCCTAATAACATTATATAGCAAAATAAACTTCAAATTAATGCACTATAAATGTCTATGATATTAACATAATTTAATATTTCTATTTCTATTATAAAATCTGAAATTTCCTTTTTATAAATTTTATTATCTAAGATTTTTACACAAAAAATATTATTATTTTGCAAAAGTTTGATTGTAAATAATGTTGTCTGTAAATTCAATAAAAAATAACCTGTTTTTCAAATTTATATTTATAGAAACAGGAATTTTGGTATTTTTATGAAAAAATAAATAAAAAAGAAACAAGATAAAAAAAAAACAATGCCAAAAGAACCAGAATTAAAATCCCTTTAACCCTTTTTTCAAAAAAAAAAAAAAAAAATATCCCCAGGTTCTATATCCAAAATGACGCAAAACAATATTTTCTGCAAAAATCTTCTCCACCAACAGAAATACAAAAAAAAATGGAGGAGAATATTATTCGTTTTCCTTTAGAAACAAAATATTTTTTGGATTTGTAACTTTTGTCCAGAGAGTTACAAAAAAATGTTCATCAACTTACTTACATAATATAATATTTCAATAAATTCATGTATTATTATATTATATTTTTTAAATGTATTTGTGTGATTTTAGTTCATTTTTTTTTGTAATAAAGGTAAAAAAATATTTGTACTCTTCTTCAGTTCAGGGGTTCGTTATTCTTCTTATACAACTGACTTTTTATTAAGCTTTTTTTTTAATATATATATATATATATATATATATATATATATATATATATATATATATATATATATATATATATATATATATATATATATATATATATAAATACATTTTATGTATATTTTATATACCAATTTTTTTTAATGTTCCTGTTGGATACTTTCTTACTATATATACATATATATATATATATATATATATATATATATATATATATATATATATATATAATTTGAAGCTCTAGCTGTGTTCACGAAAACAGAAAAAACAAGTATATTACCTGAGAACACCAGACGATCTTACTTCAGTCTTCGTACAGTCTTTGCTTTAACCCGTTCCAGTTCTGTCCGCCGTTCTTAACACATATTATTATCCAATAATAGAAAATAAAATTTAAAAAAAATTCAATATAAATAATTATATTTCAATAAAATATAAATATTAATTTAAAGTGTTATCATCAATAGTAAAAAGTCTGTTAAATTTATCTTGAACGAAACAAAGTATTTCCAAACAAAATCAAAATATTTTATTAAATATTCAATAAACAATTTGTTTATTCGAAATAAACTTTCAATTATTTCCAATTTTATTTCAATTTTATTGGTTTTTCGAAATTTTGCCAAAATATAAAGTGTATTCTTCTCTAAGAATTTTTATTTTCTGAAATATTGTTGCAACAATTTTCCACAAAAAAAAAACGATTATTAAAGTATAAATTTAAATTATGTTTAAAAATTTCAAACCAACATTATAAGAAATAAAGTTCAAGTTCAAAAAAAAAAAATATTCTGAAGCTTGTCTTTTTTCGACACAAACACTTATTTAACTTTAGCTGCTTAATAATAATAATTAAAAATAACTCTTTTAAAAAACTATCTTAAAATATACATTCAAAAAAACTCTTCAAATATTAAACAAAAAAAATAAATAAATATACAAACGCAAGCAAAAAATAACTTTAAGAAAAACTTGAAGTTCACGAATATTGGCGCTTTTTTTATGTTGTATTTCTGGCTGCTTCAACACATGAAAATATTTTTTTTACCATATGAAGCAAAGAATAACATAAAAGAAAATAAAAATTATTTCATAAAATATAATATAAAAAAAAAGTTTTAAAAAAATCTGTGAATTAATTTGTTAAAATAAAAAACGAACATTTACAAAAAAAATTATTTATTTTAATAATTAAAAAGTGTTGAACTATAAAAATTTAAGTGATTTGTCGAAAAACGTACAAAAAAACCTGACTCAGACTTTAGTACCGCAAAATATAAACGAACCTCTGAAGACTTAAATCGTGTACTTTTAACGACTTTGGCATATAAAAGTTTGTTGTTGGTTCAGAATGTTCAATTTTTTTCGTTAACGATCGAAATCATTTTGAAGTATTTTCATTTTTCTTATTTTATAAAAAAAAAAAATATTTTTCAAAAGTATAAAAATTTAAAACAAATTTTATTTTAAAAAATACTTTTTTTAAAAAAAAAAACATAACAAACACATTAAAATATTGTTGTACAATTTTTGGTATTTATACTAACATAAAAATTTGAAAAAAAAGAATAACTAAAAATATTTGAATTTGAAAATTTCAATTTTGTTCTTTTTTTTATAAATTAAAATAAAAAAATTTCAATTATTTTTGGTAATTAATTAATAAATGTTAAAAATAAAACCTGACTAAAAAAAATCAGTATTAAAAAAATATATAATTTATTATACTTTTTAAAAAAAAAATAAGAATTTAGTAAAAGAAATTGAATTAAAAAAATAATTATATATTTATATTTACAGAGATTATTGCAATAATTTATTTTTAAAGTTTACATCAAACAAAAAAAAAAGAATTTTTAGAAAGGTAAAATTAAAAATTTAAAAACATAAAGTATCATACATTTATTTTTTGATAAAAAATTTATATAAATATAAAACAAAACCACTAAAAATCAAATATAACATTTTTTTTTGAAACATAAAAATTATTAATCAAAAACGTTGTGACTAAAAAAACATAGTTCATATATTATTTTTTTGTATTTTTTTTTTGTAAAGAAATTCGGGAAAATTGCAATAGAAAATAATAAAAAATATATTTTATATTTTTTAAATATATAAATTTTGTTTTATTTTCGAATTGAATACTTAATTTTTATAATATTAATTACAAAAAGAGTCAAAAATTTAATATTACAAAATAAAAGCTTTAAAATTTAAGACAAAAATAAAATATGTAAACGCGGGGAACTTTTGCAATTACTAAATAAAATTAAAAAAATTAATATTAATTATTATTTTTTAAATTTCATAAAAGGTAAAATATATTATTGTTAAAAATCCATCTTTCTAATTTTTTTCCCAAAAATTTTCATTAAAAACAATTTAATTACAAATTTTAAAACTTAAAAATACCTAAACTATTTTTGTAAGGAAAAATTAACATTAAAAGAATTCCCTATTAAAATTCTTATCGAATTCAGTTCCAACACATATCATATTTTTCATAATTCTTTTATATTCTCATTTTTAAGAAATGTGGTGCAATATCTTGTTTTAAACAAAAAGAAAAAAAAAACAAGAAAAATTACGTGCAAAAAAACAAAATAAATTAATTAAAAAGAATTTATAGGAATATATTTTTTGTTTTAAAATTAATCATAAAAAAATATATTTTTAAAAATATATATTAACTAAAAACAGAGAGCTACAAAAGCAACTAAATTAAATAAATTATAAATAAATGTGTGATTTTTAATAAGTAAAAATATAATTAAAATTTAGAAAAGTTATAAAAATAAAAACAAAAAAACGTCAATATTTTAGTAGAAATTAACATAAAAATATTTAAAATTTAGTAAACTTAATAAATGTTTTTAAAATATTAAATAAATTTAATAAAGAAATCAATTTAAATATAAATATATATATATATATAATATATATACATATATATATATATGTATATATATATTTAAGAATAATAAAAATATAAAATTATTTTTTTTAGTACATATTAAAATAGAAACTTAATTTTAAGGTTTTAACGTGTGCAAAATTTAATCAAAAACAAGAAAAGAAAACGCGTTTTGACAATCAACAAAAATTAGTGAATTAATTAAAAAAAAAGGAATCAATAAATTTCTTGACAATCTTCGTCTACAAAATATAATTAAATATTTAAGTACTTTTTTATATACAATTTAAACTTTTTTAATATTTTCATGATCTATACAATCACATTTAAATAAAAATTTAATCTATTAGAAAATTTTGTTTTTATTAAAAAAACAAATTAAATTATCTAAAAACGACAATCTTTTTCTTAAAAAATCTGATAAAATTTTAGACTTTTGTAGAACTTAGAGATAAAAATAATAAAATTTCTATTTTATGCAATTAAAAAAATTCTTTTAGAACTGAAATTAAAATTTTAATAAAAAAAAATATTCGTAGAAATTAAAAAAAATTAAAAATTATATTATCAAAACTTTTAAGAAAATTCCTTAAAGTATTTCAATAGGTAATTTTTTTCAGAATTTAAAAAAAAATTAAATTAATTCATTAGTAAATGTTTGTAAAATCACTGTTATTATTAGAAAATATTAGAAATATTTCATTATATTTTTATGGATAAATCATTTTTTGGATAATCAATAATTATCTCTTTTTTTGGGTAAAAATAAAATATTTTAGAACAATCTTTGATAATTCATTAAACTTTTATTACAAAATATAAAAAATATTTATAAATAAACTTAATAATAATAAAAAAGACTAAAAAATAATATTTTAAAAAGAAAAAATTAAGAAAACTGAAAATATTTTCAAATTCAAATATCTAAATGTATAAATTTTAACAAAAAATAACATAAATTAATAAAAAAAAAATTTATACTAAAAAAAAGAAGAAAATTTAAAAGAAAAATCAAATTTTTATTAAAATCAAATTGTTGTCACAACGTATTTCCCACCGGGCCTCGCTATCTGTCCTCCCTTTTTGGCAGCTGGTGCTACACTAACACAACAACAACAAACAAATCAACATCAAAATTTATTTGCAACAAATTGTGCAATAACATCATCTGCTATTAATTCGGGAATATTAGGACCAACAACATTTCAACAACAATCAATAATAAATCCAACAAATAATTTGACATTATTAACATCATCATCTGGTAACGGACATTTACTTAATAACAGTACAATACAACATCAACAACATTTACAATTATCTAATAATAATAATATACAATTAAATTCATCAAATTCAATTGTTAATCAACATAATAATAATAACAATCCTCATCAACATTTAACAACAACAGAAACATATCCTTATTGTTATTGTGGGTATTGCTGTCAGCAAGCAGCAGCAGCAGCAACGGGACAATTAGTTAGTGCTATTACACCAACATTAATATTAAGTCGTTATACTGAAATAAATTTATGTGATTCGTTTGCATTAAGAAATCAATATCAATTTAATAATAATTTAAATCCAATACAACATAATCATCATCTACAACAGCAACATATACAACATCAGCAGCCAAGCATTTTTGATATTACAAACGGTGTTAGTACTTGTTTAAGTCCACAAATTTATAGTACAATTGGTGGTGGTGCTAGTAGTTTTACAACACAATCCACAATTCCGGCAATTGGTTCAACAGATATTCATTTTCAACAACATCAACAGCAACCAGACACAAATCAATTAAATTATAAAAATATAATGGTAAGATACATTTTTTTTTATTTAGATTTTAATTTGCTATTATAATTTGTTACGATTAAAAAATAAATTAATTTATCTGAAGTCATACTTTCCATTTAGGTTTAAGAATTTTCTTATGTTTTAATTATATACCAGTACCCTTAAATTTGTGATATGACCCTTCCTAAATAATATTATATATATAGTTAGAAATAAATATTTACAAAAAAAAAATACTAAAGTCCATGATCCTTGTGATCATTTACACAGCAACCTTTACAATTTCAACATCATCTGTCATCACATCAGCAACAGATCCAGCAACAAATTCAACAACAAGAATATTTATATCATTATCAGCAACAACAGCATCAATTACATCATCTTGGTACACCAATTATGAATAATAATATTGGACGATTACAAGCTCAATTCCATATTAATTTACCGACGGCTGGTACACCAACAACAGGAACTATAAATAATGTTGGTACATTACATAAATATCCATCATATTTTGGTATAAATCAAAATATCTTAATGCCAACATTCGCAATAAACAACAACAACTATCATACAACATCAAATTCAACAACATCAGATGGTGACTTGACGAAAATTTATAATTTTAAAAAATCTACTACAAATTTAACTATTACTACTAATGCTACTAATGCTACTAATACTACTAGTACTACTACTACTACTACTGCTACTACTTCAAATTGTTTCAGTTCTTCATCTTCTGACTGTTCTATGGCATCGCCACGTTCTTATTCTTCTTCTCACAGTTACAAGGTATAATTTTTATTGTTGGTTGTTGTTGTTGTTGTTTTCAGAAGTTTTATTAAAAATCAGCTCGTTTCACAATTTGTAATCTATATCAATGTTGGTTGTGTTTCTTGTTGTGTGACATTATTTTTGTAGGCTGTATAATTAAAACATTTTTAGAGATCATTTATAAGTTTTCAAAATAGTGATAGTGTTATGCTTGTTCTCTCAGTGAAAATAAAAAATATAAATAAAATGTTTTGCTTGTTGTATTTTGTTTGTTTGTTTGAATGTTTTTTATGTTGTTTTTTTTGCATTGAATGTGCGTGTGTGTGTGTTTTTTTTGTTAGAAGCTTATTTTTTTTAGTTTTAAATGATGATTTTAATAAAATTTTAAAAAAATATTTGGTCAATTGTTCGTAATTAGTACTAAATCTTAGTTAATTACATTTGCAATATAATTTCGATTTATGTTATTTTTAAGAAAATAATTTATACTTTTATTCATATATCCTTTTTTTATTAGAGGAAGAAATATCATTTAAATTTATGCTATATTGTCGTTTCCTATAAATATTATAATAAATTGGTAAATGATACAATTATGTAGATAAACATCATAAACTGGTTTTTAAATTATATATTTTAAATAGTTGCAAATTTATATCTTTTTTAGAGTTTCTGATTATATGTATAATCCTTTCTTGAAATTTAAAATTCACACTGGTAAATAAATTTTCTAAATTTCAACTAGTGTATAATTTGCAAAGAAAATTAGAAATGGAAGCAATTTTAGATTATTAGTTTTTTATTTAAATAATTTAGCACAAAGCAATAATGTTTTTGGAGCGTCCTTCATAACTCAACAAACAGATTCGCACCTTCATAATTCAACTGGTAGATTCGCATATATACTTCATGTGGTATTAAATAAGCTCAAAATAATATAATTGATAAACCACTCTTTTGAATATTTCCAATCATTTATTAAGTAATTTAAAAACTGTGTAGGTATTAATGCGATTGTCTATCAATAAAACTTTTATAAGATAAATGTTTCAATCGTAATTCTAATTGTTTGTCATATTCCACGATATCGGATCTGTAGCGCCAAACAGCGATGTAACCCAGGAATGCAAAGTGTTAATTAATGTAATGTTTTTAATAAATTTCCGATTTTAAACCTAATTAGTCAAAAACAGAATTGGAAAAATCATTCAATATACTTTTTAAAAACTTTTTGCCTAAACAAGTCTATAAAAAAACACATAGTATACTATCATTTTTTTTTATAAAAATGTATTTTTAAAAGGGCAAAAAAATCTTTCGCTAATCTCTGTTGAATTTATTCGCTACATTTTTACTGATTTTCAAGCGAATTAAATATAAGAAATTCGTTTATAAACCCTTCATTTTTTTTTTCTGCATTTATAAACACCATAAAAAAATATAATATGTAATTTTTTTTTCTTGCGACCATTAAAATGATAAAATCATTAAAAATATACGATAAAGCCAAAAAAAAAATCAGCTAATATAAATTGCGGTTAACCGGTTTTCAACAAATTCTCATAAAATTTTATTCTCTTAATACACACGAGAAATAATTATAAAAAACCAGCGTTCCGAACGAATAACTCAAAAATATTAAGTCGTTGCGACTCCAACATACCAAATTTTGCCAAGTAAAAGAAGTGAAGATATGAAAAAATATATGTATATATATATGATTCTGAATTTTCATTTTATTATAAAACAAATTTCAGGTACTTCTAGACTGTTTGTTCAACAAAAAACTTAACCAGTGGTCATAGTTGTATGTCAGCATGAGAGTTTTGATTTCAAGGGCTCAATGAAGACAAAAACCTTTCCTTTTTTCTCGTTTTCTGTTTTTTTTGGTATTACATATAAATATGTAATCATGACTCTTTAATTTTTTTTTTATTTTATATTACCTAGGTTGAATCTTGTTTATTTGTATTCAAGTTATATGCGCTTCGAAATTATTACAAATCGTGTCCAGGAATTCTTATTTATAAGTAATACAGAAAAAAACAAGAAACACAAAATTCTAGTATTGTGGAATTTGTAAGCAATATATAATATGGATTTTTTTAATTTATTTTTTTATTATGAACTATTGCTATTGGAACAGAAAAGTGCGTCAGGGTTGGTATTTGTGAGTTTATGTTGTACTAATAAAACAAAATACCTATTCAGGTTTTAATAAAATATATGACGCCTTTCTTTACATATTCTTTTTTTTTTAAAAAGTCTGTAGTATAAATGCAAAAATGTTTGTTTGCTAAACTAAAAAATCGTCGGAATTAATAATAGATTTTGAATTTGATCAACAAATTTATTAGAAAATGTGTGAAGTTTAATAAAATTATGGATCTATTACGTTATCACTCTGTTTAGTTTTATTTGACATTTTGGTTTGGGAATTTGTTCTTAATCCTTTAAATTTTTAAATGTATCTAATTAACCGCGCATTATCTCAAATGAAAGCATTTGAAAAACTTACAAAATTGTACAACAATTTGTACCTTTTACTAATTTCAAATTATAAATGTTCAATTTTTTTCCTTCTGAAACATTTGTATCTTTCCTTAAATTAATTCAATTTGTGATCGCAGCTTACCACTCACCGTACAAATATTTTGTTTTCAAGAATTAATTATAATTTATTTACCAATTTTACTTCTAAAAGAAGCTATAATTTTTAGATGTTTCATATTTAAACATTTTAAGAGGTAAGTGCACAATCTAATAAATTCATGTTATTTTTTGTGGAATTATTTTTACTATATTTATAAATTCATTGCAATCCCTTCAAGCACACCCCACTTACATTGAATTCAAACCTGTATAACCATTATTTAAATTCCTTGTCCATATTAAAGTTAGTTTTTTTTCTTATTATTATTCTCCTATTGAGTGATCACCTCTTCTTTCTATTTTATAATATAAAATGCCAATTTTACGCTAATGGTATTTAACGTTGTCTGCAAAAAAAAATAAAAAATAATAAGGAGAAACCGGAATATTATTTACCTTGCACAGTATAGATTAAAACAGTCATAACGTCGCTTTTTTTTAGAACAAATGATGAAGTAAAAAAAATTAAAGGTGTAGATTTGTTATTTGTCTCGGTATTCAAAGTTGAAAATTTACATGGAATTTTTCTTCATTGGTTTTTTTTTTGTAAAACATTTTTTTTTTGCCAGTTTTTGTGTGTTTTTCGTATGCTCCATGAAAATTGCATTGTGGTTTAAGAAAAATGATTTCAGTTTATTTTATTGTAATGAAAAGTTGTAAAAAAGTATCTAAAATTAAAAAAAAAATTATAAAATATTATATCTTATGATTTTGAATAGCAAAAAAAAATGTTTTTATTGCACTCGACACTACAAATGACTGTACAGAAAATTATTCCTAGAAAATTATTCCTAGAAATTTTGACGTCTTCAAAGTACTTTAATTAATTAATTAATTGAATTAAATATGGAAAAATAAACAGAAAAAATTTATTGTTACAGTATCTTACTAGTGTTATTACATATTTCTCAAAAATTCCTGCATTATTTGCAGTCACAAATCATACATTTAAATTGAAGTTTAATAAATATTAGATGATTAATAATGTTTTGAGCACTATAAAACTTGAAGTAAAAAAAACTTTCAATTTAAATAGCCCTGTTTTTACGTTTATATAAAAAATAATAATATGCTAAATCTGCTCAATCTGTACCATTTTTCTCTTTGTGATTTTACCATAAACTTTTATGGTGATTTCAAAATTTCTATGACAAATTTTGTTTAAAATTTTTTAAAGCGACCAGAGTATATAATTAGTCAGATTTTAAAAAAAATATATGAGACGTAATCAGACAAAATTATATCTAATTTCATATATATGTATTATTATAATATATGTATTATTATAAATCCATTAGATTAATTGAGTTCTTCGAAATATATATTTTAAAAAATCAATACGTTTTAGATAAAAAACTATTTAACTTTAGCATTTTATACTTTTTTAAAAGGATATAATCTGAACCCTTAACAAAAAACAAGAAAACAAAATTGTTTAATACCATAAAATGTAACAATGTTAAAAGTCCATTCACCTTTTAGCCGCTTTGTATTTTTGTTGTTTAAGTCCTGATCTTTGAAAAACGAAATTAAATAAAAAAAATATGTCAGTTGATTTTTAATTCGAAATTTTCTTGATGATCGTTTGTGTAAATATTGTCAACCACTACAATACAAAAAAGGACATACTTTGTTTAAAAGGATACAGAAAAGTACAATACAATCAAGGACATACGATTATGTAAGATATAATGTTTTGAAAATGTTGTACGTAAATGTTGGTTGTTTTTTGTTTTTTCTTAATCCACCATATAACTTTGATATCCTTTTTCTGTGCTAAATATCGCTTAAAGGCAATTTTTTTATTTTTCTGTAAAATTTTCTTTCTTCCTTATGCCCAACCATTATAGTTAAAATAGTGAAAAAAACACAAAAGCTGCTTTAATCTGTCGTCCTTGATAGTAAATGACAAGGTACAATCCTTTTTTTTCTTCTGAATGTTATATATGTGGTAATTTCAACAACAAAAAAATAGGAAACTGTAATTTTTAAAAGTTTACTTTGTATATAAAGTGTTTTCATTTTTGCTAAATAGTTTACTACTATACTATTTACGTGTATTATTCTAAGAAGTTTTTTGTCTTCGTTATTTTTTTTTTGTTTATTTCATTTGAAGGATATACACAACTGACTGTAAAATAAAAACATCGTTATCTATCAAAAATTGTCTTGTTTTAATAATAAATTTTTTCTCTTCTCATTCCACTTTGTTTATATCCCAGAATTAATGTAAAATAAATGCTACACGTGTGTGTGTCATAATATTGCTTACAGAAAAAGTTGTTTGTAAGTTTTTTTTACATGTCTTTTAGGATATGATCCTTTAACAATTCATCACACATTAGGTTTTTCTTTTGTCATCCTTTCGCGTTATAATTTTTTTTATATATATATACCTTTGAGGATTTTTGTGATGATACAGAAAATTATTCCTAGAATTGTGTAAGCTTTTAGAGAATTCCGGTTAGATTTTTTTTTCTATAATATTTAGTCTGACATTTATGGTAGTTTAATTTCTAGGTAGGAATAAAAAAAAATTATATTATTTCTATTTTTATAATCCTGTCTGACATACATAAAAATAACAATTTATGTTGGTTCTTGGTTCATAATTATTTTTAAATATTTAAAGTTTTTTTTTAGTTGGAAAAATTAAATTATTTTTTTCACGTTTGAATAAATTGTGTTAAACTTACTTGTTAAACACATAAATTTGCATTTAAAAGTTTGTCAAAGTAAATTTTTATTACATACTGTAATATTATTTTTTCTAATATATCTGTATCAGGTTCAGGATAAAAAGATATTGAATACCTTTAGCATTAAGGAGGTTGTATATGACTTCGCTATTTGATAAATTTCAATGTTTATATGTTCTACAACACAAGTGCTCGCATATTAATGAATATTAAAGTTCATATTAATTTGAACTATATACACTAAAATATATATACATATGTACATGTTACACTTTAACTTATCAATCCTTTTCATATAAAATCTTATGGTTTTTACTTTATAATTAAGTATCATATTTTTTTATAGCTTTATTTTTTTTTTTAAGTGAAATATTTAGTGAACGAATGATAACGGTTTTTGTAATAAGATTAATATATTTTTAAAGAAATTGTGATATTGAATAATATTTATTTTGACTTTAAGCAATGATTAGGAATAGAGTTTTAGATTTAAAATTTTTGTTCGTAGAAATGTGTTCTTGACATATGTGTTCATGTATGATAAACACCTGATTTATATTTTTGTTCAGAAGTTCTAAAAACCATCCGTTACACATCAGATTTGTGTATAGATTCTAATTTCATCTATGTCCTTTTCATAATATTTGAACAAGGATTATACAATTTACTATAAAATGAACTTTTTGCAAATTTTTAGCTTATTAATTTTATATCATTTACATTCAGTATTCTAATCAATATACTTTTTTCTTAAACAACAAAAAAAAAAAATTTTTATTGCGTTAAACTTGCGACAATACAACTTTTTTTTCTATTAATTAATTAAATATAAAAATTACCTTTATTTAATTAGAAAAAATAAAATTATATTTAATTAAACTTTCATTAATCGTGAGGCTCTAAATAAAAAAAGAAATTGTATATAATCTTGATTTTTAATTTGTTAAGTAAATAAAATATCCAAAAATATATACAAAATAAAAAAACATATCCTTTATTTAATAAAACTTTAGCCCTTAAAACACAATTCTTTTTAGATATTCTTTTTTAGAGAAAAAAAATATAATTTAGTATAAAAGATTTAAACTAGACAAAAAGTTCTGAAAAAAAATTAATAATATTTTATAAACTCAATAGAAAAGGTAGTCAAAAAGTCCTTTTGATGTACATTTATCCAGGTTAAATGAAATTTTCTATTAGTATTTTTTGTAATAGACAATTTTTATCCTAAAAAAAATTTAGGCAGCTTAAATTTTAGATAATTTTATTTCTATTTATTTTCATTTTAAATTATAAAAAACCATTAACAACAAAAACAAGACAAGAAAAAAAATGGAATTGGTATTACAGATCGCTTTTTGTAACCTTTTTTTCCATTTAACGAAATCTATTTAAGAATCTCAGGTTATATAATTTTTTTTTTTCTAGGAAAAAATATTATTCTTTGCCTTTTTTATACTATGATATAGAGTTATGGGTCGTTTTACCCTTAAAATCGGGATAATTTTCACTCTCATTGTATATTATATACATATCTTGTATTAGAGCAAAGGTAACAGAGGATTAACGAAAAGATTTCCAATAAGTTTTCTCTTTTTTATTTAATTTTTGTTTTTTTTTTTTTTTTAGAAAAATCTTGGGATGATTATGACATCATTATCAGTTTATAAATAAATTTAAATAAAGTCCTTTTACAAGTTATTAAAGTTTTATAGTATGGGTGTGCGTGTGTTAATGAATGAATCGTCTTTTTTTTCAAAATTTCGGAAAATAATTGTGAAAGAATTTGTTTAAAAGGATTGTAATGTTGACAAATTAATTGTTTATTTGATTATCATTGATCAAATTTGTAATTGGATATTAAATTTAGGTTATACACAATTTGATCGTTAAACTAATTAATTACTTTTCCACAACTTTTACTTCAATCCTGTGCTGGCCGCGGTGATATACAAAAATATTTTAAGATAATATACGTACTATTTAAAAAACAAAAGGTTAATTTTCGAGATTCATATTAATTGATAATAAAAATGAATAGACAGTACTAAACAGAAAATTTTTAGAAATAATTCCGAAACTTATCTTCAAATACTTAATTTTAAATAAGTTCTATTCTGAATTAATTAATTTTTTTTTTAATATTTACTCCTTCAATTTGCGCCCATAATTATATTATTAAATTTAAATATGACACAAATATGTATTAATTAATATATTCTCGTGTTAATTTATTATTCCATTTATACAAATTTATTCTTACACATAAATGTTAAATAAAAAGTTTATATCAAAAAAACATGTATATTTCTGGTTTTGCAATTTTTCCCACAAGATAAAAACACCTTTATTGCGAGAAAAAGTATATAATATTATATCTATACTATATGTAAAATTAATTATATATATACATATACGATGTTAATGGTTTGAACAATATTGCAAAAATGAGTAAATTTGTATAATATGCAAAATTTTAAATATTAAATATATCTTTCATAAAATATAACTCATTAAAATTTCTCTTTGAATATGTATAGATATATATTTAATATTCCTCAGTCTTTTTTTTTGTACCGAAAAATAAAGGATAATATATTCTTTAAAATATATTGCATTTTATATTAATTTTTTATTTGGCTCGAAAAGTCTTTGGGAAGCAAATACAAATTTGTATAAGTTTTTCAAAGTCATTTTTGTTAAGAAAATGAATTAAGTATTTTGTATGGCTCTTTTCGTGTTGCTTCTTTTTTTTTCTATAAATCTAAAATATCCTTATAAATTTTCGCCTTTTTTTTGCACTTTTCTTGTATAGAAGAAAGTTTTTCATTTTTTTGTGGTGTATATAATTTTTATCTGAATTTCTCAGATGAAAGATATATTTATACTAACATTGCTAAAAGCATCGAAAAATATGATTTTTTTATTAAATTAAATAAGAGATTTTATGATTGACGTTAGTAGTGCAAGTTTATTATTATAATTTTTTTTTTTTTGGAATTTCTTTCAAAGGATATCAAATCAAATACATATTGCAGACGCACACTATAATAAGACTGTTAGAATAAAAATAAAATAGTACTTATATTTTTATATATG
The DNA here is from genome assembly GCA_963932195.1 of Empis livida. Lineage (NCBI taxonomy): Eukaryota > Metazoa > Arthropoda > Insecta > Diptera > Empididae > Empis > Empis livida. The sequence continues at coordinate 32,518,908 of OZ010645.1, read as the reverse complement.
ATAAAATGTATAAAAATAATCTTTGTAATTATTATTATATAATAAATTATATCTTGCTTTCCAAATAATGTGGAAAGGTTTTAATGAGCTTAAGTTTCTACTTTGTTTTTAGCTGGTAGATATGGGTATATTTCGTTTTGGTTTTTTTATTTTTGTAGTCGGTTTTTGCCACCTGATGTATTTTTTTTACCTGTTAAACTTTATGACTACAATTTTTACCGTCCCCAACACTTATAAATATACTAAAATATAATGAAAAAAACATTTTTTTTTTGTCCTTTTATTTTTATTAGAACATTAAAAGGACAACAAATTGTATTTTAAGGTTATTTTAACACAGAGAAAAATGTTGAACATGGAATTTTTTTTCCTATGTATATATTTTTTATATAACGTTGTTTAGATTTTTTTTTTTTGGGAAAAAATGTATAAATATAGTAAAAGTTAAGTGGTCTGTTGAAATTCATGGCAATTGATTGTAATACGAGTATCTTGATTTTAATAATAGTTAATGGTAAAAATTAGAAGTAGGTGATGGAAAAATCTTTAATAATTATGGTGTAACTAATTTTTAGTTGATAAAAAAATATACATATATATAAACGGAAAATTATTATTGCCCATCTGTTGAGTGTGTTCAGTAAAATGTTTAAGTAAATATAGTAAATATTTTTTTTCATTATTTCTAGTAAAGTTAAGAAAATTTCAATTAAAAATATTACACTTTAAGTTACGAAATATTTATTAAATAGTTAACTTGTAAATTGGTTTTTGTTTTCGGAAATTTAAAATATTAAAATGAAAACCATTATTAAAATAATAGTTTTAATTCAAGTGAAAATTTAAATATAAAATAAATGAATCAAATATTATAAGAATGAAATATTTCGACCAATAAACTTACTTGTTGTTTTTATAGCCCACAAATATATTATTTAATACACTATAGAACATTAATTTTTTAATTAAATCCTTATATATAATAATGTTGTCCAGCGATTGTATATCCTTCATTTGTATTGATTTTTCTACGATTTCATTATATTTTTTCTAACAAAATTTTTTTATTAAATTACTTTATTTAAAATATTCGACAGTATAAATTTTTTTGTCTGAACCCTTATTAAATAGAAATTCAATTTCTTTTATATATAATAATTAAATTAGTTTTACATTTTGGTATCAATAAAATATTTACAAACTATAATTTTTTTGACATTTATCTCTAATTTTTTTTTTTCATTATTTTATTCAACTGTTTTAAATAAATTTATTAAAAATATTTATTTGCCTAAGTCTTTTAAACAAAAATGACTATGTAACCTATGTAACTACTATACTAGTTTTAAATATTTTTAATCCCTATATAGACAGTATATAATATCTTTAAAATATACAAAAAAAAATTGTTCATATAAATTTGTACAACATCACGAACATAAAATAAACATCTTTTACCATACAAAATATAAAATTTTAATATTAATATTTTAAACATAAGAATAAAAAAACAAAACCCCCAATAGTGCACTTAAGGTTGTACTAGAATTTACTATACTCTGTAATATACCATTTTTAAACTCACTGGGACTAGTAATTTTAAATTTTTAAAGTATATTTCGTTTGTTTATTTGTTTTCTTAGACCCAAACAAAAAGAGATTTTTTTTTTGTTTTAGTCTTAATATGAAATTTTAAAATGTAATATGAAATGTCTAGTCTACAAAAATGTTAATATCTTGCCTGTATCCATTATTTTAAGTATATACAGGTAATATAATCATTTACTTTCTTCACATTTCTTAGCTTTGTGATACGTGAGCTTTTATTTACTTAAATTATTTGTTATTTTGCTTAACCTTATCATATATATCTAGGAAAGGAAGAAGACACACAAAAATATGTGCGGTAAAGAGATTAGAATTGTAATTGAATTTTAAATAAACTATATATATATGATTTTAAATAAACTATATATATATAATTTACCAAATATAAATAATATGGGATATTTTTAACGTGTCCTTACGATATATTTACGCAAAAATATTATTTTATGTAATAGGTTTTTTTATTTTATATATATGTTTTTGTTGTATAGTTTTATTAGGGAATGAAATTTTTGTTTTGCAATTATTTTGCAATATCATGCGACAAAAGAAAACTTACCACCATAGTATATATTAAAATGACTCCCAAGATAGTTAGTTAATGTGGATATGTTTACAATTTTATACTTTTAATACAGAAACAACAAAAAATATGTTATTATTTTTGAGTAAATAGTTTATAAAAACATAGTGTGTTGTTTAGGAGTTTTGTAGGTTTTTTTTGCCAAAATATATACATACGTAAAAATTTTACATGTTTTTTTTCTAATATATATTTTGAATTAGCATATTGGGAATTAGTTGTAAAATTTTCAAATGGCTGATTAATTTTTTTTTTTTGGTTCAACCTCATATTGGTGCTATGTTAGTTTATTTAAGTAAGCTAGTAAATTTTTATGAAAAGAGATTATTAAACTATGGTCATTAAAAATAAATTGAGTTATGTAAAATTAATTATATTATTTTGTCATTACATTATTTTTAAATTTATGGAAATATGAATTGTATTTGAAAAAGAAAAAAGAAAATATTTTATGAATTTATTTTATGGAATTCATTTTATGAACTGTAGGGTAATAATTCCACATCGAAATTTTCTCTTCAACGTAAAAAGTATACGACATTTGTCTATATACAAATACATATTTCAAATTTAAATTTAGAATTTAATATAATTGTATGTATTTTAAAAAATAAAATTATTTCATACAAAATTTGTCCTACTACTAGTATTTATAATTGAATTGTGGATTATAAAATACAGTTTCTATACAAGGTATTAATACCTTATGTTCTTAATTCTTTTAATTCCATACACAATACCAAATATATATTTTATATTACTTCCTTTGGGCATGGTTTTGCGGTAACAACATATAAATAGATTTTGATATTTCTGACTTTTAGCTAAGAAGTTTCGTTTTGAAATTTAATCTTTTCGAAATATATTCTCTATATATAGAGAATATATTTCGAAAAGATTTTTTTATGTTTAGTTAAAAATAGGATTCAATACAATTTTATTAAATCTCAACAATCTAAGTATATATCCTTTAACGTGATTATCCATATATATATATGAATGTATATATATAATATATATATATATATACAGCATAATAATGTTCTAGTTGTGTTTTTCTAAGTATATAGCATATTCATTCATTTATTAAGTTGAAATGAACTCTCTTGTTTCAGATATACAAAAAATTTCTAAAAGAAAAAGGATACTTTATAATTCAACAATTTCATATATATTAATAATAATTATGAAACATCTTGTATAGGAAATATTCATTTATTTGTAACCATTGTGTAAATATAATAAGTGCTATAATACGCGGTCTTAAAAACATTTATTTGCTTATTTCGTCACCTAAATTGTTTGGTGACTTCAAGTGAAATTATATATGTAATATATTAACACCAGAAATTTGTTTTACAATTTATAAAATTTGCGTTAAAAGAATAATTTACAGGTCAGAAATTTTGTATTTACGCTTATCAATTTTATTAAACATCCACATTAATTTACCAAATATTTGACATTTAAATACTATAATTCTAATTTACTTATATAGTGCAAGTGTATTTTGTAATATCAATTAAAATTCTTTAACATAAAATATTCTATTAAACATTAAAGAACTAATGTTATATATTTTACGATTTTAACAATTTAAAAGATATATAATTTTTTCTGTTCATACGTGTCTTACATAGAATTTTATAAAATTTTCTAAGTAACACAGATAACTTTTCATATAAATAAACATATACTAGAAAAAAATGTTCTGTTGTTATGGTATAAAATTACTTCTCAGGGGATCACTTTAAGGTTGTTACATGAATGTAAAAACCTTCTTTTTTTTTAAATAACAAAAGAATACATATGTACGGTGAATTGGGGAATGGTATGTTATTCTTGATTAAGATATATACCCATCCTCATTTATCCCAAAAAAAAAAATTATAATTATACTTTTTTTTTTTTTAATATTATAAGTATAACCTCAATGTTCTTAGCTTTTTAATTCATAGAAAATATATTTCATTTGGTTTTTCTACAAAACTGAACATTAAATTTTTTATGAAATTTTCTTAAAATAATAATATACACTTAAGGGATAAAAAAAAGTTACCCTTAATGTATTTTTTGAATCATATGTGCCACAGTATTTTCTATAAAACTTCCTTTTTTATTATATTGTGTAATGTTCAAAATTCATATTATAAGGATGGGAAATTAAAAATTGTTTTTTTTTGGTCATTTTATGACTTTTCTTATAATTATACTTAAATGAAAATGTTAAGGTATATTACTTTAAAAAAAAAAACATTTCTATGGTTAACTTGGGAAACATTTTAAGTTGTTTTTTCAGGGAAAAAAAATATTTTATATATAATATATTAAAATTGTTTCTGCTAATAATTTTTGGATTTTTCTAAGATTTGTATTAAAAGGTTTTTGGGTTTAATTATTAATTAAAAGTTTTTTTTTATATGGAAAATAAGAGAACATTAAAAATAATTGAAATTATATAAGGAAATATTTTGAAATTTCTATTTATTTATATACATATATTTCTTTGTATGAGTTAATTTCTTGAAAATATTTGATTTTAAATATGTTAGAAAATAACATATTTATTTAAAAATATGAAAAATTTAACATGAAATAAAAAAAAACTATTATTTAAAATTTTAAAGCAATGATTCTACATAAATTTTATATATTAAGTTTATCTAACAAATAAATTTTAATCAGATATTAGGAATAAAACTTAATTCAAAAACAATTTAAAACCATCTGCTATTTAAATAAACAATTCCTTTAGTTTTCTTTACAACAAAAAAAAATTACTTAACAAATACTCAACAAAATTATAATTTCATTTTTTATATGTTTATATAAAATGTACCACTGATGAAATATATATTTATATAATCAGGATATTTCATTTTTCAGCTATATTTCATTTAGCTATACTTAAAGAAAAAGATATAATAATAATAATAAGAACTAAATAGAGAAAATTTCACCATAATTATTCATAAATCAATGTTATTTTAATTGAACAGATTTTTCCTTTCCGTCCATTTTTATTATAAAGCCAAAAGGCTATAATATTTTAACCCCTTTTTTTCAATTAAGCCAAAGCAAAAAAAAAAAATGAAAGAAAGGAGCAAAAGCAACACAATTTTAATATTTAAATAATGAAAATAACATTTATTTTATCATATAATTTTAACATTTATTTACCACCCAACCAAATATATATTAAAATGAAAAATTTATTTTTCTTATTTCAATTTTTTTCTTGGAATATTTTTCTCTAATTATAATTGTTTGTTAAATGTTCCCGCGAAAATAACCTCGGAACCAGAAAAAATAATTTTAAATATAAACATTTTATATTATGTATGTGCACATTATATATATATATATATATATATATATATATATATATATATATATATATATATATATATATATATATATATATATATATATATATATATATATATATATATATATATATATATATATATATATATATATATATATATATATATATATATATATATATATATATATATATATAAATATATAGTTGAAATATATATCAATTTTCATAATAATTTCCATAATTTCTATCTTTCTAACAAAATATATCACTATATATATTCAAATAGATTATATATTATATTTATTTATATTGAAACTGACGTCGCAGACAGATAGAAGACAGGAAAAATACATTCACAGTTGAAAGAATTCAATAGAAAATTTATCCTAGTATAAAATATTATAACTAAGTAAATTTTTGTTGCTGTTGTTGTGTTAAATATCCTTTATCCTTCACCGAAAACATTTTTTTCTTAGAAAGTTTTATACAAAAAATATATAGAAAGTTTATTTTCTTTTTTGTAACGTAAATTATTATTATTATTATGGAAAATCAGTCACTTTAACACAGGAAAAAAAAAATTTTTCAAGCAAAAAAAATATTAAGTTTTTTCCAACATTTTATTTAACTTTCATAATTGAAAAATAGATATTTTCATAAGGGGATTACTAATAGTACACTTTGTAAAAATTTCAAGAGAAACTCAGATTGAAATATTTAAGACAAAGTTCAAACTCGCATTGTGTTTAAGTTTTGAAAGAACTGTCACAGAAGAATATTGTTACATTTATGTGGTAACATAGGCAAACAGCATAATGGCAACTGAATTGTTAGATAAAAGAATTATTAAAATTCTATAAAAAAGTAATTGAGTATTTTATTTAGTTTTCCAAATAAAAGATTATATTCTAACCTTCGTTTAATTTTCCATACAAAATCATTTATAATTCATCAGCTGTAAATATAATAATAGGTTTACTTATGATCATATGTTAACCTCCTACATTAACCTATTTTAATCTATTGTAGATTGATCTTTTATACTATGACATCTAACATCTAACATAAAAGTGATAGTAAAAAAGTCCTTGTTGGTGAATTTTCATTTCCAACATTATATTTCACTTGTTGTAATTTTGCTTTCTGGTTATGTTGTTCTATCTAAATTTAATCTCAACTAAAAATATGTAATAACAATTACATAAACAGAATAAAAATTTATTTGTTTAAACGTTAGTTTTTTTTTCTTCAACAATCAATTTATGAACTAATAAAGTTCCATAATTCTTTACGAAATGTTTTACTATGAAATCCTTGATGGTTTTTACTATAGAAAAAAAAATTATGTTAAAAACTTTGCTTAGATAGCTTGATAAAAATATTTATATATATATATTTTTCATAGGATTTTAAAAAAAAATTTTTTTTAAGATCCAACAAAGATTTTAATAAATTTGTAATTTTTGTTTTTGTGTATGGTTTTTTTTAAAGGGAAAAATACATTTTTTTTTCGTTTTAATTTATAATTTTTAAAGGATATTTAAAAAAAAAAATAGATATACAAAAATATTTCATTATAATATTAATAATAATGTTTACATAGAAATAACTTGGGTTGGCGAAAAGATGATGAAACCTTTATGAAAATATTCTTTCTAAAAAAAATATATAAAAAAAAATTCTATATTATTTTATCCTTACGACGTGATGTATTTAACTGAAAGGATTTTAATAAATCCTTTTTTTGTTTGTCTAAAATTTATACATATTATTTATATATATATATATATATATATATATAAATCGGATAAAAGTAAAATTAGGTATCTTTGCATAGATTCAATTATAATTTATGTTTATAAGACGCATAGAGAAAATTATTATTTTTATCTACTAGATAATATTTAAAATATTCATAAATATAAATATATATGTATATGTTTATATTTTTATTTTGGAAGGGTATATAAAAAATATGTTTTAAGAAAATTGTCTAAAAAACCTACAAACATAACAACTTATACTTATATGTATATATATATAATAAAGGATTAACGATTATTACAATGTCATAAAGTGAGGAAAATATTGTTTTATTTTGTTGTTCTTTTATTTAAATTTTTTGTTAATTTTTTACTCAACCATTAATATGATTCATGCAAAACTAACTTAACTTTAATGTCAAATCACTAAAAATATTTTCTATGATTTAGGAAAAAAAATAAGTCAGAATACCCTTTTATTTAGTATTACATTATAAAATTTATACCTTTACTTAAAGATTTACATAAGATTTACATGAACAGATATGATGGAAATGGATAGAATTTAATTTTAAAAAGTAATTGTGCTTATTAAATATTTAGATAAAAATCTAGTAACCGGAAGTATAAAATACCAAAAAATAATTATAAAATACATTTTATTAAAACCTTAAATTTGTAATTTTATTTAATATTAAATTAGGTTTTTTTGTTGCCAAATTACATTAGCCTATTTTTTTCTTCCAAATATTATATAAATAACAAATTAGCATTTGTCATTGTCATCTTGTTAAATTTAATAATTAAAGTTATTAATTAATAATGAATTAGTTAAATATATATGAATTAATTAATCGAAGGATACAGGAAAAAAGGTTCAATAATTATAGAACCATAATAATATAGAAAACTTTCTAGCTATCATAATTTGTGTTACACAAACACCAGCCCTAATATCAGTATTTTAGTATATTTCTATTTTTTTTTTTTTTTTTGGGTATAAATTCTAATATTTTAGGGAAACAATTTTTTTTAAATTATTCATTAAAAAAAATTTTTTTATCCAAAAAATATGTAACAGTCCTTACAAATAAAATTTATGTTCTTATTTTTCAGTTTCTTTAACATAATTAACTTTCATTTAATTGGTGTATTCTATTAAATTATTTAAATTAATAGTTTTTCTTTATATAGTTTAAATAAGATTGGTTGTTCAACATATAAAAAATTAGATTTTATGTAAACTAAGCAGAAATGTTATATATGTATGTAATTATTATTTTTTTTTTCTCAGCTTATATATCCTTTTTATTTTCATTTAATTGCCACCACATTAATTATGACAATAAATTTTATACACCTTGTTTGTATACATAATAATAATATTCTGTTATTATATAAATTACAAGAAAATGATTGAAACTTAAAAGGAACTCTAATTTTCTAAGTTTTCGCCAATTATGTATATACATCTATAAATCTATCAAGGTAAATTTAATATTATATAAAAAGAGCCTTTACCTTCTGGTACTATATTTACGGATATATACCTATATATTATATCTCGTCTTAAGATGTTACATGATCTATAAAGTTTTAATATATTGTACTTTTTATGGATAACTAAAAAAATAGAAAAAGAAGAAAAATTACAACTAAATTGTTTACCGTAATATATTTCAATTTAAAAGGAAGTTATATTTTGTATTTTTTTATATGTTGGTTGTTCTTATATTAAAACTTGGGTTTGTGTCAAAAAGTAAATATTTTTTAAGAAAAAAGTTTTTTATTTTATTTTAGTGTTTTTTTTGTTTTGTAATACCGTAGTGTTAAAATTTTTTGTGGTTTTTAAAATAATATTACTTTTCGAAATAATATGTCATATAAGTAATTTAAAATGTGATCAATTAAATTGTTGAGAAATTCTTTCTCATGGTATTATTATTGTGTTCAGGTGTTTTTATTTTCATTTATTGATTAAAAGATACTACTTGCTTTTAAATATATATATATATATATATATATATATATATATATATATATATATATATATATATATATATATATATATATATATATATATATATATATATATATATATATATATATAAATATATATATACGGTATATATATATATGTATATATAGTTTATGTTGTTAGGTTTTTTTTTTAGATTTATTTTAAATTTGTGAAATATTTAATTTTGTTTTGTAAAATTCTCCAAGGTATCAATGTGTTTTTTAGTCTTTTAAAATTTTGTGTTGTTAAAATTTTGTATTTGTTAAAATTTGAAATGTTTTATGAAGCTAATTCCACATGGATAAAAATGTTTTTTTTGGACAACATTTTTTTGTTCATTTTAATTTTTGTATTAAACATTTAACTCTCAGCGGAACTAACTCCGGCTTAGAACTATTTAAAACATACTGGAAATCTAAAAATAATTGACAATGACTTTGAACATGAAATTATAATTTATTTGACTAATCAATAAATAATTCTCTATTTAAATAAATAATTTAACAAAAATAATCCGAAAAAACATAATTTTATTGATAAGTAAAATGCAATGCCAAAGTTGATACACATGTATATAAAATTTGAAATATCGAAACAAAAAATTTCTTATTAGCTAATTTCCACCTCATCTAGGATAAATATATGCCTAAGTGTAAGAAACTAAAATATATTAGGCTAGTCTCAGCTCAGCGTACACACATAAACAAATAATAATATGAAAATAAAGGATATTTATAAAGAATTATAAAGGATTTTTTTATACTAGTTTTCGGCATTATTTGTTGTTTTTATGTTTGGTTTTAAAGGTTTTTTTTTATAGAAAATCAATGTTTTCCCCCCAGCATATTAGTTTAGCAGATGTTATACATATATTAAAGTTTTCTAAATAATAAAATATCTAAAAATTTAAAGAAAAAAATTTAAAAATAATTTTTTAAAATTTTTTTTTTCAGGTAAGTCAAGATTGATTATTTCAAGAAAATACGCAAATCCGTCAAAATCATTAATCGTGAGTATCTTAGAAAAAATTAAATAATATATACAGTCAGTGTAAAAAGTTTTCGTACAAACACATTTTTTGAAGAAAAATTGTTATAGTTTCTATATCTTGCAGGTTTAATTAAGTATAATTAATTAATTTATTGTAAAAATATTCTATATTAAAAAACTATTTAAAATAATACCATAGCAATAATAATGGACATTCATTCTATAGGGCCCTATTTTAAGCGCAAAAAGTCTTCGTATACCAAAAAGTTAAATTAATCTTTAGTATATTAATTTTAAAACTCAGATAGAATACCTAGATTTTTAATATATTATTTTTAAAACCCAGTTGTGATTTAATAATAGTTTGAATCCTCCTAGGGCTAGTCAGTGATTCCACAAGTTTTCTATTCCGTACTTTTTGTATCGCAGTAGTTAACTTGGATTTTCTGGTTGGCTTTTTTTTTTTTAATTTATAAAATTACGATTTTGAATTTCATTGGGCATTTTCAGAGCCGTCTTAAACCTTTCGTAGGCCCTAGGCACATTACAATATATATTATGAAAAATTAATTAGTACACCAGAATTATTTTCTGAACTGTGTAATTTGGATTTTCAACATTGTAATTTGAATTTTCAATTGGCTTGGAATAGTTGATTGCGCAGGGCGCCGTTATATTTAAATATGAATAACTATGTGCATTATTCAAACAGATCTCAAAGTTTCCAAACTTTCATCATTCAAGGTTTAATTTTATAACATGTATTTACTATCGACTTGCTGTTGACAAACAACCGTGTTTTCTTTTCGAGGTTAATATTTTAATTTTTATTAATTTTCTATTTTCATAGGTCTTCTAGAATTGATTTATTGTGATTTAATAATTGTGAAAAATCTTCTAGAATTGATTTATTGTGATTTAATTGTATTAAATAATAGTGATACCAAAAAGTATGATGGATATAAAAGACGACACGAATCTGGAAATATAAAAGGAAAACGCAAAGAAGAAAAAGAAAAGGCGCTAAGCGAAATCAGAGGTTCTTGAACAGGAAAAAAATGAAAATGAAAAAGAAATTGAGTGTAATCAGATTAATGTTAAAAATTCTGAGTCCGAATCATTGGCATTAGAGACAGTTGAACATATGAGTAAGAATAACAATGAATCTATTTCAGCTACTAATGCATCAAAATGTGGTGAAACTTTTGGATCGCATTCAGGTTACAGCAATGATCCCGATAAATGGAAAATCAATGTAGATGCTATTCAAAAAAGAACCTAATGAACTATATAATCAATTTCAATCTGGCTTCGACGATTGGAAAAATGCAAATATAAGAATACCTTCACATGAAAAATCAAAAGACCATTTCGCTGCTCTATCTGCAATGCTCATATGTCAAAAATCTTCTACAATTGATAAAAACCTGGAAAATGAAAAGGAACATGTCAGTAAATAATGGATTAATGTGTTGAAAAGAGTAGTTGCGGTAGTAAAGTTCCTCGCAGAAAGAGGATTGGCTTTTCGTGGTGATAATCAACTGCATAATAATCCTCAAAATGAAAATTTTCTTGAATAAATCGACCTGTTGTTTGAGTTCGATCTATTTATTAAAGAACATATTCGAAAACACGGAAATAGAGGTAGAGGAAACGTTTCTTACCTTTCTGCCAACATCTATGAAAATTTTATAAAATTATTAGGATCAAAAGTTATAAAGCAAATCGCTTCTGAAATTAAGAAAGCCAAATATTATGGTATTAGCATTGATTCTACTCCTGATGTGAGTCACAGGAGTAGAATCAATGCTAATTAGCATTGATTCTACTCCTGATGTGAGTATCAGCTTACTGTAATTATTCGCTTTGTGTTAAAACACGGACAAGTGGTCGAGCGATTCTTAATGTTCATTCCTATCGAAAAGCATGATGGAAAATATCTTTTTGATGTTATAAAACTTGTGCTTTCTGATCATAGCATAGATATTCTCAACTGTTGCTCATAATCGTACGATAATGCTAGTAATATGAGTGGAATATATTCCACTCATAGTAATAAGAGTGGAATATATTCCGGACTCCAAGCGAGATTTAAGAAATAAACCTTTTAGCAATATGGATTCCATATGCCGCACATAGCCTTAATTTGGTAGGGGTAAAGTCAGCAGAAAGTTGTTTTGCTGCAGTAAACTTTTTTGGATTTTTACAATCTCTATTTACATTTATCTCAGCGTCACCGTAGAGATGGGCAAAATTAAAATTGAATGTGACTGGAAATGTCCACTCTATTAAAAGCTTATCACAAACAAGATGGTCTTCGCATAACGAAGCTACTAAAGCGCTAAGTAAAAATTTTAATCAAATACGAGCAGCACTAACTAATTTTCCAGAATGTGATCGACAACCACCAACAGCAGTTCACGAAGCAAAATGTTTGTTAAAAAAACTGAACAATTTAGAAACGGCATTAATGACTATTATTTGGGCAAATCTGTTAAATAATATTGATAAAGTAAATAAAGCAGTACAAGAGCCGGGAATTGAATTCTGTACGATTGTGAAATTATATGATGGTCGCCTAACATTCGTGTCAGATATTCGGAATAAATTTAATGATTTTGAAAAAATTGCTAAGGAAATGACAAATGCTGATTACAAGGATTGTGTGCAACAAAGGCGGAAAAGAAAGCAATTTTTCGATGAAGTAAGAGAAGAAGATTCAGAATTGTCTGCTAGGGATACGTTTCGAATACATTCTTTTTACCCTATTGTAGATTCACTGAAATGAAAAAACGACGAGGAGCATACAATACATTACAAAATACCTTCAGTTTTATTTATCTCCACGATAAATCTTTATTCGGTGGATATAATACGTGCACATTTTAAACTGAAATTTTTAATATAAAATTTCTTTTAAGTATTCTGTTTTTTTAAAATTTTGTATTAATTATTTTAAAGTTATGATATCATAGCTTTTACATATAAAATAAGATTTGGATACGAATTAAAACATTAAAGTATAGAATATTTTTCAAATTACTTTTATTTTAACTAAGTAATATTTAAATACATATATAAAATTAAAATTATCCTAATTGTTTATCAAAATATAAAATTATTTAAATTTGAACATTTTAAATTCAGCATTTAAGAAAGTAAAATATTAGAAATGAACAATAAAATTTAAATTAATTTGGAAATTTTGTTAAAAAAAATTCCACTTAAACTTGTTTAGCTAAAAAGAAGAACTATAAATATAACACATTATACAAAGCTTAAGTGTTATGCTAATATTAATTATAACTGTATCCTTTTTTTTCCTTTTCCGAAATAAACATAAAACTAACTCAAGTATAGAATGACTATAAGATAAAATTTCTGTTTTTTTGTTTTATTTTAAAGGATAAAATGAACATATTTTTATATTTTTATTGGTATTTTTTCAACCTGTTGCGATAAAACTTTATACAGTTTTCTAGTGCGGTATATATAATAACCTTAAATTCCAGTAGGTTTTCATGTTTTTTTTCCAACTTTTTGTTTTGTTTTTGTTTACTTTATTTTTTTTTTTTTTGTGAATATGTTTCTGTGTCACGTATTCGATGGAATATCTAAAACGATTTTCCTGTTGTTAAATTCACTTAACTAAATATATTGTATGTAAACTGGTATATATGTATGTGCTCAATAGGAAAATTCATAGAAAAACCACTTCAATAGTAAAAGAGAAAAAAAAGTTCAAATGAAAACATATATACTATATACAAATATATGTACATATTATTATTTCAGTTCTACCCACACCTTCTCTATTCCTATAAAAAATATTTACGGAAATTATTACAGTTGTCAGCATGAAAGTAGAGTCTGCCAAAAAGTTATAGTAATAACATACAATATACAAAATATAATATAATAAAGTTTTTGTTTTATTATCTGGACAGCCGTAAACATTATTATTTTTTGTTCACATATTTTTTTGTGATAACATAAAAATTGTTTAATAATTTTCTTATTTTAAATTTCCAATTACATATAAACAAAAGCAATGATTTCATAAGCAAACTAGAATAGTCGTCATATGCGATGCTGTTGTTATATGAATATTTTCTTTATAAATGGTTTATAAAATTATTATGATTGTTTTTTTGTTGCTATTATTTTGTTCCTACTCCAGTGTAAAATGAATTTTTTTTTTTTTTGTTATACATATAACATTTTTATTTTAGAAGAATAGTTCTTTATTTATTTTGTTATTATTGAAATGTTCACACCGCACCTATATATAATACAAAATTACTAAATTTTATCTAGGTTTTAAGTTTACCTTTTATATACATATTGGGGGGTAAGTGTTTTGTTTTCTAATGATACATATTTAAAAAACAAAAACAAAAGCAAAAGACACAATTATATTTAAGTTCTTTTATATAAAAAATGATTTGTGTATTTTAAGGGTTTTTTTTAAAAGTGTATAGTAGAAAATAACTTAAAATTTCTTGTTAATGAATCAATGTGATTGTCATGCAAATTTGAAATAAAGTAGAAGAAAGCATTTTAATGTTAAATGGTGTTGTAACTATTTTATAATATAGTCTTTATAAATTTTATAAAACAATTACTATTAAAAATTTCGAATTTTGATCAGAATATAAAAATTTTTGGTTACATTTCAAAATGTTTTTATTACATATTTTTAAATATTTAAATAGTTATGATATAAAAAAAGTTATATACAGTATATATAATTTTGACACCAGGAAATAAAGTTTTTGATTTTATTTCTACCTATTTAAGTTTGAATTTGTAATATTTACCATATTTTATGTAATATTTTTTTTTCTAAATATTTTGATTTTATAAAACTTTTAAGAAACTTTTTAAGTAAGAATTAATTTTTTTTCAATAAAGACGTGTCTATTATGTTGTTTTAACTTTAAACATATATATTGATGTAATATACCTAAGAGAGAGGACTATGTTTTATCGTAAGAAAATATTCTTTCTCAAAATTTAATTTACGATAGTTGAAGTAAAATAAGGACCTAACATTTCTTTTATTATAATAAAATGTCAAGATGGTTGAAAAGAAAAATATATCTTTTTTTGTTCTTGATTACATTGAAAATTGTAAATACATTTTTCCAAAAGTTCAAATCTACTATCAGTATTTCAGAAAAGTTGTGATCTATGGGAAATAACTTCATCGTTTTGTAGTAGTATTAATTTATTGCCTTGTTTTAGCTTTTAACAGGAAAATATATATAAATATGTTTTTATCAATGAGTATGCCAACATCAATCAATACATACGCCAGCAATAGTTCAATATAGCCAGGTCGTAAATACAAAAAAAATTCTTCACTATACAAATGTTTCTAATACAATAATGATGATTGAAAATTTGAACTGTTTCTTTTATTTTTTCGGTGAATACAAAAGTCAACATCAATGATTTTGAGAGTATAGCAAACGCGATATCACATGCTGTGAATCAATAGAACAACACTAATGAATTTGTATACAAAAAAAAAATAAGTGAAAGACTAACTTCTATTGATTTTCTCTGTAAATAATTTAATTTAAATACATCAAAGTGAAAATGAAATGTGAGATTTTCCCAACAATTTAAAAACAATACATATTATATATGATTTTATGCAAAATATATAAAACGGAAAAATATATCTCAAAAATTATTTGTGGTATTATTATAGAATTTTCATTTATTTCAATAATGCGTAGATTTTAGCTTTATGATAATCAAATTTGTGTTATATTTGTGTAGAATATTAATTAAAATTTTGTTAGATTTGACTGAATAAAAAAAAAATTTGGAATAAATTAATTAAAATTTAATTTGTTTCTATAGCATAACTAAATCTTTATTAATGACCTAATGATTTTATTGGAAATCTATATTAAATTAGTAAAAAATGTTGAGTTATATGTTAACTTCAATTAAAATGTTTCGTAATAAGTTTTCAATTTGATAATATTATTTATAGTGCAAATTGAGAAAATGTAATCTTCTCTTGGATATTTCTATAATTTAAGTATTTGTTATCATGCTGATTATTGAATATTGTAGTAAAACTAATTTGTAACGACAGTATTTTGTGGAAATGGACGTTATCCAGCTACCGTACAAAAATTTCATTCTTTTATTTTGGGCCACATTCCGCATTATATGTATTTGAAATGTTATTAAATTTATTTTTTCAATCAATAGAATTTTCCCAATTAAAATTAAAGTAACTTGTTTATACTATTGAAATTTCCTTGCTAATTAGATATTGTACATACTCTCATTTTATTTTAAAGAAATAAAAACTTAATTTTTCTTTAAAAAGAAAACCTCTGACTACATTTCAAAATTTTCAATTGTTTTTTATAACTTATATAAATAAAAGGACGAAAATGTGTTCAATTATGTATTATAAACTAATTAGGTTTACTCATGCTTATTCAACTTATTCAACATCTAATAATACATATACACATATATATATATATATATATATATATATATATATATATATATATATATATATATATATATATATATATATATATATATATATATATATATATATATATATATATATATATATATATATATATATATATATATATATATATATATATATATATATATTATATATATATACAAATATTCAACAAATTTCCTTTAATTTTTCATATAATTTCACTTTAAAAAAGTATATATTTGGACAGTGATTTTCATCAATTTTTCTCTAACTTTCTGTGTAAATCTATTTTCCTTCTTGAAAGAAAATATATGTACAACAAAAATAAAATTATTGTTTAAGAAAAATTTGTTAAAAGAAATTCTCTATTTTGTTTTTGTTCTTTTTTTTGTAGATATGCTGTTTCTCTAAAATATGTTATTGTCTTTTCATTTTCATGTTTTCCCCATAAACAGCTTACCACTTGAAAAATTCTCCCTATTGGTCCTCCATTTTTGTTCTTCAACAAAAAAATATGTTTTTTATAACAATGAACATGGGTAAAAAAATGTTAATATCTACATCATTATTTTAAAATTTTCTGGTGTATTTTGTATCTATTTTTTATTTTTTACTGAACATTACCAAACCATACACCGAAAATGGTTAAAAAGTTGTAAGTTAGTAGAATAGAAAAGATTACAAAATTTTTTTTTAAGAACTTACTACCACATCTAAAGAAGACGAAAAAATAATAACAACTGCAATGAAAATGTAGAATTTTTTTAAATATATATATAAAATGAAAATATGTCCTTTTCGATTGTAAGGAATAACAAGAAAAGTTCAAAAAAATACATAATGTTTTTTTTGGAAACATTGTATCTCTGTTAAAAGAAAAATCTTCTAGGATAGAAATATCTAAACAAAACAACAAAATAATATGTTTAATATAAAAATTTAAAATAAAAAAACATTTAACTTAAATTTTTTTTCTATGATTTTTTCTTTAACATCATAAGATGTGTTACTTTGTGATATATGCAGTAGCAGTTATATAAATGTGTATTTTACTTTATCTAATCTGTGTAATAGAAAGAATGGGGTGTGCTACCATTACATTAATATTATAATTCAGTGGGCTGTAACAATCGAATAGCTCCCTGGTATCAAAATCAGCATCAAAATTAACTAACTCTCAGAATCAAAATAGATTAGATTACTGAATAAAAAGTTTAAAGGATATGCGTCAAAATTATGCGAACTTGTCGAAAAGTACGATCGCCTGATAGTATATATAAACTAAAATTATATTACTTCACGTGGTTTTTCAAGTGGCACAGCTTCTTTGCGAAAATAAGGAAAAATCACTTCCGTCGATCTCTGTTGACGCAGAACGTTCTTAAGAGATGACATGTGAAGTAAATCAAATATCCTATCAATCATTTAAGAAAAAAACAGTATTAACAATGCTTGCAACTGAATAGATATAGTTTATAAAAAGCATGTCTCATTATCTAATATTTCATTCTGATATTTTATAAAAAATCTTCTTCACGAAATTAGGATTAAAGCGAATTAATATGAGTATATAGTTCTTTAATATGATAGATTATGTTTTTAGAAAAATGAACCATCAGTAGACACCCCATTCAACTGCAAAACTCTTGTTTTATATTATATTTTCCACATATTTCATCATTTTCACAGCATATATCATTTTTTTTTGTTGTTGGAAGGTATTCTTGTATATTCCCTAGGTACTAGGATACATATGTATATAAATATTAATTTTTTGTTTCGCATTATTATTTTTTAGGTAATGAAATACAACAAAAAAAAAATATATAAAAAGGGTAAAAGATGAAAAGTACACATAGAAAAATTACATTGTTATTTTTCCTTATTTTTTTTTTTTTTTTGGTTTTGATGTTTTTGGTACATAATGCAAAATTTATTAAGCTCAAAAGATGTTAATAGTATTCTTTGGTTAATGATCCGCATTATAAAAGCATATGTATAAAAAAAATCTAATATTTGAGATAATATAAATCTTTCGTGTATTTTAGTTTGTGCAACATTTGCTATAGATATAACTATTATTATATTTGATATACATTAAAAAATACATTATTACCTAATATTGTTAGAAGTTAATGTAAATAAAAAATGAAGAATAAAAATTATTCATTCCGTTAAATAGCTCTTTTAATTTGTTATATCACGATTTCTAATAATTATTTTTTTACTTACAGCAAAAGTACAAAAACACTATTAAAGTAAAATAACAATATAGGAACATACTTACAGGACAAACTAAATCTAAATTATCTTATTCACTGATTTATCCTCTAATGAAATCTCTATAGTATAAAAAATAGAATTGATAAATTTCTAACCGAATAACAAATATCCTTTGGGTGTAATGTAATTATGAAAAAGGTTTTAAACTAAACTATTAAATTTGATTTAATGCATAAGTTCCCTTGATGAACATAGAAAAACTTTTCCTCCAACAAATTATATTATATATTTATATATATTACAAAAAACTTTCTTTATATATATATAATAAGTTTTTATTGCTGATAAAAAAAATCTTTGATTTTTGATGGACAACCATAAAATTATATATGACCTCTCATTAACTATAAATAGTCTAATCATCAGGCTAATACCATTTCAAAGTTTAATCTTCTAATATTTACAGTATTGTTTTTATAACCTAAAATCCAGTCCCTATTGATTCACTGTGAACAAGTTCATAAAAAACAAAAACAAAAAAATTATATTCTATAACGTCCCATCATAAATATACAATTATGTCCTGCGTATGCATATTTTAGTTTTACCCATATATAAAATATTTGTATCTATGATGTGTATAAGTAAATATTAAAGGATTTATCCATATGACATATCGCCGTAAAACCAAAATTTAATGAAAGTGCTTTTGGTGTAAAAACCCCAAATTTTATACATCCTGTATAATTTCAATCTTTCTCATATCATAAATGTTATATTTACTCAAACCAATGATATACAGAAAAAAAACTTGTTGTCAAAATATATACCACAAAAATTATGGTTTAAAAATGGTTTGTTATTAAAATTAAATGGTTTACCTGGAATGAGGGGATAATTAGAGTATGGCTCTTGATTATATTACCCAATATATATATATATATATATATATATATATATATATATATAGTATATTATCATTATCAAATTTCTATGGTAGGTCATATTTGTTTTAAAAAAATCTCTTTTTTTCGTTTGTTGTTGAAATAATGTTTAGTCATAGGGGATAGGTCTTAGGTAGTTAAAATCAAACTCTAAAATAGAAGCTTATCTCCTCTCTATCAAATTTATTATTCTAATGTTTATATGAGTTTATATCTAAATACCGCAGTGTAAAGGATTTATTGATGCTGAGTATTTTTAGATTTACTAAAATTATAATTAATTATATTATGACTAATTCCTAGCTTTTTGGCAAAAAAAAAAATGTTTGGATATATTTTCTACTCTTTAAGCTTTGCTAATACTAGTCACCGGAAATTATGTTATGAAGGTTTTTATGTATATTTTAGATTAAAAAGGTTCCACACATCTGTTTGTATCGGATCAATATAATATGTTTCTTTTTTGGTTTTTGTACAAAATTAAAAATAAATTTCCTTTATACATATTATAAAAATTTAAAACTTTAGTTTGATTTAAAATAGTAAAATCATTTATTTCTCTTTATTTTTGAATAATATAAATGTATGT
Organism: Empis livida; assembly: GCA_963932195.1. Classification (NCBI taxonomy): domain Eukaryota; kingdom Metazoa; phylum Arthropoda; class Insecta; order Diptera; family Empididae; genus Empis; species Empis livida. The sequence goes on along the minus strand of OZ010645.1, from coordinate 32,498,367 downwards.
ATATACTATATTATATGTTTGATCCTATATATATATAAAATTAATAAATGTACAAAATAAATATGAAAATAATTTTGATAGAAATTAGGATATTAGAGTTTACTTAAATTTTCGAAATTTGAATATAAGTTGTTTAATCTTGTGGAATGCTCTTGCCTCAATAACTATAATTAAAAAAACCGTATTTCACAAAAAAAAAACATGTTTAAATATAATAACAGAGATTAAAATTACCAGATAACATACGAGTATTTTGTTGAACTCATTTAAAATATTTGCTATATAGAATTTGTATAAAAATATATGAATTTAATGTTCACGTTGTATTATTTATCATTTTCCAGAATAAACAAAAACATACCAATTATAATCCACCTACTTTACATGTGGTATGATTTAGCTTAAAATTATGGGTTATCAATTATTATAGTTAAAAGTTGCTATATCTCTAATAAAAATATTTTCGCTAATTGTACTTTAAATGGAAAATATAAATTTACCTTTAGGGATATTTTTTATATAAATAAAAATAAATTTTTCAGTCCTTTGTTTTTCAACATATATAAAGAGATTATCTATTTAGATTTTAAGTTTATTGAATTATAAATATAATTACATTAGTTTTATCACTAAACAATATCACACAGTTGTTGTTTTTTTTTTTTAACAAAAATTCTAGACAAATACTATCTTACAGGATAATAAGAGAAAAATTCGAAAATATTCCCTATAATTGTTGAAATTAATTATAAATACGTTAAATCCAGAAAACAGAAATAGTTGAAGAAAAAAGAAGCTTAATTTTATAAAAAAAATTTTATATTTTTTTATTACAGAAAAAAGTAAAATTAGGATTTTGTTTATAAATTTACTGGTAATCATGATTGTAATTAGAAGTTTTAATATAATTTTTCTTAATATTTTCTTTCTTTACATAAAATTTTGATTAAATTAAATTGCTCTTCTCAATGATTATTAATATTTTGTACCCTTAATTATAAAATTATATAATAATAATTTTTACAATTATTTTTGCGAAAAAAAACCGAAGCAAATAAGGACTGATAAAAAAATAGTGAAAAATATTCCACCCTCATTTAAAGTCATTATTCTCTTTAAAGTTCAAATCCCCAATGTACAAAAATAAAATACAAAAAATAAAGCAAACAATCCTTAAAGTAATCCAGAAAATCACTGCACCCTTAAGTGTTATACATAAGGGTAGTTTTTCCTAGTTTTCTTTTCCTTCCAATATTTTTTTTTGTTCATATTTTCTATTTGCACAAATATGGAAGTATTTAATTTGACTAACTTTAAATATTATATTTTTGTAGCTTTTTTTCACACAGTTAGCAAATGAAATTTTTTTTTTTACAATTTTTTTCTTTTTTTTTAGAACATAAAAATTAAAAAAAAGGAAATAGTTTTTTGTTGAATTCTTCCACAATTATGGACATTTATTTATTCTTCAGTTAGTATGAGTGGTGCTATTTTAAATATTAAATTTCATCCTTTTACCTCTCTCAGTCAATAGTTGCTTTTACTCTTGCTAGTTGCCTTCGCCACAATGACCACCAATTCATGTTTTATTTCTTAATATTTGTCCTTAACGTTCTTGGAAAAAGCTTTAGCTAATTTTAAAAATATAATATATATGCATGATATATAAGCAAATAAATAGTAATTTATATTCAATTAAATTTTATTCTTAAAGTTCAATTAAATTTTATTTAACAGATTAAAGTTTTATAAAATATAATTTATTGGAAATATCAATAGAATTAAAATGTGCAGTAATTAATTTATTTACATTAAGTTTGATATATTAAATCGAAACTATAAAAACGTTATTGTGGTTACTCTAAATTGTATATCATTTTAAAAGAAATCTATATTAAAAACTAAGTTTCGTAGTTTAATTCCAGTTTGAACAATAACGCTTAAAATATATTGGAATAAATTTATAGTTTTAGGAATTTGTATATATGTAATTTAAAAACAAATTATATATTAAAAATGAAGTCCTATATTGTTGTATTATACATAGTCATATAAATGAAATTGCATATATACCAATAACTCGCTTTGCGTCGTAGATACGTTCCAAAAAATCGCGACTCAAATCGAAACGAAGGAAAGTGAATTGCTATTTTCTATTGGAAATCATATAAAGATCAAAGATAGGTTACTGTAATTTTCTTTCAGTCCTTAAATGTTAAAAAAAGAAGAATATTTAAATAACAAAACAAAAGTAAAACTTTATTAATTCATTTAAAAACATAAAAATGACTAGTAATTCAATCAAAATTTAAAAATATGTACACAAAATAAAGAAATAAATTATGAAATTATTCAGACTCTGTAGACGAGCTTATGGTCAATGGAGTTTCTTTTCCAAAAAATTTGTCCAAAATTTGCTGAACAGCTTTTTTTCTGATGTTAAGGTAAAGTTCTTTGTAACAATTAATATCATTTGCTACCGCTCGAGAAACTTTTACACTTCTTTCGCTGTCAGGATCATTTTTTGAAAAAATCGCAATCGCTTCGTGCTTCTCCGAATAATAATAAAAAAAACAACGAAATTCAAAAAACAACGACTCATAGCGAAAATGAGTCTTAATTCAGTAACGACGTAACTTAGAAAAAACGCAAAACGAAACGACGCAAAGCGAGGTATTGGTGTAATTTCATTATTTGATTTCTGAATTTCTTATTAATTCCAATATTTTTTATCAGTTTATTTGATTTAATATTTTAAAAAATGGTCAGAAATTGGGTAAAATGCACACAATTACCTTTATTATGTAGACGTCCTCGTTCACAAATTTAAATGTTCTCTAATTTAATATAAAACATTATTTCTTTGATAATGATAATACAATAAAAGCATTTAATACAAATAATTACAAATATAATATTAATCATTACAACAATTTATTTCAGAATAAAATCAATAACTTTTAGAAAATATTGAAAATTATTAGTTCACTTACAATAAATAAAACGAAATATATTTGATATCATTAAAGTAATCTTTTTAATGGTATTTAAAAATAATTTGAACTTTTGGCAATAAATAAACTATATACGTATATAATAATTGATTTTTAATTGGAATTGAGTATTTAAAAATATACTAAAGGAATTAAATTAAAACCACTTTTATAAAATTTTAAGTGGTGAATTGAAATAAAATTATTTTAATTCAATAAATATTATATTATATAGAGTTTAAAATAATTTTTATTATGGGTTATTTATGCCTGATAACCATATAACTTTAATTATTTTAGATCTTACCTTTATGTTCAATATTAAATAAATTCAGAATTTTAATATATAGTTCTAAATCTAAATTAATGTTTTTCTAATAAGTACATATTACGGCAAATATATTTTTTTTTACTTCTAATTGAGATGAAATTTATAAAACTGTATTTATATTTCGGTTAAATTTGTATTATAAACAAGATTTTAATAATTTGGTATATTAAATAACATTAAATTTTACTTAAAATTTACTTAAAATTTAAAAATTTAGGAAAATTATAAATATAAACTATGTTTTAAACATAAACTATTTTCAATAAATCATTAAAGCTTATTTAGTATTATATTAATAATTCTGAGAAAGTACATCTTGTTTCTGTTTTGAAAATGTACATATATATAATCTAAATTCTAAAAATAACAAATTTAATAATTTTCATTTTTAATCTTATAGACTAATATTTTTACCATACAATAATAGATATATCTATGCATTTATATTATTATATATATGCAAAATCTGATATACTTATTATCATATTACTTCAACTTTAAAAATTTAACATATACAAAACTTAATATACCATAAATAATGTCTCATGGGAACATACCTGAAAACTGTTTAAAAATCTTCATAAATAAACCTGCATGTTATATAGTACACAAAACATTAAAGTCTGGGGAATACCCTTACTTATATTAACTTATATACGGTATACTATATACCGTATATTTATATATATATATATTTTTTTTTTTAAATATACAAATTGACATTATATAAAAAAAAAACTAAATACTCTAAACCTGATGGCTGCCGCTACCTTATATATTATAAGCTCATCAATTCTGATGATGAACTTATAATATATAAGGTAGCGGCAGCCATCACCGTCCTTACCCAAATACCGCCAGGCAAAATTATATTATTAAAAAACAAGTGTAGGGTTCTGATACCGTCGTTTTACATATTGCTAACGAATAAAACGAAAATAATCCGTATTTGTGCTGAGAGTTCTGAGTTTTTAAGTTGAATTTGCTTCTGATAATAGTTTTCTTAAGAACAGGTACGAATTTTATTCTTTGTTTTAAAACTAATTTAGACAACTAATTAGTGGAAAATGGTTCATTAGTGTAAATTGATATTTTTTAAAACTATTTTTGGCAATAATTTCTTATAAAAATTCGTTTATATAAAAAAAGTGATTTAAATTATGGCGGTAATTGGATATAGCAAGTACCACCTTATTGGTGGTAATAGGATATTTTACAGCAGCATTTTAGTTATAGATTTTAATAATTTTTCTAAATATTTTTAAATTATTATAAAGTTCATTTATTTAAACATTCGAAGTCCAATTTTCGTTATTCATTATTTTTCAAAATAATTAGTTATATTTAACTATTTTATGTTTTACTTACTAAAAATTATTAGAATATTAAATAACAATATGCACTAGCATTTTAAAATTAATTCATAAGTCTAAAATTATCAAAAAAAAAAAAAAATTATGTATGACGATAGAAAGATCAAGAAACGGTAATACGGTCCGATATTTCTTGTAGCTGTAATATATGTAATACAACCAAATAATATCAAATTCAAAAGAACCAAACTCTATCAGTATTCAAAAGATACAATTGAAGCTGTAAAATATAGATATAGTATTTATAAAGCCAGGAAAATGTTTCGAGCTACTAAAAGGAGCTACTTTAAAAAGAGATCAAAGATAAAGAAATAAACTGATAAAAGGATTAACAGAACTTCAAGATTTGAAGTAGAGCTAAAGAGTTTTGGTACCAGATGAAAAAGGTAGAACAAAATATCAATTGAAAAAAGGTATAAGAAAATACTACTTGTATTTTATGAAAATTATGAATTATGAACTATTTCCAGGCTTATTTGTAGAAATAGTTCTGCAAAATAATTTATTAAATTAATTTAAAATAAAAAAAATGGCAATGACAGGACATACGTATGTGGTCTAACATTGATGATGTTTCTGTGTACCCAAAAGCAGATATAACATACATATCGCCACCAACTTTAATAAATAATATAGGACTGTATTCCGTCCCTGAACCGTAAAATTAAAAGAAATAATTAAGTTCAATATAAATTCTTAATGTTATAATTTTCACTGACAAAAAATGTGCGTTATTTATGTTTTGTTTTATTTTTAATAATTTACCTTTGTTGAAAATTTTGCTGAATTAATAGTATACATATATTTCTTTTATATATAAATTATTTTTATGTTATGATTAAATGTTAAAATTTGAACAAATTAAAAAAAGGTAACAGTTATTTACTGAACTAAAAATAGCCAAAATATTAAAAATATTGGCCCTGGCGGTAATTGGAGCAATAATCTATACATTTAATTTCTAAAAAAACTGCAATATACAGATAATTAACTATATTTCCATATAATAATTAAAAAGACTGATTACAATAAATTTTTCATTCAACTTTATTATCATTTCCTTGAGCGAGCTATTAAACTGGCGGTAGTTGGTGGTTTTACCTTATATGATAAAATGTTTTAAAAAAATATACTATATATAAAACTTCTGTATATTATTTGATAACAAACAACCACAAACGAAATGACAAACTTTCAGATAGATTTTGTCCTCAAGCAATAAATATATATATATGTGTATATACAGTGGTGAGCTGTGGAATTATTATCAGAGGGCTCGCATGCAATTTATTTTATAGATTTATTTTTAAAAAAATCATCGTTATAATAATGGCTTTATTTTATGTATAAAAACATAGGAACTTTTGTTACTAATACTAATTTATAAAATATAATATTTTAATTATTCAGCAAAGTCCAAATCGGGTTTTCATCACTCGTTATTTCCTTCACATTTCTTTGTGCTGCAGTTGCAGGACGATGAGATTTTAAAAATTTCTCTACATACTTGACAGGCTGCCAATTCCCAAATGATGGACCATTTAAATTTATTGTCATTAAATCGGATAAATGCTCAATGGACAGACAGTTTCTTTTTTCTGTAATTATGTTGTTCATAAGGCCTTATCTGCTTCAGCAGAACTAACCGCTACTGTTTCCAAAATTGTTCTGGCTTTTTTTATTGATTCAGGAACATTAGTAATTGATTCAGGCACGTTTGCTAAACCATTATCTACGAAATCTCGAAAATCGTTTGTGTTAACTTTATATTTTAAAATATTTTCTAAAATTTTAAGCCTTTTTACTCCATCACACCAAGGAGTAATAATATTTTCAATTTGCCACGTTCCTGGATAAAGAACGCCAAAAACATCCATTATTTCTATTTCACGGTCTATTTTTAAATTATTTGAATCAATAAGCCTTTTTTTCAATAAATTGTTAATAGCATTTAGTAGTTTTTCCCCCGGTAATTTCATATATCTAGAATTGCTTTTTATTTGAATAATAAATGTGAAGTGATTCTACTCTAACTATCGATTTCGATAGTTAATATTTTAAATCGATACTATCGACATTATCCCATAAATTATTCAATTATATATGCTTTTACAATTCGTTTTAAAACAAATATATTTTTGAAATTCATCAAGGGGCTCGCTTATTTTTTGAAGTTTATCAGAGGGCTCCATAAATCTTCTAAAATTTATCAGGGGGCTCTTGCGAGCCCCTGCGAGCCCCCTTCAGCTCAGCACTGTGTATATATACTTTTTTGCATTTCAAATATATGAAAAATCTATAGTCTTTCTTAGTGTATACATATATATTTGCATATAATATTTATTTATGAAATTATGTTAATATTTACAAATGAATTTATTTATAGTTATTATAGTTATTTGATATATTTTTCTAAATAAAAAAATAGTTTACTTTTATTAGATCACCTTGTGTTAATTAATTAATAAATTGTATACGTAGGATGTTTAGTTTGTTGCATAGTTTTTTGAAAAGTTGTATTATAATGTATATTGAATTGAATTTTAATAAATATATTCTAAATTATCAAAAATTAATCGACTTTTGTTTCTATTCATCACATTTTAAAAATTGAAATTATATTCAAAACTCTGACAAATATTTTATAAATTAGATTAATATTTACAAAACGACTATGTAAGGACTAAAATATCTTTTTGGGGACCTCAAAATTGATGTTTAATTATGCGAAACATCTGTTTGTTTGAAAAAACCATTTTTATTTTTCATAATTATAACTTTTATGACTGACGGCATTATTAAAATACGGTAAACATTCAAAGTTCATAATTATTTAAAAATTATTCCAAATTTACTAAAACATTTTGTCGTTTCTCAAAAAAAAAAAAACATCCATCTGTAAAAACAAATGTATGAATTGTAGTATTAAACTTTAAAAACTTCATAGTATATTATAATAATCCTTTCAGTGACATATTGTAAACCACTGTCATATAGAAAAAGACACAAATGAGGATGTATATTACGAACAAAAGCAAAACCAAAAAAAAAATTTTTAAAAAAATAATATTTGAAAAATAAAAAAAATTTACATAAATAGAAAATTTTTGAGATAGTATTATTATTATTTAATCTCAAAGGTACTTTCACAGGAACAATTCATAACGAAACAATTTGCATAACCACCCATAATGGTTATTCAGTCTCTCTCGGCCATTGTATCGTTTATATTATATCTAGCATAGAATATTTCTGTAATTTTTCGAAATATACCAACATTTACATAACATTTCATTCATTTATATAAAGTAAATACACAAATGTGGCTTATTTGTATCTATTTATTTGAATGGACTATGTTCGGCAATCATTCTAAACATATATATCTACACATATATGTATAAAATACTTCAACTCTTCTATCAAATCTATTCAACAATGCAGAATAGAAAAATAGATGGAACACAAAAAAATATATATATATGTATCACAAAATATATTTCATATTTTGTTTTAATAATGTGCACATAAGAGATGAATTTATACAAGGTGACTAACACTATATAGTAAATATAGTTAAATGAACAATTCCTAATTATATGTAAAAAAGAATCAGTTAAACCAATGAAATAACTTAAATTTTCACTCTGTGCAAGTGCTGGATACTAAAATGAACAATTGCAACAAAAGTATGTTTAAAACAAATAATAAAATAAGTAGTATTTTAAATTATAATTACTTAGTTTCAAGTGATATTATTACAATAAAATACAAGTCTGGATTTGGAAATTATTAATTAATCTTTAGAAATTAATTCTAAAATAATTATGTTAGTCGAAACGACAAATTTTCGATAATTAAAAAAAAAAAATTCCTGGTAATTATGACCAAATATAACACTGACAAAAGCACCCAGTATATATATCAATTTTTTATATTATTTAAAAAAAAATATTTATACAAATATGATTTTGGTTTTGCCCAAACACACTAAATCCAAAAATAAACCAGGATCATTCTGACTAACGAAAAAAAAACAAGGAATAAGAAAAAAATTAAAGCTTTTTTTTGCCATACATACATATAGAATATTTCAATATTTAAGCTTAATGTCATATGTTTTATTCACACAGGAAAAATGATAAATTCATACAAATGTTACATGACATTCTTTTTTTTCATCTTATTTTATTTTATACTTTAGTTACACATATTCCAAAAATATATGATATATGTATATAATGTTTATCTATAGGCACCATATTAAAAAAACGGGAAAAAAGATTTAAATAATAAAAAAAAGGAAATATGCAAGGATCAACTGTGCATAGAAATATTATTGTTGCTATACAGAGCGTACAAAACATAATAAAAGTGTATATATATATAATACTAATAAGAATACAAACAACCACACCGGAGAATATTCAGAGAACTTTGTGCATTTGACATGTGGAAGAGTTAAGGGCTACCACATATATAATGACACATTTTTAAAGGATTTCGTTAAAGGGTTAATTTTAAACACATAATGCACTGGAATATTGTTAGTTTATAAATACATACATATAATATATATATACATATATAAATTTATTTAGGGTGATGCATAAAGTTTATTTTAATTTTTTGAATATGATATTTTCCGATTTAATCCTTAAATAGGATTAGTTATGCATTACAATAATTACAAAAAAGTTCATATATAAACGATATATTAATTTAAATTACTATTAGATTTATATTATTTTTGTTTTGTAATGCTAATTTTATGACTTTCCTTTTTTTGTATGTCATTTTGTAGATGGATGAACTAATAATTTTTTTACAAAAAAGTTTTCTAATTAAAATTATTTTTTTGTCGGATTATAAATTATTATATAGATTTGTTAATATGATTCAGAAATTAATTATTTTGGAGTATTCAGTGCTCTGACATTAAACAAAACCTAATTAATAAATTAATAATATGTGGAAATTATTAGATTAATTTTAATTAATAATATATAAGTTTAATGGTACTGATTAAAGGGACATTCTTAATTTGTTCCACCCAAATTTAGAGAACTCTAATTCGTTAAATTATACAACTTATGAAAAATTTAATAGTGAAATTAATTGATATAAATCTAAAATCACTGAACAATTAAAAATATTTAAATATCCTTACTAAATATAATAAATTAAATGGCAAAAACTTCAATTAAATGTCACAAATTAAAAATATTTACAATAATCACTAAACATCAAATAACTTTGATAAAGAAAAAAAAACATTTAAAATTTATATGAACAAATTATTTTTATCTCTTTATATCCTTTCACCCATTAAAAATCATCTATATATTTTATATGTACATACTATAATTTTTAAGGATATAATATATAAATAAGTATACCACCTTTTAAATATGTTAGTAAGTCTGTATTTTTAAACGACTTGTCTACATAAATTACAATTTCTCATGTAACAAAACAAGGACATGGAATAGGTATAGGATATTGTTTTTTTTTAACGTAATATATCCATATATAAAATGTTAAAAGTCCTCAACATTTATTAAAATATATTTACCATCTTAGTTGGTTTGTTATGTTTTGTTTTTTTTTTTCTACTTATATCCTTCCTATTTAAATTTATTCTTTCTCTCTGATATATTTATTGCTTTGGACTTTGTAACATTAATAAACATCGTAACGTAATAAATATATATACATATATATATATACCATCTTTATGTAAAAAGGTATCCTTTCTGTATTTTTACTAGATCCAAAGTTTTAAAGAATATATCAATGGAAATAAAAAAAAAAATCCTTTAAATTATTAGAAAATTTCTTTATTTTTTTTTTGCATCGACAAATAAAGTGAGTTCACTTTTTTTCAGGAAAATTTTGATATTAATAAACGAAAAATATGCTGTACCACCAAAAAGACGAGTTTTTAATATAAATTATGTATATATAAAAATAAACAAAAATATAAAATATATCTAGAAAATTTATTAAAATTTCTAATAGCTATTATTTTACTTTGGATATCAATTCCAACTTTCAAATTTTGTATTTAACTTACTGCAAAAAAAAAAAAGAAATAACAACAAGAAGAACCAACATTTATATCGTATCGAATATTTTATAGGTTAACTATACTATTTTGGAGGGAGAATGTAGAAAAAAAAATTAAAGTAAACATATCCTTATTTACACAATATTACTTACCTGTCATGATATAAAAAAAAATATTATTATATATACATATTTATATATCGAAAAAACATTATGGAATATTTTTCTATAAATGAACCAATGTTTATTAGACATGCAAAGCTATTTATTTACCTATACCAATATAAAATAATACATATAAATTTATATGTACATACATATATCACCTGCTGATATATTCCATTAGAAGATGGATTGGAGAATAGCAAAAAAAAATTAAAAAACCTCTTAAAGCTCAGAGGATTTTTCCGTTTATCATGATGGTTGGGAGGGTTTCTGGCTTTTTTTTACCTTTCTTTTTGTTTTTAATGTAGGTGTATATGAGTTTTTCATAGACATCACAAATTTAACTTATATCCAAGTGATTTCATGTTACACCATTAATGTATAACCACGACACAGCATCAATCGAAATGTATCATATATCGTGTAATTTTTTGGGAAAGGGACAAACAAATTTATTAGAACATATTACGCCGAAAAGAATTTATAGTTTAAGGTAATTAAATTATTTCAATCTAATAGAAATAGATGAAATTTTACTTTGATGTTAAGCTTTTTCAATTTTCAATATTATCCTTATAATTACAAACTACCGTAAGACTGTAGATTGATATTCTTTCTTAGAAGACAGTCAGAGTGTCCTTCGATATTCTTATAAAATTAAGATTATCTTATTGTTAAGGAAAGTATTTTGAAAATGTCACAACTATAAGGAGATTAGAAAAGTAAAATTTTACATATTGTTGTAGTACTTTATTTATACTTAATATAAATATAGAAGCATCGAAAATTTAAGGCGTATAATAAAAAAATATCACGTGACTTTCTAGCTAAATTATTTTCTATTTGACTTAGTCAATAAACAGTATGACAATTGAATTTCTATATCTATATAAAAAAATATAATGTTGATTAAATAAAAACTTTGATGAAATCAACTTTAATAAAACTTTCTATATTAGTTTAACCTGGATTTATAAACCCAAAAACAAAAAACGAACGTTATTATTTTTGTTTTTTATACTATTAATCGAATTAAAAAGTAATAAAAAAGTTTGATTTAGTTTTGATAAATGACGTGTACATATTATCTTTCAATTTTGGAAATATTTCTTTTTTATTATTATTACTTATGCTTACCACATTTTTGACATATTTTTTCTATGTGCAAATTTCTAATTAATATTTATAATATTAAATAGATTCGGCTACCAATAGAAAAAATTCTATATTCTCTATTCTGCACAATTCTCACGAATTTTCAATTTCTTCTTCTTCTATATTTTGTGATATTTAAATTGAAGAGGTCGCGTACCAAAAAACATTCTTCTAAAATTCAACAGAGTGTAACTTTAAAAAGGTAAAAATAAAATATAAAAAAAAATTAAAAATTTCTTGTAATTTTATACTTTATTAAAATTTATTTACATCAAAAAATTTGGGATTTTCTTTTTTCAACTTATTTTTATTCTTCGTGTTGTCGTTATATAGAAAAGTTTGTCTTTTGCAATAGATTCATGGATGAATAGGATTTAAATAAATTTTTATATAAATATCTATATAAATTTTAACGATCCCTTAGATTATTATTTTGATTGTGGTAAATTTCTTTACAACCCCCGTCTTTATATTTTTGGGTAAAAGAAAAAAAATCTAAATTAGAGCAATCCACCCATTTTTTTTAGTGGTAAACCAAAAATAGATCACCACTTGGTTTTCTCATCTTACATACACAAACTTATAAAATCTTTTCAGTGAAAAATCTATTGTAAAAGAAAAAAAAATATTTTTTTTTTGACTCTATTTAAATAGCGTTTTTTTTTGTGTATTATTCCTGTAAAAAATATTATTAATGCTACCACAGATGATAGGTAGTAGAATTTCTTATTTTCTATTCTTTTAAAAAAACCAATTGGAGAGGGAGGGTGGTGGTTAATTTTTGTCGACCTAATTAATGGGTGGTTGTTTATAGCCTGTAAAATATAAAAAAAGAATGTAGGTAAAATTTATCATAAATGTAATAAAAAAAATATAATATTAGACTTATAATATAGTATATAAGCCTAGATGGGCATCGTCATTTGAAATAGTCTTTTATTCAATTTAAATATGATTGTTAACTGTTCTAAAAAATTTGTATTTTTATCCTAAGAAAATATCAAAACTTTTTATAGTCTTAATTCAAGAACAGAAGTACTTTGCCTTCTCCTTTTAAAATAATAATAATAATAATAATTGTATGGTGATGATTATAATCATACAATACAACTTCATGGATAAAGAAGGACAATTTAATAGAAACAAAAAAAAATTAAAAAAGCAAAAGAAAAAAATAATTTAAAGAAGTTAAGCTTGATTACAAATTTAGTTGAATGGTAAAATCAGTCAAAAAATAAGTTTATTTTATGGTTTTGTCCTATTTTTGGTATGCACCTTTTCCTTTTTTTGTTCTATGTTCTATACAAAAAAAAAAAAATTTAAAAAGGAAAATAGAAAACAAAAAAAAACATAAAACATCAGTGTCGGGCAGTTAATGCTTGCTTACTTCTTTATTATGAATAATGGACGATAAAATATATATAAAAATAAAAACGTGGACCTTTTGTTTAATTTAATGTAATATTTTAGGTCAAGAGCCAGTAAACTGCATATTTACATAATTTCTTTTATCTATTAACGTATTATAACTTAATAGATTACTTAGTGTAAAGTTGAGTAACGTGATATATATGAGGAATTCCATCTATTCATTTAAATAGTAATTCTAGTTTTTCAAGTTAGGTTGTCAAGTAATTAAAAATGTATAATTGTTGAGATATTTAATTCCAAGGAGTAATTTTTCAACCAATTCATTACAATCATTTATTAATATTATAAAAGATCATGAATTGTGTTTTTATGCGTTTGATAGAATATTTATAATATTTCTGATACACAAAATAGAAATTAGCTGTTTTTGTTAGCAATGCTCTTGAACTACAAGAAAATTTTAGAAAAATAAATTTTACTTTATTTAAATTGCTTTCATAGAATGGATAAAAATGTCAAGTTAGGATATTAAAAAATAAACTGCAGTGTTTAGTTATGATTTCTTTTGCAAATAACATATTCTTAGGTAAAAAGAATTAATTATTATAAATTTCAATTTTAATTTCATGTTTAAAGTTTCTTGCTTCTGACGAAATCTGTAATTAGCGTAAATTTAGTTTAAAAAAAATCTTATAAAATATTTTGAATATTTTATATTATAATTTATTTGTTAAATTAAAATAGGTTAATTGATTAGAAATGGGTATAATCATAGGTATCAATTATTTGGTGTCAAGTTTTCTGTAGGGTGATGTATAAAGGAAAAGTTTTTTGTACATTCCCTATAGAATTTAGTAAATTCACCAGCTTTACCAATGAAATATAATATTTCTGAACAGTTTATAATATCATTTGAACATTATATTTTCCATTTAATAATTTAAATAATTGTTCATTATAATTGCGAAAATATTTTGAAGTAAAGTCTATAAGGATCAAACTTAAATTACCATGATTTATAAGAAGTTTAAAACAGAGCATTTTTTTCCAATTTATATTCTCAGGTGCAATAAAAGGAGACAGTCATTATCATGTAATAATTTCCTTAAAATATCCATGCATCAAGAAAATAATATCTCTTATTTTAGATAAAATGTTATAAAACAGTAAACAACATACAGTGTTCCTTCGTCAGGCAAATTATTATATTCATCATGACGTTGATATGACTTTGTTTCTCCTTGCTGTATGTGTATAGTATTTGTGCTTAGATATATATGTATTTGTATTTTTTTGTCTATTATTTTTTTGCTAGCGTACTCAGTGATTCATTATATCATCGCGCATACAAATACGCAAAATTCCTAATTTGTCTACATGTCTATCCTTCTTCTGAAGTTTTCTCGCTCCGGATAGATATACAAGCATAATAAATTTATAGATCTTTTTCTAAGTTTTTTCTCTAGGGAAATCTAGGTCATTACATCATGGTGAAAATAATACCATGACGGTTTTTATTTCTTTTGCATATATAAATAAATATATCAAACACAAAAAAAAATTTCTTCGAACTGGTATAAGTATAATTTTCAGTATGTATATAAATTATTTAAAGGATAAAATATATTTCTTGTGTTAAATTTTAGCGATATTATTATAGAAATATATTTTGTTTTAAATTATTCATCACAAAACTAGAAATATCTACTTTGTATATATAGTTTATATGATGATTTTGTAGTTCTAGTGTTTACTGTGCACTTTGTAATTTATTGTGTTTGTTTTTGTTATGAAAAGAGTCCAAATATTTACGAAATATTTTTTTTATGATTAAGTATAAAATTTCACTTAAAATTAGTATCCATTATAAAATATATAAATACTTTTGAAAAAATTAAATATGTATGTAGTATAAATTTATAAATTTTTAATATTTCTAAGAAGATAATATGAAACAATTTAATGTAATAAACGCTGATAGAACTTTTATATTATTATATTAACACCATTATAAATTTAACTATTTCTATTTGAATGTTAAAATCAAAGATTCGTAATTTAAACAATTAAGCTTATGTACAAGTCGAAAATGGTACATAAATTTTCAATTTAATTCTACAAGATAAAATTTGTGTTTTTTTTGTCTATAAATTATGTTAAATTTTTGGAATTTTAAAATTTCCACAATATATTCTTTTTACGTTGTTAAATTGTTCAACAATAATATGATCCCTGCAATTTTGAATATTTTTACCATATGTTACACTATCTTCATTTCATTTAAATACCAAAATCTCAGTAATATTAGCTTTGTTATTGTAAATCGTTTTTTATGTTCATTTAAATCTTTTCTTTTCTACAATCTTATTTGACACCTTTGCAAGGATTTTCTAAGATAGAAAAATATTCCTTTAAGCTATAATATTGTCACATATATAGATAGAAAAATATAAGATACAGAAACATTATATTTATTTCTATATATATATATATATATATATATATATATATATATATATATATATATATATATTCATGAATTTCATAAATTTGCTCCGTTAGCGTACATAAAGCATTTTTATTATCCCCTAAAGATTTTAAAAAGAAAATTATAAGTTATGTATATATATGTATTTTATGTTGATTTACGTTTACTTGTTGAATATAATAAATATTTGAGGAAAAAAATGATATATTTCTATTTGTTATTTCATATTACATATATTTAAAATATATTAAATAATGATTTTCTAAATAGATTTTTGAATTAAAATTTTTATAAATTATATCAAAGCTCAATTTTTAAAATCAGTTTATGTATCATAATGGTATGATAAATATATTGTAGTGTAAAACCCAAATTATTTCCTTGATAACATCCAAATATATAATTTTTGTGATTATAGCCAATTAAATGGTTTTAAGTGCAAAACGTCTAGAATTACTGATCCATATGAATATAATTGGAAGCAAAATGTTGCAGTCTGAAAACTTCGATAAGGCATAGAAATATATGATCTTATTTATCAGGCATAAAAATATATGGTCGAGTTTTACTATTCTACTGTAAATTTAATGGACTCACTTGGGTTCCCAACTATAAATTTCTTTACAATAGTGAACAGATTAAAAAAAAAAAAAACAGATTAAAAAAAAAGTAGCCTTAGTAGTTACATCTATTAACCATTGATTTATTATACTCTACTTAAAATTGCATATAAAATATTTAAAATAAACAAATTTTATATAAATTTTGTTGTTTATTTTAAATATGTTTTTTTTAAAGATAATTTTTCTTAAATTTAACTTTTTAAATATTTAAAAAACGAAAACCTCCTCTATTTTATAGTTTATCTTATCAATGCGATATTCTTCCATTGAAATGAAACGATGAAACTTTAGAAATATATCTTTTTTTATATCCTTTAGTATTTATCTTTTTTTTTCCTACATATATAATAGCAATAGATAGGTATATAAAAAATAATTTGAATACAAAAAAACTTTTTTAAAAAGGACTAAAAAAAACCGCATTTTCATGTAAAAACAACAACATTAATAATTTAGTTTATTTATTAAAATAATTATTGTGTAGATTTTCGAAAAAACCAAATACATATATACAAAAAATTTATAAGTCCTTTATTTCTAGAATATTATACATATTTATATATTATATATATGTATGTATATATAGGCCATATATTTATAAGTTAATTAATTATTTAAAATATTTGTTTTTGTATTTTATAGAGAAAATTTTTCAATATTTATTTAATAACTAAAATTTAATTTACTAAATAATAATATGTATATATATTTATAAAGAGTGCAAAGAAAAAAAATAATACGTTTTCAAAAAGTTAAAATAAATATATTTTATGATAAATTATTTTTAATATTTTGCTAGGAATTAATATATTAATTTCTATTTATTAAATATTTAAAAGATATTAAGTTTAATAGTCACTATTGAAAATATACTTTTTTATGAGATGAAAATTCAAATAAATTTTCCATTATATTTCCATTATTTTTTAATTTATATTCAAATATTGAGAAAATCCTTTCTGACTGGATTGGAACGGTTTTGATAGTAAGGCAGGTGCTCTATCCATGCACCACATTTTTTTTTTAAATTTAACTACAAATATAATTTCATTTCATTACATTTATTGTAATAAAATATATAAAGATATAAAAATTTAACATTTTCACTAAAATTTAACATATCATTAACCAATTAATATTTGAATATATATGAGGGCAGATTGATAATTACGTCGACTATTTGTGATACAGGTAATGCACAGGTATGCAGTAGGTATTTTTTACCTACTTATAAATGATTTTAGAGGTAAAAAACACCTAGTTCTGCCCTCGTATTTCGTTCAATATTCTACAATAGTTTTGTTTTAATTATTTATCTGTTAGATAAATAATCATATAGGATCAATTCACAGTGATACGCATATATTTATATCATTATTTATCTAATCTATTTCATTTATTTAATATTATTTAAAGTATATTTTTGTGCAAATTTTAGGTCACAATTTGTAAAAGGTTACAATTTAAGATAAAAACTTAAATTTTATTTGATGTATTTGCATACTTTTTTTTCAAAGAAATTTATATTAATTTTTAATTGTAATTTATATACAAATATATTCAATTTATTAAAGCCGACATTTTCTTTTTTATTTACAGAGAGGTTCTGACGAACTTTTAAGTCAAACAGCAGTCATGGCACCAGCATCGGACAATAATAATCAAGATTTGGCGACAAAAAAAGCTAAACTAGAAACAAATACAGTTTTAGGTAGTGGTGTTGGTAAGTTTAATTATTACAAAAATAATATATATATATATATATATATATATATATATATATATATATATATATATATATATATATATATATATATATATATATATATATATATATATATATATATATATATATATATATATATATATATATATATATATATATATATATATATATATATATATATATATATATATATATATCAAATATATTTAAATAACATTCACAATAAATTTAATGAACAATTATTTCGTACAAAAAATATCAATTTATTATATATTTTTTATTGGCATTTATATAATAAAAATAACAGTTCATAAAATTGAATAACCACAAAAATGACACATTATGTCAAATTAAATTTTATTTAAATGTTTTTTTTCTGTCTTTAACGTTAAATGATTTCAATTATAAACAGTCAAAAAAACCCCCATTTTATGTGTACAGTTATTATTATTGGTTGGTTACTTTTGCAAATTATAAAATGATTACCAATCAATTATTTTTCCATTAAATTTTGAAAAAATATAATATTAATAAGTAGAAAATGAAATGATTTATTTGATTATTAATTAACACAAATAATTACAATTTATAAATTTGATTATTGATTAAAAGCTAGGAAAAAATATCTGTAATTATAATAATGTAAATCTGTAAAACAGATAATAATAAGTTTAATGATATTTCATTAATTTTAATTTTAGAATATTATATAATAAATAAATTTTAAATATAATTGACCAAATAAATTAATGTATAAAATAAATTAATGGTCTTGATAATAACTAATTACATATTTAATTTTGTAGAAAAATTTGCTTGTATTAAGAACTTTATTTATTCCATGAAGAGTTTGATTCTCGGATTTCGCATAAAAAAATATATAAGTACCGAACTCCTGTCCAAAAATTGTATACAATTTTTTTCATTGTTTAGATTTTATTTGTTTCTACCATTTTGGAGTATGGTGAAATCGAATATTTTATTGTCATATCTCTTATAGATTTCAAAATAATTTTTTCCGACATCGATTATTTCAGCACTTTTCCTGCATGAGAGTTATGCCTTTATTAGCCTAATCTGGTTCTGTGTAGTCATAATTTACGTTGGAACAGTGACGCGTTATGACTTGTGGTGCCCTAGGCAATATATATTTATATTTTTTTATTTTTTATGATAAACTTAAAAATTTACACCCTGTAAATTGTAGCAATATATATCTGCAATTACAATGTGCATTTTGGGCAAATAAATTTTTTTGAATAGAAATATATTTCTTTAAAAAAATCTTTCAATAACAATATAAATATATAATAAGATTTGGTATTCTCTATGCATAAAATTGCCAAGTTAGATAGTTCGTTTCTGTTGGCTCATGGAAATCCGCAAATAGTTCTTCAACCTTTCCATCATAGAAAACGATTTCTCAACAGAAGCGTGTGCAACTGGTATTGGTAGAAATATTAATATAATTTCAACATAGGGAAAAGTTGAAACTAATCCCGCATGGATTGAGCGGTAGATTTCTAATGGTGTTAGGAAACATTCTTTTTTGGCAAAAACACAGACTGTACCACTTCATCTTTGAATGCTTCTATATCAATATCGTCTTCATATTTCGACACAGCTAAGTGGTGCAGTAGTTAGAGAAACTGCCTTGCAATCAAGAGGTCTCAGGGTTCAAATCCAGTCAAAGGCTTATGAACTTTTTTGCGAATTTTTAAACCTGGCTTAGCTACCATTCGTCATTGGGATAAAATTAATGGCAAAAAAACTTTCCTATCCTAAAGTTTTCTCTTATAAATTACCCATCCCTCCCCGTAGCCAAATACTGTGTATCCACAGTTAAGGGAAAATTTTCTCAAACTTTGTCTAAGAATAAAAATAAATATATTTTTTTATATTTTTAAAAGGGAATAAAATATTTATGCTTTATTAAGATAATAATAACATTTACAAAAAGTAATTAATATTAATTTAAAAACTCAGTTCAAGAGTTACCTAATTTATTATTCTTATCAAATTTTCTCACACTGCTATTTTTGGAATTATTTTAAATGAATAAAAACGTGATATTGCATCAATGTTGAAATATTTTCCGGAAGACGTTATTAATTTTTACAGGACTGTACTTAAAATTTAAATATACTATTTATATTATTTTTTTATTTTAAAAATAAATTTGTTTATTGTATAGTTATCTGTATCTAGTTTATACTATCTTTTTATTTTAAGAATAAATTGCTTGTTTTCAAGAATAACGTTAAGTTATGAATTGTTATCTTTTTGTAATAATGTATTTTATTTAAGGTAGTCCTTCTTTATTCACCATCCCACTCTTCGGAAACAAGTGGTTTTAACTAAAATATCGAAATAAATTCCAATTTGTTTGACCTACGCCATCTTAACCAAACTTCACATTCTAAAGTTAAATAGTTCATGAATGTATGGAACCTTTTTCCAAATATTAGTTTCCATAATATTTTTAAAAAAATATTGTTTTTTAAATGTCACTTTAATCAAATTATTAAAACACAAAGGATTAAAAATTTTGCGAATATACAAAAATTCGCTTAAAATGTTATAATTTTAATTACTAAAATTCCAACCAATCCAATTTCCATTGAAAAATAAAATTAATTTATACCAATTTTTTAAAATAATAATAAATATATAATTCAAATATAAATAATTTAAAATATTAACAAATATAAAAAATTGGTTCAAATTAATTCCTGCCAATTAACGTAGATAATTAGAATAGTATATAAACCATAAATATTTTCATAATTAAAAATAATTTTGTTTTCTTACCTAACTTAATAAATTCAATTAAAAAGTTATATTTATTTATGAATTTTCAAAACACATAAAATTAATTCGTCATAAAAACTCTTTATTCCATATTAAAAAAATCTTTATTTATTATACGTTTTTAGAATTAATTATATATAATTATTATTATTTAAACAATTTCAAATTTTTATTTTTTGGTATTAATCTAAATATTTTAGAAATTAAAAAAATCGCTTGACAAGCAAAAATTTCCTTTTTTTAATTTTTTTAAATATTATATTATCACAATATATTCTATATAAATATTAAATATCCCGCCATAACAAATATTTTAATTAAATGATGTGTTTGACTATTAATTAAAAATAAACGAAACCCTCATCACTTTATTACAATTACTATGGTTCTATCATATTTTTATTCTGCCCATGTTAAAAAAAATATATATATATCAACAGCAAACAAAAAAAATGGTTTTTTTTAAAAGTTTTGGAAGTATTTTCATACACATATATATAACTCATTATAATTTTTAAAATTATTTTAAAATCAGCACTTTATCAGTTAATTAGGCTTTACGTAATATATTTAAAGGTAATTTGCATGTTGGGCGATTATTTTTGAATAATCAAAACAAAAAAACAAAATATATATTTTCCATGTTATTTTAATTATAATGGAAAGTATACTTTTAAAAAATTGGGGTGCCAGTTTGTTTATCTTGATAAGATAATTATGAAAAGCGATTTCATAAATAAATAATTAAATTTCCTATACATTTATAAAATATAAAATAAGTAAGTAAAATTCATTTAAAGGTTTTTTATATAAATTGTTGTATAATCTTAGATAAATTATCTCTCGAAAATAAATTTCTAAATTAATTTTTAACAAATATATATTTATTAGATTTTTATAAAACCATAAAAAATCAATTAAAAGAAAATTTATTGAAACTTTTTATGAATTTATCCTCAATAGTAATAAATATTTTTAAATTATTGAATTGTTTTAAAATTGATCCATATTTATTTTTAAATGTTTTTTTGACTATATTAGTAAGCGTTTTGACCCCGAAATCAGTCAATTGGAGATTGAAAAGTAAAAATACTATTTATGACTATAATTCGATATTATTATTTTTTTATTCAATTTAATTATTATTTCGTAAATTGTATCTTTATATTATAGAATCTTTCAATTGGATTTGACTGATCATGTTTTGAAAACAGAAAAATATTAATAAAAGAAATATAAATATTATAATATAAAATTTCAATTATAAATTAATTTAAATATACTCCTGCTATATTTTGTAAACGTCTATACAAAAAATATATTCTTAAATGAATTTTTGAGATTTATAAATATATTTTTCTTAATTTGAAAATATTAAATTTTATTTAAACAGTTAAATTTGTAATTAAATTTATCGGAATTCAAAATTAATTATTTAAATAATGTTCAAGTAATATATTAGTTTATATCTTAGTTTTTGTTCGTTGTTTTAAATCATTTTTTATCGAAATTAGTTCTATTTTCATAACAAAAATTTGTACTATAGTATTTGCGTTTTACGATAATAAACCTGTGCACAATTGATGATTTTAATATAATATGTACTATAACATTGGTATATAGATAATGTATTATTTGATAAACATGATTTTTTTTTGAGAATGGGCAACGAATTAAATAGGTAATAAATATTAGTATAAAATTTGGCTATTACGGGTTACTACAACCCCATTATATATTGTATAGTAAATTACTTTGTCTCTGTGGGAGTAATTAATAATAATTAATATTCTTAATTTGTATATATATATCAAGGGGCAACAATATTGTTTTAATATTTGTCTATTACAGTATAATAATAATAATTAAATGTTTTTTTTGTTAATGGTATTTTGTTTATTATGTAAATTTTTCTTTCAAAACTTTGTAATTATTTTTAAAACTTTAAATTGCATCATTGAACTGAATTTTTCATTTTAATATTTCAATATGCAAGAGTCGATAGAATTGCAATTTTTAAAATTAAATATTTATTGTTATAATAAACTGAAAGAAGGACAAAAATAAATGTAATTAATTAAAATTGCACGAATATTTAAATTAATTTTTATTCATAAAGATAGTAAATATTTTTGAAGTGCAAATGAAAATAAATACTATAAATTTTAACTCTAAATTTATTTATTTACTTTGATATAAAATTGAATTATTATTCTTTTTTTTTTGTTGTTATAATCATTTTTCATCTTCTCACCTTGTCCTTTTTGAAAATATAATAAACATTTTTAAAGCTTCTTGAATTTATTCATCAGTTTTGTTATTTTTTATTTCATTTTTTTTTACTTTTGGTGGGTGTAAAAACTTACAGTACAAAAGGATTTAATTAGTATACGGTTCAAATAAATTAAGTAGATATACAAGAGATGAAAGTTTGTGAATTAAAATAAATATTGATTTTAAAGAAGTGTTTGTAAAATTATGCAATTAATAATGGTAAAGAGCTGGACACTATATTATTTTGTTATAAAACTAATTTTAGACTAAGTATGGACACATTTCATAACATCCAATTTTTTTTAGAAAATTGAATTCGGCTTCCTCTCACCATTTATCCTCGCAAAATTTTAGTTGAACTTTATTCTGTTTCGATCATAACAAATTTTATTTCTGAACTACTATAAATTTTAAGGTTTCTAAAATTTAATTCTCGAAATTTTTGATTATTATTATTAATGTAGAAATAATCAATATAATAAAAACCTACTATTTCAAAGTAGGCACCTACTTTGAATTAATAGTAGGTTTTTATTATATTGATTATTTCTACATTAATAGCAAATAATAATCAAAAACTTACATATTCCTAGATAACGTTAAACAGATTTCCAATTCTAAAAATTAATAACAATTTAAACTTCACATTTCATTTATAAATTCCTTTTCAATACTCTACCACTATTTTATTAGTCACTTTTAAACCATTCATACCATAATAAATCTATATGAACAAAGAGTCCTGTTGCACATAATATATATATATATTATATATATATATGTATTTAAATCGATTTTGGGGATAAATATTTTTTAATTAATTTATTAAAAAAAGAACAACCTCAATCTGAAAAAGAAAAATACACTCTTGTCCAAAAAAACTATGGGGTGAATATTTTCTCTTGTATAACAAATAATTGAAATATAATTCATGTATTTATAACTTGTTAAAGGTATTTATAAAATGGATTACCATTATCCTTTTCAAAGGATTAAAACACAAAAAAAAGACGAATTAAATAAACTTTTTTAGGGTACGATTTTGTACGAAATATAACCAAGTCAAAGGTCAAAAATGAAAAATGTAAAAAGGTATTTTTGTATAATTTCTGTAGATAAATATATTTTCTACAATTCGGAATTTACAGTTTTTTGTTTTTACTTATTTAATCTCTTTTGAATGTGTTTCAAATGAATTTTAACAGATGTCCTTTTTTTGTGGCAATATTAATTTACTTATTTCTTCTATAGATTTTCGTTGTTTTCTATATTATGCTTTATTATTGTCAACTCTTTCTACATTTTTCACCTTAAACTATTTATGCGATAATTTTTTTTGTCTTGTTGTTGCTGGAAAATATTTGAACAATTAATAACAAGAAGTCGGGAAATAGTTTTACTTCAAAACAAAAAAAAAACTTTTGTGCTTAACGTGCGAAAATTATTATTGTATTATGAATAAATTTAAAAGTTACTTCGTTAGTTACAATTTTTTTTTTTGTTTTAAGAACTTAGAAGTTGAAGTCAAATTTTTGAATTTTTGTAGATAATTCGACATTTTTTTTTTTTTATAAGAAAACTTTACAAATTTTATGGTAGAAAATCAAATTTTTGCTATTTTTCAGTCTGCGAATTAACGTTGTTGATTTAAATGCTATTTAAAGTTTTTAACTTTTTTTTTCATCGTTATATGCCTTGAGGAAAAATTTCCTTTGCAATGTTGTTGTTAAATTTTATATCGGAATTTTTTTTTTTTAAAACCATTCAATAAAAAATTCTTAAAAGTAATAAAACAAAATGAAAGAAAATTGTGGTATACTCGCGTCTATTTTATTTCATTTTCAATTTATTTCCGGAAATTTTAAAACTAATCAAAAACTGTAATTTCCGAATAGAAATTCTGTTTATATTTATAGAAAATTTTGCATTAAAAAAAAAAACTAAAATTACCTTGATGGTAAGGTCTATTTTTTTTTAATTGAAAAAGGATATAAACTGTTTGGGGCAATAAAAGAATATTAATAATTTTTATATTTAGTTTATTAGGATTGGAGTGTATTTTAATGAGAAATTTATAATTAGAAATTTATTATAAATTACATATACTACTGTATATAAAATTTTTCTTTTCTAAATTACTTCTTATTATAATTTTTCTAGATGGTTATTTTAATATAGACTTAAAATGATAGATTAATTTCCTATTTTATATGTATATATATACATATATACATTATAATAAATGAAAGACGTAAAAAATGAAAAATATTATTCTTAATTGGTATATATAAAATAAAATAACACAACTAAAATTTAAATTCAAACACCTTTTGACTAAATTTAAATGGTTAAATATAAAAAGTATAATTTTTTTCGGAAATTATTCGTGCCTATAATTAAAATTAAAGACCTACTATTAAGATCCTCAATAAATAATGTTTAATGAAATATATGTATGTTTTTGTTGTTTTTTTTTTTGCTTAGTAAAATAATTGGTTTTTGTTCAAAAAGATTTTCAATTATTCACTAACTTTAATACATCAATTTACAATATAGGATATACTTTAATGACAACATAATATCTCAACACATTAAAAATAATCGACAAGAAATATTTATATATGCTATATATATTTATACATTTTGTTATAATATATATTTATAAATACCTTTAACAAGTTATATTATATATATATAAGAGAATGAAAATAAATTTTCTCTAAAAATGTTCATTTTCATCAATTTTTCATTTTCATAGAAAGATTAAAACAACAACAAAATCAAAAAAAAAATGTCTATCCTATTGATAAAGAGCATACTCATCAATCGACCAAAATACCTAATGGTCAAAAACATTAATTTATATGTTCGAAAAATATACCTTAAAGCTTTTTTCTATACCAAAAAAAAAAAAATTATAAAAAAAAAATTCATACGGTATAAAAATTATCAATGTTTTTCGATACGTTATAAAGCTTCTAAAAAGATTTTACATTTTGTTAATATTACTAAACAGCAGTTAGGGAAAAACGAAAATAAAAAATATATAGTACATATATATATAAAACAAAGTATAAAAAATAAATACAACCCAGAAATTATTTTATTTTATATCCTAGAGGTTAAAGCTATGCATCAATTATCCCTATTTTAATTGAAATTGAATGTTACAATTTTCGTATAATTTGTGTAAAAGCTGTGAAAAAGTATTAATAAGTTGAAAAAAATATCCCAAAATAAAAGTTTTTGTTCTAATATCTAACTCAATATACTCAAAAAAAATTAGTATATAGATGAAATATATTTTATATAGAACCATAATAAGAAAACAATTTTTTAATTTTATCATTATATGAAATATTTCACTTTATATTAAATATTATTTTTATTTTCCATTTTTTTGTGATGTACATATATATATAAAAAGAATGGTAACGATTAATACACCCAAGAGATCAATAAATGATTATCAATCAAATTATTTTTGAAAGTTCGATTTTAACACTAGTAAATCATAATTGAAAAATAATTATGTCTTAAATTCTTTCCATATTTAGACAAATAAATTATCATTAAATATTAAGATATAAAAGTTTTTGTAAAATATTCAAGGAGTTATTGAAATCAGAACATATTGTACGGATTTATAATTATGAATTTTGGACGAAAATTCGTAATACCTTATATTGCAATTAAAATAGGAATTAATAGATTTTTTTTAAAAATTATATAAAATTTTACTATTTTTACAAAAAGAATAATAGGTTTCGGTATTTGAATAATTATGTTACAACAACAATAACAAGACATAAAAACGTATTGGGTTGACAACAAAGTTATATCGGTAAATTTTCTTTTCAAATTGCGGCATATTTTACCGGATGTAAAATACAGGATATAAAATTTTAGTAGTACAGCAGAAAACGTAGTGAAAATGTTAGTTTACAAAGATGTTTCATATTCATCGACTTAGTTTTATTTTAAACTACCAAAATCATATTCATCGACTTAGTTTTTATTTTAAAGTACTAAGTTAAAGAATTAACTTAGTGGAATTTATCCGAGAGAATAAAAATGTATTCTTCACTACTTCTTCAGCCTCGAAGACAACATTTTTGGACGGATTGGTAACAGAAGATGAAAAGTGGATCCCGTACAACAACGTCGTTAGAAAACGGGCCTATGGCCAACCTGGTGTACCCAGTTCTTCCATGGCAAAAGATGCAATCTTTTTCCATGGAGGAACTGGGTAAACCAGGTTGGTACTGGGTAAAAGATCTTCAACAAAGAAAAATAAGTTGTTTATGTGGTGGGATATAAAGGGACTGATACATTACAAGCTACCGCCACGCAACCAAACCATAACTACTGAAAAGTACAATGAGCAGCTCCACAGATTACGTGAAATAATCCAGAATACTGGATTCACCAGGAGTAATCTATCAAGACGACAAGGTTTGATCCAACAAAAATTGAACGAATTTTAATGGGAAATTCTCCAACATATTTTCCGATTATCATTTGTTCAGGTACCTGCAGGACCTTTTAGACCGCAAAAATTAAGGGGGAGGAGTTTTCAAAAATTACCAGAAAGGTGGGAAAGATTATGTCAAATCAAGGATCATATATTAAAAATTAAAAAATAAATAGTTTTTCAAATACAAATATTGCTTTTTTATTAAATTTTACCGACAGAACTTTCTTGCCAACCCCACAATTTTATATTAAAATAAATTATGAAAATCGAATATTGCGGAAAGTTTCTTCTTGTTCTTTATAAAGAAATCTTATAAATATAAATCGGAATTTACTAACATTTTCTAAAATTAGTTAGTTAATACTGTTTAGTGCAGTAGCCAAAGTTTTCGAAAGTATATAAAGAACAAGGAGAAACTTTCCACAATATTCGATTTTCATAATTTATTTTAATATAGAAACATTAATTCTTATTTATATAATAAATTTTAAAATTAATATTTATATTAATCACCTATTTAATTTTAATGCAATTATACAAATATTTACAATTTATGCATAATTTTCAAATATTTATTAAAGATTTATATTAGAACATGTAGAAAATAATGCCTAATTGATAGAAAATTTATTGACATTTATTGATTAAGATTTCAATTAACATATATATAATTGAAGGTATAACTGAAAATTTTCATTAAATTGTAATTGACCATAAATATTTATTTTCTATGTAATTGTTAATTAACATAATTGTTAAATCAGTAAGTTAATAAAATTAAATTATGTTAATTATTAATATCAGACATTCCAAACTAAATTATGAAAATTTTCGAATATTCTATGGAATATAAATTAAAAGATGCAGGGTGTACATTTTATTAGCCTAATATTGTAGTAAGTACCAATTGTCGTTCATTAGAATACGTTGATGTAAAGATTAGGTAAATATGTATACTGATATTATAATTTTACTAAATTTAAATGTGTATATTTCGAACAATTTAGTGGTACAAAATTTGTGGAGTTCAAGACTTCAACAAATTTGCCATAAATAAATATCTTACTATACCATTAGCTTAATGCAAGTAAATCAAATAGCTCAATAATTAGCAAGAAGATACTGTGTAAATATGTTTAGCTTTAAATAACAAGTTTTTATGCTTCTGTTTTGTGCTTATTCAAAAATTTCTTAAAATAAAATGAGTGCACGCTTACACAATCAGAAAACACAAAAAATGTAATACAAATACCAGAATCAAAAGGCAAAATTGTTCTTCCAAGTGATGTTAGAACCAAAAAATTCTTGAAAAAGAAATAATAAAATCCTTGAAAAAGTATATTTTTTGTTCCCAATAGAATTTATATTGTTTTGTACATTTTTCACTATGTTGCTTTTAATATTTAAATTAAAATAATAAAAAAAAAATTTCTTCTTTCTAAACTTTCATTTCTTTACCTCAACAAAATGATTTCGAAAAATTATAGAAAAAAATAAAATAAAAAATTAGGTCAGAAAAAAATCTTTATTATAATTTTTTTTTTTGGTTATATTCTCGCTTGTCGGTTATTTAAACTTAGAAGGTTGATTTGGTTTTTTATTACACCAATTTACACTGATTCCATAGTTTTTTTTTCAATCCTTAACATAATTTTTGTTATATAAATAGAACTACATGTTAACATAATTCCGAAAAAAATGAAAACAAAATAAAAAACGATTTAAATTTATAATTCCTAGTATAAAAATTTGTTTTTTTATTAATTCCTTTTTTTTCATTTACTCTTTTTGTTATTTACAGGAAAGCCGTCAAAAGTCATTCACCTGAGAAACATTCCAAATGAATCAAGCGAAGCTGAAGTAATACAATTGGGTGTACCATTTGGTCGTGTAACAAATGTCCTAGTATTAAAGGGTAAAAATCAAGCATTTTTAGAAATGGCAGATGAAGTATCAGCAACAGCAATGGTAGCATGTTTTAATAGTACACCACCACAAGTACGGGGACGTATTGTTTACGTACAATATTCAAATCATCGTGAATTAAAGACAGATCAAAGTCATTCAGTTGGGGTAGGTGTATGTATTCAATTTTTTTACTCAATTTAATTTTCTAAATTTTAATTAATTATTATTAGGGAAATTATCAAAATGTAATGGTTGTAATATTTTATAATAAAATAAAATTTTTTATTCTAATATGTACATATTTATATTATTTATACATGTATGAATAAAAAAAAATATATTATATATACTGAATTATTGCTAACAATGAAAATTTTGTTAATAATTCTGATTTTTTACAATCAAATACAATTTTTTCCATATTTTAAAAAATATAAACAGAATTTTTGTAAATTTTAACTTAATGAAATTCCGTATATACATATATATTTCCAAAATTATATCTATAAAACAATTTTTCAAATCAAATTTCAAATCAAAAACTGAAGAATTCATTACTGTATAGCTTGTGAAATTATATATTTCATACAAATCCTTATATAACAAAATGGACACCACAGATGAACTATTATTATTAATAAAGTTGCAATTGTTTTATTTATTTTATTGTTTAGTTGAAAAATTCTTTATAAAAATATGAACTAAATTTTCATTATACGCTATTGTAAAAATATATTTTTATATATATGCACTATACATATATAGAATTTATAATGAATATTTGAAATTCTATAAACTATATAAAAATGCCATGTAAATTTCTATTTCAAAAATTACTTTTCATCAAATAAATATGTATTATAAATAATAATGTAAAATTTCATAAATTTTTTTAGAAAAAAAAAGTCCTAAAGGACAACAAAAAAATATTTTTAGTTAATTTCTAATAATTTAGTATAAAATTTTTGAAATATACAAATTATTAAAAAAAATTGTTTAAATTATAAGGAATTACAGAGTAAAAATAATTTATTTGTGGTTACTTTTATAGTTTGAATTTAATTTTTAATCATTTATTTTATTTATTACATATATAGCAGATAGTTAGTTAATAAAAACAATTAGCTTTTTTCTGATATCTGAATTTTTGAATAATTATTTTATTTTCACATTTGTGCCTGAAAATATATAATCGATCAATGCCTGAAAATAATTAATTATCGATCAATACAAATTATAAAATCTTGTTTAAAAAAAAAATATTTTTATATGGAGCATACTTTTCAGATGGAAAAAATCATATCTTGGCGGAATTTTTAATATGTATTTAAAACATAAAAACTTTAATGAGGTTATTGGAAATGAAATTCCCTGTTGATTTACATAAAAATTTTAGCGCTTTTTGGAACATATAATTAATTTCCTATATATTATTATTGCACATTTTATTTAATAATAAATTAATGTTTTTCTACACAGAAACAATCAATAAAAGTCATGCTTTTTTATAAAGTTGTATAGCTAACTATATAATTATTAGATCCTTTATACATAAAATCTCTGTTAAAGTTAAAACTTTCTGATGGTTTTTGTATTAGTTGGTGGTTTTTCTATTAAATGGTTTTTCTATCAGTTAACTTTCAAAATCACTTTAATATCTTTAGTTATTTTTTAGCATCATTTTCTTTTTAAACAAAAAAAATACAATTTTAAAAAGAACTTTATTATAATTTATTTGTAATAATTTAGTTTTATATGTAAATTTTTTTTCCCCGAAAAAAATATATTAAATAAAAATAACTAAGCCTTAACTAAAACAAAGTTAGCATTTGCTTGTAATTAAAATAATTTCATAATTCATTGTATTTTTTTTCTTTTCAATGTACATAGTTATTTTCCAAAAACATTGATATATTTCAATGTATTTTACGAATATCAATAAGAATGTAATTTTTGCAACTTTAGTAAGAGCACCCATTTTTATACATCATTATCTACAAAGAATATTTTGAAAGAATTACTATGAGTAAATTTTACAACTTAACTTGAATTTTATAGAACCTATACTTATTAATTTGAACTCATATAATCGCACTTTAAAAAATTCTTATTATAATAAACAAATTTCAATGTAATAACTAACTACAAAATTAAATTAAAATTCATATATCCACTAATAAAAGTCAAATTTTGTCCTGTGATCTTAAGTTTTTCTATTATTTTATATGTTAAATTGATTATCCTTTTAATTTCCTGGTCTCTTTTATTTTAACATACAATTAATACTCGTACAAACATAAACAAACACAAAATCTAGTTTATTATAAAAGTTGTGTTTCTTTTTTTAAAAAAAACCTTAAATGTATAATTAATTCATTTTTGCCTAAAAGGTAATTTAATTCCCTAAAATATTAAAAAGATTCTTTTTAAAATTCGTTACTAACAATTTAATTTAATCAGAAATAGTAATAAACAAAAAGATTTCTTTTTATATTTTTTTCATATTAACTTATAATTGAAATGTCTTTCATATTTTAAATTATTTTTCTTGCATTTAAATAATTTATTTTAAAAATATAAATACATTTCTGTTTATAGCTTTATTTTGTATATGTATAAATATATTTATAAATATTTATGACCTATGTTGATATTTTAGTTTTGAAACTGTACTGAATTTTTCTTTTCTTTTTTTTTTTTCAAAAGGATAATACCACTTTTATACAAAAATATATAATCTGTTTTAAAAGGTACGACAGTAACCACATTTTATCCTAAAACAAAATCCTTCTGACATACTTTTAGGAATTTTTTATTTTGGTTGTACAATTTTTTTAAATATGTATATAATATACTCATATTTTAACTATCAACATAAAAACCAACCATAATAACTTGAAAGATATATATATATATATATATATATATATATATATATATATATATTTAAACCATTAAAGTGAACAATTTAATATTTATATACTTACATTAAAATAAAAAACATATATATACATACATACATTTATATAAATATATATTTATTATACATATATAAAAAAATAAATAAATTTATGCAGGAAGAAATTTTCAAACAAAAGACATAATAGTCGTGGTGGCTGCATTATTCCTTAACAAAATATGCTCATACCTTCTTATACTTAGTCCTGTCTTAAAAATAATATTTAATTTTTATATAAATAGATTTATTAAAACGTTTTAAAACATAAATTAAGAAAATTTGCGAATTAATTTCAATCAAGTTAACTGAAAGTATGAAATTTATAAGAAAAATATTGAGATCAGATACATTTTAAAATTGATTCCACTTCAAGGACAAAGGTTTTCTTCTATTCACAACTCATTACTGCATATTATTTTTAAAGCTCAAAATTCGTGCTAAGTATATTTATTATGACTATTTTAATGAATGTTACCGTCTTTAGGTAGCATTCATTACAATAAACATAATAAAATGTCAAGTACGTTATTTTTAATTGATTTCCGTATTTTTACAAATTCATTTAAGGCCTTGTCCTATGAAATTTTAAATGTAAAAATTTATGATCATATTAATTCTTTATTTAGATACACTATGTTTAGCTTTGTGATATTAGGGCTAAATTTAATATATACTTATAATATTTCCGATTTTGTCACAACTTTGTCATAATTTCAATTGTTTCCAAAAAAAAAACATTTATGAAATATAATAATTTAAATTGTCCTTTGAACAAATACCATATTTCCGTATAATAAAAATTTATTATGTTCTTATGTTTTACTTCTGGTTATATAAATTTTGGTTTTTATTCATTCTGAACTGGTTTCATTTAATATGTATTGCTTGTAAAAGGTGCGGGTTATTATCCGATTTCCGTCCACCCGTTTTATGTACTCTTTTATTATACATATATGTATAATGTTTATCTATACAACAATTTTCCTCATCTCTTCACACGATTTTCTTCGTATTTTACTAGTTATGCATTTTATATATGTACATATATTTTTTGTATTTATATACATAATATTTTCACTGTGATATTTCTTCAATCCTTATTGTATTCACATTCGCATATAAATATAGATAATTATAAATTTGTAAATAGTTACACATAATTATTTAATATTTTCTGAGCCTTTAGAAGAAAACTTAATATTGCAACATAACGAACACACAATTTAAATGAATGCGTGGGTTAAATATAAAAGAAATGGTGATTTGTTTCCTTTTTCGTTTTGTTTGTAATTTATGGTATATTATGGCCAAACAAACTCAATGGAATCGAAAGTATAAATCTTGTGACTAGTTTTAACTATATTTTCCAAAGAACTAAGCAATGAAATTTGTAATTCCAATTCTACAAAGGTGTCCAGATTTGCTATAATGATATTAATGAACATCGCCAAAGTTAATGTACAATTATCCACCCTGTACACAATATATAAATATCTTTCATTTAATTTTAATTTCTAAATATATTAAATTTCTTGGTTTATATCTTCTTCTTTTTCCAAAAAATTCTAAAATATTTATCTTTAAAAATAATAAACTATAGAAAAAATGAGAAAAATTATTTTTATATTTTGTTTGTAGTTAGCTCTTAGTATTAACTTTTAAGCGCCCCTTTTTTCTCTATTTGTTTTTTTTTACCTAACAGAAATCCTTTAAAAAAAAGTAAATATGTTAAATATGTATATACTATACAATATTTCATTTCGTTTCTTAAATTATTCTTTATTAAATAATGTTCTACACTAAAAATAATATTCTAATTTTTTATTTTTGTCTGTCTTCTAAAACATTGTCATTATTTCCATTGTTTTTATTTAATGAGCATAGTTTGTTATTAGCAGTGTACAATGACATATTTTCAGATGATTTATTGTAGTGCGAAAACTGTTTTTTTTTTGTTTTCCTTTTTTTGTTTTTTGGTTGGAAGAGATTTAAATTAGCAAGAAAAACTTCAATAATTTCTTGTTTTATTCAAAAACAAAGTGAAATTTAATTCTGTTTAAAAAAATGTTTGGCATCACAAAAAATTACAAATTATAAATAGAAATATTTAAAATAACAAAAAGTTTTTTTTGTCGTTTATCAAACATATCTCCCCTTCTTTCTGTAATCCTTAAAAAAAGCAATTCTTCTTAAAGAATACATATATGATAACATATAGCAAACCGCAATTTTTTTATGTATGTTTAAAACAGAAAAAGGATTTTTCTTTTTTTTATATATAAAAAATTTATTTGGTTAAAAATAAGAACATATAGGAAAAAATATGGTTAAGATGAAAACGGATATAAAGTAGAATAAAAAAAATCTTTAAGTGATAAATGTTTGCGTAAGAATTTAATCTTTTAAGTATAAAATTTAACTAGAAAAGTAGGTAACACATAAGAAAAATAAATAAATTGATCTATAAAATGAAAATAAATACTAAAATCACAGATTAGTTTTTTTTTAGGATAATTTGAAAACTTCAGCAGTTTTTTGTTTTTTTTTCGTACCGCCCTAACAATAAGTGATTTTTATTAAATATTATATGTATTTCTTGGTTTATATATTATTAAACTTATGAATAATTTCTAATCTTTTACAATTTTTTTATGCTTTTTGTTGTTTTCTTTACAGAATGCTTCAGCTGCATTACAAAATCAAGATTTTCAAATACAATCACCATCATCTGGATCACCATTACCAATAGCTGGAACAGAAGTAACACAAATACAAAATAATACACAAACTGGTACTAGTATTGGTGGCCCAAATACAGTCCTAAGAGTTATCGTAGAATCATTATTATATCCAGTATCATTGGAAATATTACATCAAATATTTCAACGATTTGGCAAAGTTTTGAAAATTGTAACATTTACAAAAAATAATTCATTCCAAGTAAGTAGAGTTTTAAAAATCATCCTCATTTTATCTATATATGTCAAAAATAGATATTTATTAATTTATTTTTCTAATCTCATTTATTAATCTAGGCTCTTATACAATATCCTGATGCATCAGCCGCTCAGCACGCAAAAGCTATATTAGATGGTCAAAATATTTACAATGGTTGTTGTACATTACGTATTGATAATAGTAAATTGACAGCACTTAATGTTAAATATAATAATGATAAATCAAGAGATTTTACAAATCCATCATTACCGCCAGGTGAACCAGGTGCCGATGTAATACCTGGTGCTGGTGGTTTGGTAAATACAAATGATTTACTGTTGATTGCTGCCAGACAGGCCCGACCAGCATTAACAGGTGATAAATTAGGTAACATTCATTACTTTTTTTTCCATCTTTCTGGTTTTTTGTTTTGTTATTTTTTTTTGATTTGATTTGATTTGTAAATTCTTTTTTTTTTTAAACTATTTTTTATTTTTTGGAATGTTCAATTAAAAAAATAACTAATAATAATATCATTCTTGACAAAATGAAGAACAAAAAAATACATCAAATAAGTAAAATTGAAAATATTCTATATAGAAAATTACGAAAACATTTTCAAATTGTATGAATATCTTGTACAAAGACAGTGCAACATAGTGTTTCATATTAAAAACTTGGAAATTTATTATACATTTATATATTTTAAAGAAGATTGAAAAAGATTTTTACTTGGTACTTATTTATGTTCTATACGATTAATCTCAAGTAAATATCATTATATTAATTTCTTTCTGTAACACTTTATAACCATAACACTTAATCTTAAATATACATTTGGAAAAATAAATAATGCTGTAATATATTTTTGTTATCGTAATGCACCCAAAATAATATTAAAGTTAAATAGTTTTTTTAATTCTATTGAAAATATAAATATGAGAGGATAGTTTAGAAATAAGTAGTAAGTTGGATGTTAAATTATTATTTTTATGAAGCCTTAAAAGTTTAATGTGTTTCTAATTTATCGAAACATTAATTATTAATTAGTTTTGGTTATGAAATACCAAAACTAATTAGTAGTTTGGAAGATTAAATAAATATTTGGTTTAAACATCCAAAAACGAAGAATATTGATAGTAAATCCTGGAGCTTCTTGCTTAAATTAGATCTTATTCCAGCAGCGTTTGTACTTTCAGTAATATTTTGGTAACCATATTGAATTAATTTAAAATTTATTATACTTTATTACAACAATATAAAAAACATTACTACAGATTATTAAAACTTTTAATTTCGTTATTTTTATTAGAAATTTTTTAATTTTACTTTTTTGATGCTATGGTATTATAAATTTCTTATGAATACCTGATTTTAGCCTATATTAAAAATCCTAAAACCATTTTATTTTATGCTATAAATCCGTTTAAGGTATTCACTAAGAAAATAAATAAAAAAATCTTTTAATAATTTTATAAAAAAATAAAAAAAAATAGGAAAATAGGAAATTCATGTGTGATCACTAATTATAGCAATATATTATTTATATTTATCATTCATCACCGTATTATGGACAAATGGATTCTGTGGAATGTTTAATTACTAAACAATAAAAATAAAAACATATATAAATCATATAATCAACAACGTAGTAAATATAATATTATACATACTTTTTCTAATTTTATTTAAATTAATATTTTTATTATAATTTTCTAATATCTTCTATTCTACAATCTGTTTATGATTTTTTACATAATATTTTTGGTTTTATTAAATGTCATTATCTTTTTAAGAAAATTCTTAAATATTATTAACATAAAGATTATTTTATTTATTATTCAAAAGCAATGAACGGTTTAGGTGGACCTGGTGTTATACCACCATTTGCATTGGGTTTGGGTACACCATTATCAGGTGGTTATAACAGTGGTATACCAAATTTAAGTGCATTTGCACTTGCAAATTCAGGTGCTCTAGGTACATCAACTCCAGCTTTACGTGGTTTCTCAAATGTTCTGCTTGTCTCAAATCTAAATGAAGAGGTAATAAAATTATTTATGAAATAAATTAAATTTAATCATATTTATTTAATTCTAATTTTTAATATAATAACAAAAAATATACGAATTCAATAATTTTTCTAGATATTTTAATTTTTTTTTTTTTTTTTTAGTTTTTATTTTTTTATACACAATGAAATTAAATAAATAAATTGAAGAATTATAAAGTAGGTCTGTAAAAATGATAAAAATTAAAATGTGACAAATTAGTGAAAATTAAAATGTTCAATTAATTATAAAATGTAGCTTATTTATTTAAACTTTTGGTTCTAAATAGTGGACGAATTATCAAACCACAATGCCAGTATATTTTTCCACATTTTTGGTGAATAATTACCATAGTTTTAACCGCCACTCAGAAGCACTATAGATTGAATTATACTAATTGGTAAATTTTTCCTTAGCTTGTGAACATCAATTTTGGTGAATTAATACCATATTTTATTTTATATTGTGTCTATATATTTTTTTCAAACTTTACAAGTTGTAATGTATTGAATTTTAACTTGATATTTTTTTTTAAAAATAAAGCATTAACGTTTCATTAAGAATTTTATACAAATCATTTATTACGAATGATATCCGAACAAATTTGATAATGACTTTCAAAAAATTATTATAGAAATAACACTTTAACTTAATTTTCATTTGCACAGTCATATACGTTTTTTTTTGCAGACACTGTAAAATTCAAGATTTATTTATTTTCATTTTCTTTTTTTTATTTATTGGAAACAAAAATAAAGAAATAAATTCATTGGAATAATATTTTGTTTTCAAAAAAAGAGAAGAAATTTTAGGAAAATGCCTACATAAATAAAAAGAATATGTATTAACACAAAAAATTCAAGACAGAATATTTATTTTATATTTTTTTTCTTAGGTATAATTTAACAAAAAATATAAATGAAAAGTATGATAACAAGTTTTGTAAATTTTATTTATATATAATATAGAATTTATTTAATTTTAGTTAATTTTTAATTACTTCCGTGTGTGATTTTTATTTTCAATGTTTAATTTTTCCCCTAATATTTTTTTTATTATTAAAGTTTTTATTAATTTTTCTTCTAATCATTATTCTTTTTATTTTTGTGTGTGCGCCTGTTTTATACCTTTTATTTTATTTTCGCAGAAATTAAAATAATATTTTAATTTAGCTTTTTTTCTTCAAATTAATTAAATCATTTTGCTGTTCGCGTGGCGCTTTATTTAACATAGTTTTTTCTTAGCATTTTATTTAAAATCTTTAATTCTAACCTACTGTGTCGGATAAAAATCTCAATTTATTTATTTACTATTTTTAATTCGAAAATCGATCAAAAGAAATAAATAATTCGAATCAGTTGTACAAAATATTTAAGAAGGTATGTTAAATTGACATAAAGTAGTAATTTTAAATTAATTTAATATGAAAACGGCCGTTTAAAAATTATAAAATGGCGGTTAATTTGTTAAACACGCACAAAACCTAACAATAAAAAATGAATACATACAGAACATTCGTAATCCCGAAAATATCCTGTTTTATTTTAAATTTTATTTTTTATCTTATTTTTTTATGGTTTTTTTATGTAAATTTTATTTTTAAAAAAGGTTAATTTTACAAAAATTTATAAATAATTTTAATATTTTTATTAAAAAAAAAAAAAAAAACATTCAATCATTCAATCAATTACTCTGCTAATTTATACTGATCTCTATATTTCTCTTTTTTCTGTAGATGGTCACGCCTGATGCTCTATTTACCCTCTTTGGTACGTCTGCACACATTTTTTTACAAACTATATTTAATTTATTTTTTTATTTAATTTTATTTTTTTAATTAATACATTTTATTTTATTATTTTTGTGTGTAATTTTTTTTTTTTTTTTTGAAATTTATATATAAACAAAATTTTTTTTATACAGAAAGCTATTCTATTTTAAAATATTTCTATAATAAAAGTAATTTAGAATTTTAGTTTAGTCAGAATAATTAATAAATAAATAGGTTTAACAAGCAATTACAACGTTTAAAAATTAGGTCTAATCAGATTGTATATTCTCTAAATTGGCTTCACAGTCTTGCTTAGTTTTGGGTTTGTATAGTTCACAGTCTACATGTGTAAACTAAACTCTTTGGACTTGTAGAAATTAAACACTAAACATCTCATTAAACAAAAGAAAATATACTATATCACCAAATCATCAAGGAGTTTTTTCTAAATGCGATTTTAGTATAATTTTGAATGATCATCTCCTAAATGACCTTTTAAATTGTTAAAAGAAGCTGTTAAAGTTAAAAGACATTTTAAGGGTTTTAATTTAAAATGAATTTTAGTAGAAATTACGAAATATAAAAGCAGTTCATTTCAGTTATCATAAATTGTTTTCATAAAAGAATACATTTTAAAATTAAATAAAATTAATCAATTAAATACATATGCGAATAAATTATTTTTTTTTTCACATTTTAGCTAGGTTCTAATTCAATATTTTATATATTTCATATAACTTTCATATTTCTTATTCCTAATTCTAGTTTCAACTAAATATCTTTCTAAATAAATTTTAAAACACCGTTTGATTAAATCTAGTATAAAATTTAAAAGCCTCATGCATGAGCCTAGCCTATAGAAAATTTTTAGAAGAAAAAATATGTCTCAGAAAAAATTTACGTTTCAGGTATCGTAATTCTTAATCTATCATAATATAGCAACATATATTTTATATTGTTATCATTTAATTAATAAAACCTAACGTGATTTAAATAGAAGTTCTTAGTAGCTTATAGTCTGCAATTAACCATCATTATTTAAATTTTGTTCAAAAAAAAATTTACTATCTAGAAAAACCTCTCTATTTTTTTTTTGGTAAATAAAACTAAAACCCAATAGACATAATGGTATCAAATAACCAACTTAATTTATTTTAATAATAATAAAACATTATCTTTATTTATTTGCAAATTTAATTTTAATTTTTGATGATACAAATGATATTTTTTCAGGTGCTATAAAGCAGTGCTTCTCAAACTCTTTTATATTGCGGCTTCCTAAACATGAAAAAAAATTCAATCCTCCCCAAAAAATTATACTAATAAACATCATTTATTATTATATTTTTAGTAATATTTTTATTACAACTAATAAAAAACCAAATAACCATCAAAATTATTTCAATAATAATATGATATAAAATTAAAAAAAATCTCAAATTTCTTATTTCACCAATTATTTATTTAATAAAATGCAATAACATTACTTAATGAGAGGGATGTGATTGCATATTATTGCATAAATAATCAATATCCGGTGAAATTTCAGAAATGCTAATTCGAAGGTTTTGCTCCAAAGCGTTTGATGAAAGACACGATCTATGTTTATTCTTTATTATTAACAATAAAGAAATCCTGTTTCACAAAGATATGTTATCGCAAAAGGCATTAAATTTAGCAATGCTTCTTTTGCGATGGAATGATATTCTTGCTGTCGCCTTATCCAAAATTCTGTAAGACTTTTTTCAAGAAACTCTAATTCAACAGAATTATCAGATCTAATATCAATCCTTGATAATCAAAAGGATTAATTAAAATTTGTTTGATTAATTCATCTTGAGCCACCAAAGTAATATGATCATATTTCAATGATTTAGCAAATGGCATTCTAATCCAGTCGTATTTTCGGTATTTATTTAAGTTTGGAAAATATTTAGCAAAAAATCGTTTAGATTCGTCAATATGATTCAGTATTTTTTTTTAACTGAAGTTGAAATTAATATTTCATTGATGGTAACAAAACTCATTTAGAAATGGGAACATTTCCATATTTCCTTCGTTAATAAAATTTGACCATAAACAAAGGTTTTGTTGTAAAGCAATAAGTTTTGTATTCAAAACTAAAATGTTGGTATGTCTTCCCTGCAGAGAAAGATTTAATTCATTAACTTTATCAATTTATTATATTTTTTAAAAGGAATTTAAAAATTTTTAAAATAAATGTAAAAACACTTAAATATTTCGCGGCCCATTTGTAAAAGCTCTACGGCTCCCAGTTTGAGAACCATTGCTATAAATGATATTTTTTTCGCCACATAATAAAAATTATATTTTGTATAAATGCCATAATTAATTTAATAAGTTTCATTAACATCCAGTTTATTTTTTATTTTAAATATTATTATACCATCAGTTGGCAAAAAGCAGTTAGATAAAATCTAATAATAAAATTAATGTGTTAATTGTATAATTTAAAATTCAGTACGATAAATATGTTAAAATACATTAATTGTTTTTTTTTATATTAAAAAAAATTAAATAGGAAAAATAGGTTTTTTTGTTTAACAACAGTATATGATTTTTTAACAATAAAATATTACATATTTCAATTATATATTTATATGAAAATATTTAAATAGATACGTTCCTGCGAAAAGTCGCATAAAAAGACCATTGAGTGCATGTAGCAGCTAATCTAACTATAGTTTCAAACATCAAACAAACTATTTGCACGTAAGGCTTTCCTTGATAATCAAAAGGATTAATTAAAATTTGTTTGATCGTACATCTAATTCTATTTTTAGTAAAATTAATTTACATACATAGCTATGTCCAGAAAAATGCTGGATATATATCCTGCATATCAAACAAATTCATATAAATTATTTATTTGCATACTTTCAAAATTTACAAAAATTTTTATTCAAAAACTACAAAAATACAAAAGTATAATACATATTAAATTTTAATGTTCATAAATCGCAGTCATTATTGTAATTTCTTTTAAAAATCAATAAAAATAAAATAAACTTTAGAAAATATTATATTTTTCTATATATTATAATCTGAATGTCTTTTCAAGTGATCGACATTTAATATGTCCATCATCAATTCACAGTCAAAAATTATTTTCCCCTTCTTTTTATAAACTATAAAATTTCATCTTGCATAAAAATTCATCTAACAAAAGTTCATATAAATGTTCATATATACTTACAATTGAATATTCAATAGTTCTTAGTTTCCGCAGTCAAAGCTATATATGCATTAAACTTATACAAAGGGTTTTTATCTTATTTTTAATGTCAATTCTTTAAATAATCGGAAACTATATAATATACCCTTAAGTTTTTTAATATTTTTTTTTATACGATTATTATTGTTGTAACCTAGATTATTTTACTTAAATCTAGTGTTAACAACAAAAGAAACAGATAACGAAAACGGAAAAAGATGTTGTCGTTGTCGACATCCTTTTATTTTATTTTTTTTTTTTAAAGGACTAACAACAACAGTTCCTGCAAAGAAAATATCCTTTAATATATCTATATGTATATAATATATTCTTTATAATAAACCAAAAACAAAAAACAAACGGAAGTTAATAGAAATAATAATAATGGAAAATCTTGTGTGGAATAAAAAAAAGTTCTTCATTTCATACTTCTTTTATGATGTACACACAATTAACACATTTACTATCACATATTACAATTACAATACGAACACATATTACAATTTTTTTTTGCGAAAGATATTTTGAAATTTTTAACATAAATTTGAGTATATGTGTAGAACGCTTTTAAAACGTACATAATATAAAAATTCATATTTAAATCGAGGAAAAAAGAAAAAATTAATATAGAATTGTGGCAATGGCAAAAAATAAGGAACTAACTTTAAGTGCATAATACCAAGAGAAATGATCTATGAAGTATGATCGAAAATTTGTTAGTAAAATATTAAAAATTTTCAATGTTTTTTTTTTGTATTTTAAACAAAAAAAACTACATATGTACATATATGCAAAATATTAGGGCAGAACTTTACACAAATCATTGAAATAAAACTATATTTTATTTTATTGCCGTAAAATGAAAAAAATAAAAGTGAACGAATATGCAATAAAAAAAAAATATATTCAGAAACCTTTAAATTTTTTTTCCTACGTACCAAAAAAAAGAATTATCGTTTTCAATAAATTTTGTTAGTTTGAACTCATTTTCACAGTTCCGTACACTAGTTTTTTTTCTGACTAATTTATATGCTTTTAGTTTGTGAAAAAATAAATACAAATACAACTTATCCATCCATATTTATGGTAAAAATAACCTTTTATAATAATATTTATACATAATATTATAGTTTTTTTTTTTGTTATTTATAAAATTTAAATAAATATTTTAGATATTTATCAAAAGGTTTGATTTTTATGCGACAGTAATATTTTTTTGGGAAATATTTTAAATCAATAATTTATAATTAACTTAACTGCAGTATTTAATTTAAATTTGTGGTCAACTATTATTAGTAAATTTTAAATTTAAGACATTTCGTACATATGGCTTGTCTTAAATTTAATTAGCACTGAAATACTTTTAAAATTTGGAACTTATTTGAACTATGGGGTCGGATTTTTGTCGTTTTATGACATTTAAAAAAACTTTAATTTAGTCCTTTCAATATTTCAACATACCCATATAATAGAAAAAAAAGAATTATTGGCTAAAAAAAATATTTTATTTCCATATTTGTTCTGGAAAAGATAATAATTATCAAGATCAACCAATATCCCAATTTTTTTTATGTACATATTTGAATTATTATCGATATTTCCTGTTTTGTATATAGAGATGGCCATTTTTTTAATAAAAAATATAAACTCAATAAATTAAGTTTTAGATAGGAAAAGCAATTTTTGTAAATAGATTAAAAATTGATTTTTATTATAAAAAAAAATTATGAACCTTCAATATTTCAATACGAAGCAGATAACTTAAAAAAAAAAATCTTAAATATATCGGGGGAAATGATTATATAAATAAGATTATTTATTGGTTTTGTTTGTCAATTTTATAATATTACCAACATTTATGGTGTTTATAGGTTCAGAGACAACAAACAGATAATAACTCAGTAAACAATTTTTCCTCAAATATTTT
Source organism: Empis livida (assembly GCA_963932195.1). Classification (NCBI taxonomy): domain Eukaryota; kingdom Metazoa; phylum Arthropoda; class Insecta; order Diptera; family Empididae; genus Empis; species Empis livida. The sequence goes on along the minus strand of OZ010645.1, from coordinate 32,453,723 downwards.
AATAGTTTTCCGATTAGTTTTTCCTTTTCATTCAAATAACATTTGCATATTATTTTTTTTTGTGTAAATTATATTTGGCTTCAAGTCTATTTTACCTTTACAACATTTTTTTTTTCATTTTGAATGCAATTTTATTTATACACATTCATTATATAGTTTGTAGAAGTTTAAAATAACTTAATATAAAAGTTTTACAAACTGTTCCAATTTGAAATTCATTTGGAAAGGTTTTTTTTTCAAATCACAAAAAACTTTATTACGTTTTGTTATTGGAAAATATTATCAGCGTTAGTTAAATTAAATTTTGAGTATTCTTAATCCTACTTATAAAAAAATTATTTATAAGTAATTTTCAATTCAATTTAATAAAAAATATAATTATTTTTTTATACTAAAAAAAAATGGGAAAATATTCTTTGCTTAAGTATCCTTTAGATATCAATAATAATCTATATTATGGACCACTATTAAGATTATTTGTAATTTCTCCCACCATTTATTTTAGGAGAAGGTAGGATAATTAAATTTGAAATATATATATGTATATATATATATATATATATATATATATATATATATATATATATATACAAATATTTGCAATTTAAATTTTCTGTACATAGAATTTCAAAATAAAACCTTAGCAACTGTTATTTACAACAAATTAAAAATGTATTTCAAATTACTACATTATATTTACAATTTTATTTTTATTGGCAGAATTATTTAGTATTGAAATTTATTTTTTAATGAGCTAACACGTTTTTTAGATTTACACTTTAGTATCTTTTTTGTATAATGATAATTTTAATTGGCAATGCGCCATACTTTTATTCTGTTGTTATTATTACAATTATGTATTTGATATTTTTGCAAAACAATTTTAGGCCAATTAAAAATTTGCTAATAGTATTTTAAAACTAATATATAAATTTAAATATTAAAAATTTACTTAAATATATAAATCCACAGATTATTTAAAAAAATTTAAATTCAAACTTTACGAAAAAAAAACTTATCAAGGATAATTCAAAGTAATGAAAAATTCATATATTTTCTTTACAAATATCAAATATAAAGCTTAAAAATATTAAAAAAATATACGGTATATATATTTATGTATATAAATATTATTTCTATAAATATTTATGTAATAATAATAACAATAAAATTTATTTTTTTTTTAATGTTAAATATATAATATTTTAAAATATTCTTTTTTTCAATATTATTTCATGATAATCAATAATTCATTTGAATAAGAGTTCCTCTCAATCAAAACCATACAAAAAACGATAAAATCATAGAAAAAACATAGATGAAAAATATGTATACATAAATATATTTAAGAAATTTTTCTTAACTTTTCTATATACACATAACTCACAATCTACTAATACTTCCTCCATCTCTGCACCAAAATAGAAGAAAAATGGTTATTTTATAAACAAGAAAAAAAAAATGTAAAACTCAAAACGATCCAACCAACCATTTCCCACAAACAAATTTTTTAACTAACTATATAGTATGTAAATTTATATGGCATATATATATATATATATATATATATATATATATATATATATAAATTTTCGTCCTAGAGAACATTTTTTACGTTTGGTTGATCCCTAGACTCATTCATCTGAACCTATTTAAGAAAAATAAAAACTCTTCCCTTCCCTCACCATGTCTTCTATGCTAAAAAAAAGGAAACACACAAAACTTTGATAGACCTTTTGAAGATTATAAATGCGTTGGCTTTACATTCATTTTCGTATTTTCTTTACGTTATACATATATGTGTAGATGTAGATACATCGTTATAGACCATCATCATCACAGGGATTCTTAGTCTTTTTGGTCTATTTTATTATATATATATATATATAATAAATATATATATATATACGGTATTTGTAAAAATTTCTTCCAATTTATTTGCTATTGGATCTTTACTTCTTTTTTTATATTTCCTTTTAAGCAGCTACTAACAAAGGAAAAAATTGTACCCATACTTCTATATAACTTGAAAATTCTTATTTTTCTTGCATATTTTTGGATATGTTCGATTTAAAGTGGTCCCTGGGGTGCCATCATATGTAAATCTAACATACCAGATCATACCATATTCTACATATAGTAATTTTTACATATATATATATATATATATATATATATATATATATATATAATATGTAGATAACTTCTAAAAAAGTACAAATATGCTATAGTAAAATATCAAATTGACTGCGAATATTCTAAATTGTTATGTGATCTTAAAAAAAAAATATATGTTTTTTTTGGTACAAAAATAAACGTACTTTATAGTTGAAGTTTCTTCGAGGGTGAACAAAATAATGGGTTCAATTTTTGTTCTAGTATTAGAAGAAATAATTCCGGTTATTTTTTTTACGCTAACATATTAGTGCTTTTAAAGAAAAAAAAAATATTTTGGTAATTTTTTTCAGCTTTTTGTTATACATTTATGAACATGTATGTAAAAAAAATTGTTTTACCTATGATATGAGTATTGAATATAAAATACACTGGTAGAAATATTAAATTATAGAATTAGTTTCAGAGAAAATAGAAAATTTGTTTATATTCTTAAAATGAATTTAATTGGTTTTGAGAATTATTTGAATTGAATAAAGGAATCTGAATTGAATTATTTACGTTTGAAAGTATTGTTGATTTTTTTTAAAATAAATATAAAATACATTACGGAATTTTGAGATATCTCCATACAATTTTGGTTATACTTTGTTTAGACAAAAAACAATATGTACAGGCAAATAGTTGTTATCTTCTGTTTTATATAATTTTTCATTGACAAAAAACAATAATTCACAAGCGAATTTCCCGTCTTTTTTTTCAAATTTTTGATAAAAGCTGAACCGAAACAAATTTTGTAACCCGAGTTGCATAATAACATGAAACTGGTTTCCATTTTCTTGCCCTGTATTCAATGTCTTAAAATTTATTTTGAAAGCTAATAAATGGAATTTCAGTGCATATTATCATGTCTTATTGAAAACTGGCACAGACAAAGTTTTCTGAATCGAATTTGATATTAGTTTTGTAGCAACATTTTCTTGTAGGCATTTCTTAAAAATTATTTTTCACAGTGTACAATCTTCATATAATGATCATATGGATTGTTAATATTCACGCTAAATTCATTTCTTTTTTCAAGGACCAAAAAAAAACAATATGTATAGCATAGGATGATTATAGATGAATATTATATATTTAAGAGGAATCTTTCAAATGTCTACGTTATTATTATTTGAAATAAAAAAAATAAACAGTATAGAAAAATAAAACCAGAAAAACAAACAATAACAAATTGGAATAGCTATCAAGTTAGGTAAATAAAAAAAAGGTGAGAGTGTAGAGGATTTTACAATCAAGCAGAACAATTTTTTTTTTTTTTTTTTTGGTTTTTAGATTACATTCAACGCGAATGGTCGGTCATAGTAATTTCATTTTCATTTTCGTTTCTTATTTTTATTTTTTGCTTTTTATATATAGATAAAAGAAATAAACCTATAAATATTTATAGACTATACCGAAAATCTTTTTCATTTTTAATATAAAATAAAATTGTAGATTTTATGACTCAATCGACTTTTCCCATTTTAGTTTTCATATATAAATATATATATAATATAATAATGTGATTTGGAAAATTTTTATGGGCAATTTTTATTTTATTATATAAAAAGGAAAAGGCGGGAAAACATAGAATTCAATTTTTTCAATCAAAATTTTATTGAAAAAGTGTTAACAATTTAGTATCTCATTATTATAATTTAATTATAAATTTAGTTTAGATAAAGTCTTTTATGTATATATATATATATATATATATATATATATATATATATGTGTATATTTTAATATAGTTTTATTTTTATTTATTTTTATTATTTAAAAAATATATATATAATTAAGTCCTATTTAATAAATATAAAAGAAAATAATTAAAAAAATTTTATATATTTTGATTTTTATATATTTTTTTTTATTAATTTTTATGTACAGGTGTTTACGGTGATGTGCAACGTGTGAAAATTTTATATAATAAAAAAGATTCAGCATTAATACAAATGGCCGAACCACAACAAGCTTATTTAGGTATGCAATTTCAAATATTTTATTAAAAAATAAATAAATTTTTATAGAAAAAAATCCTATTTGTTGATTTACTAAGTCATTTTTCTATAAAATAATAGCTAATTGCATTTGTTGGAACTTTACAACGGAATGCCTTGAACATAATTGAAAACCCTAATGTAATACAAATATCACATTAACTGAAATTAATTGATTGCTTCTTTAGTTATATTTTCTTATGCACCTTTTTATAATAATTTGTTTAAAAATAAGTAAACATTCTGCTGTAATAACCGTATATGATCTGATTAAGTTTTTGTTAAGTCTAACCTTTTATTCAATGGTCAATCTCATAGTATTGACATCAAAATGAACTACGAAATTACCAGATTCAATTAAATTAATAACATGTCAGTAAACATGATGGAAAAAATTTTATACCACTGTGAAGTAAGTTACAGCAAACCGATTTAAAACTTTTCAAAATGACTAATATAATTACAGTATTTTTGAAAATCATATTTTCTAAACTTGATAAAATTGATTTTAATTACACAATTTCAATTCATCAAATAACAAAATCTATTTTGAATTATTGTAATTTTTGCTTGCATACATATGTATATATATAAATTATGTTCCATTTATGGTTACATACTTTTTGAAATGGTATATATTATGCTTATAATTTTATATACTCAAACCTTTTGCAATATGATTGGTATACAAATGCTTATACATATAGATTAGTTTGTATAAATTTCTGTCCATCTGAACCTTTATAAATGAATAAATTCTTTTGTAATTTTTACTATACAATACAGTTCCAAATGATGATGATGATGATGATGATTATATGAATTTCATATTTAAAATTTCAATTTGAACAAAAGAATTCATAATTTATTTCATATTACTCAGAAAATGAAAAATTATTCTTTTATTTTTAAACAAAAAAAAGAGAAAAAATCCATCTATTTTTCTGAAAAAAATATTTTTTAGCGAAAAATCAGGATAACCGGAGCTACGTATATACATTTAAAATCCATGAATTTACTGAAATATATTATGTTATACTCGAACATATATAATACATTCGAAAAAACCGGAAATTAAACAATTTTGCACAATGATTAAAAGAGCAATAATGCAGAATAATATTTCGGTTACAAAAAAAAAAAATATTTTATCATATTATATACATATAATGTATCCACATAATTTGTTAGATTACTGCCTGCATATTTGAACCTCTTTTCATAAGTTTTTTTTACCGTCATATTATTTTGCATTCCGTATCAAAATTAATTATTAAATTCCGTTAAAAATTACAATTTACCAACAAACCACAAACAAATATATTAACAAAAAAAAACAATACACAAAAAAACCAATAATTTTGAATATGTCCTTGCTAACCATAAACATAAAAATTTATGATTTCATCATATAAAATTTTTTTACTCTAATAACAAAAAAAAAACAAGTAATTTGTATTTAATATTTTTTTTTATTAAATAATTAATATTATTAAAATATATAATAAATTCAGGTATTAAATTAAAAATTAATGTTTTCGTGGCAAAAATACACCCTCTGTCTCCTTTCGAAAATGGAGTAAAATAATATATTTTAATAATAAAATTCTTTGTATTTAATTTATATATAAAATTAATAAAAATCATACAAAAAAAATTATAGGGTTGTGTTGTAATATATGTATTACAAAAAAAAAAATCGTTATCCTTTGTACCAAAAATTATATAATGAACTGAGATTAGTGTAAACAAAGCTTAGAGTTAAATTAATTAAAATATAAATAATGATAAATTAAAAATTATCCATAGTTTTATTATGTTAAAAACATAATTTAATGTCAACCTTTAAAATACCAATAATATTTTTTTGATCCTGTATAACCGCAATAAAACAATAGCATAAAAATTAAAATTATATAAACTTTATCATAATATTTTTGTTAATGAAAATATTCATAGCACCATAAAAGAATTAATATTTTCAATTACATTTTTTTTTTAATTAATTTTTATTGAATTATTGAAATAATTATTTAAATAATAAAATTCAATATTAATAATAAACGTATCATGTTTAAGTAATTATTGAATTATGTTGTAGGAAATTAATATTAAATAGCTTGGAATTTAAATATGTATGTATATATATATAAAAAAACTCAATTATGGAATTTATAATTTAATTTTTATAATTTTTTTTATAAGTAAAAAAGGTTTCACGACTTAAATTAATTTTCATTACGAATAAAAATTTAATTCGAACTTATTGGAAAATTAATTCATAATTTATTTCCTATCTCTCTTATATCAAATAATATATAATCTGGGTGTCAGATAAATTATTTTTTATTTAATTTAGGGTATCTAAGTATCCATTAGTAAAATATCGATTAATTTGCTAACATTTTATCTATGCATTAGTTCAGAGATATTAAAAATTATACATTACTATAATATTCAAAGCGGGAAAGCTAATTTTTAGCCCAAGGAACGTTCCGAAAATTGGTCCCAATGGTTGCTTTTAGAGAACTAATTTCTTAAATCGTACTCTAAAACTATATATTGTCCCGATAGAATTGTCTTTGTTGTATCGGTACAATATAAAAAATTGGATAACACATAACGGTTCAATTTAGACAGCTAAACTAAATGTAAGATTTAGTATAATCAATTTTATATTATAAGTCCTCTATTTTTTAACTTTTTTTCGACAATCTTCCATCAATAGATTTAAATAATATTGTTTAATTACCGAATAACATTGGGACTAACAAAATACAATCAGCAGGATCTCATTGATTGTCCTCTATAATATTTTTAGTTAATTAATACATACTATATATTTAATTTATCAATAATCTTATATTAATTTTCTATTTAATATGAGAATAATGTTTGTAATTTAAGCTTTTTATACCTTTTGTTAATAATATTTTTTTTTATAAACTACAATAAAATGTTTATCCTATTTGCATAACTTTAATTTTGTATCCTACATATAATTTTGTTATTAATGAACAATTTGTTATTCAAAAAGGTTCGTTTAATATTCATAATTTAGATTTCAATATTTACATAATAATAGTTTTAATATATAATTTATAGTTAGTGTCAGAGGATAATAATTTTTTCGATAAAGTTTTGAAAAAAAAAAAAGAATATTGTAAATAATTTAATTTTATTGTTTCCTGTTCATCCATAAAGCATAAATAACTTTTAATAACATTAGTTAAATTATTCATTATTTATAAAACTAATTATAACAATAATCTTTTATTCGTTAAAATGTGCTAAAATTAAAAATATTTGTAGATTAAATTTTTTTTTATTTTTCTCACAGTTATCCTTAACCATATTCGTTAATTCAAATTTATCCACAAATTCTAGTATGTATTTAAAACAAAATAGAAAAATATTTTTTCCAAATTTTACTTTTTCCATTTTATTAAAAAAAAACCCATAATAAAAAATGCCTATTTTAAGCTTTTTTTTATTTTATGCAAAATCCAATAATAATAAATTCCTATTAATTTCAATTAAAATTAAATCACGTTCAAAATTTCATGTAAACATATTTAATCCGATTGCATCAAAGGTAAACACAGGACATATTCTGGTAGATTAAAATCATGACCACTACTATCCAACTAACCAATAATATGAGTATAAAACTGCTGGTCAGTCTTTCTGTAGCCAGTTAGCTATTACATATATGTAGATAAAATAAAATATATTTATATACTGGAATGAAAATTTTTGTGAACAGAAAGTAAAATATAATAAAGTTAAACCAAAGTATATTATTTCAAATATCCACTTAACCATCTGAAAGGACAAATTAAAATGAACTGAATAAAAATATAAAATAAAATAAAACTGAAGAGAAATAAAGACTTTTAAAATGCTTTTTTATATTTAACATGATTTTAATAGACAGGATAGTATTTAGGATTCCTGTTTAATATTATCAACCAAAATTTAAGTTTTCATTTTTTTTTTAAATTTAGAATTGGATGAAATTTCAAATGTTTGGCCGACTTTACTTCACAATTTACAACGATATGCGCTTTCAAACGCAGTCTGTCTTAATTTTTTTGGTATCAATTAAACTTTTTTTTTTTCATATGAATATGAAGACGTCACTGGGCTTATTCCTTTATGTGTGGAATTATGTGAAATGGGAAAAAGTAAAGTACATTAAAATAATAACTTGAATTTTTTGAAATATAAATAATGTTTTTTTTTTATTGGAAGTTTGTCAGAAATTAGATTTTTTATACCTAAATATGTAAAACTTATATTTAAAATATGGTTTGGTAACTTAATATGACCACAAAAAAAATGACAAAATAAAATAAATGAAAAAAATTAAATTAAATTTGAATTTATTATGAAGGATTACGAAATGAACAAAGTGAAAGTGGTTAGAAATTAAAATTAAATATGAATAAAACTGAAAATGCTTTTATTTGGTAGATATTTTAATGAAAGTTAATAAAAAGTTATTAACTGCAATATGAATTAGCTAGGAAGACTCATTTGGAATACACTGCGAATTTAAATTTTGGTAATTAGATATGAATTGAATTAAATTGGAATATTGGAAAGTATTCTATTTCTAAATTAACTTAATCCATATAAGGTAAAAACTTAAAAAGAATTTCCAACCTAATACAGTAACACTTAAAGCGCCGGTTATTTCGTTGGAAAAATCGTGATATATTATTTTATATACATCCACATATTATGCATTAATGCGGATCCGGCGCTTAACGTGTTAACATTACTAAAATAATAGTTAAATTAATGAACAAAAATATTTGCTAATTACCAATACATATGTCTGTTTCAATTTTTATTACTCCTCTTCACACGTAAATTAAGATTACTTAAATAATTAATTAGAAAATAGAAATTTTTATCTTTTATTTTTGTATTTATTCATTGAAATCTAATTTTACCAAAATTCCATTATAAACTTTTCTTTTAAATAAAATTAAATAGAATCTATGTATGTCACATTTTCAATTAAAATTATAAAAAAAGTGTAAAATTCTTACAAATTTTTCTATACCAACAATTTTCCCTAATCAAAATAAATTTTATTATACATTTCATTTCTAACCACAATGGTATAATAAAAAAAACCAGTAACGCCTTTAAAGCTAAAATAATTATTATTTTCCCGAGGCTAGAACAAAAATGAAATTATTTTAATTAACATTAAAAACATAAATAAATATTAACACTGAACACAAAATAAACAAAAAAAAAATATGTAAACCCTAAAAAAAAAAATAATATTTATATTTTATTCATCATCCTTTTTTACATATACAAAAAAAAAATTTAAAAAAGAAAATTACGAATCGCGATTAATCTAAACAAATAAAACACACGCTACAAAAATACATGGTAGCTAGCTATACGTATATGTATATATATATATATATATAAATTTTATGTTTTTTAATTTTTAATTTTATGTTTGCCGCTAATTTTATTTTCATTTATTTATCTATGTTTATTTTTTGCTGTATTTGAATTTCATAAAAAAAAAAAAGTAATACCAAAAAAATATGCAAACAAAAATATTAAATCCTTTACGCAATTATATGTCATGCAAAAAAGTAAAAAACAAAAAAAAATTATTTGTTCTATACTAACTCGTCCGTAAATGAATTATATTGTTTTGGTTCATGGTTCATCTCTCATTCCCTATTTTTCTATATTTTTTTTTATTATTTTAAATGACGGCGCGTTTTAAGCTTTTTCCAAAAAAAGGATGAAAAAAAAACAAACAAACAAAGAAACAAAAAAAATTACGAATTATTTAAATAAAATATTTAATCCCTTAAAGCTTTATATGCCGCGGCACATATGAGAAAATAATAATAATAAATATTTCTTTTTCCTTGTCCTTCTTTAATTTTTTTGTGTAACTCTAAATCCAAAAAAAAAAAAAAAACAATATCCAAAAATATTATTTTATATACATACATATGTATATGTGTTAAAAAGATATATGATGTATACAGTCATAATTTCACTTTTTTGTTATAAAATATTAAAATATTTATACAGTACTGTCAGTCACCATTTAAAAAAAATTTTTAGAACAAAATATTTTGTTGTTAATGATATTTAAATGAAACTAGGACGAATTTGTTTTGGCAAAGGACGGATTTATTATAATAGAACTAGGAAGATAATATTATATGTATAATAGAAAAATAATTATATAGAAAGGATGCACTGCCGTTAAATTAGATTTTATATTAAGATGAGATAGACAGAAAAATATATAAAGTAATTTACACTGAAACGTATCGTCTACAAGAAATATAAGGAATTATACAAGGATAACATAGCTCAGATTATTTTTCAAATCACATATTACGTTTCATATATTACATATTACGTGTTAATTGTCCATCTTAAAAAGAAGAGGGTGGATCGTGGATGGATATATGGTAAACAAGTTTATTCTAATTCTTAAACTGAAAGCTCATTTTTTATTAAAATTGTTTGCAAAAATATACAATTTTAAAACTAAACTAACAGCGTTACTATTAATTTTTTTAATTCCTTTTAATTACCATGGGACACATCATTGGAAAACTTTTTTAAACTCTAAATAATTCGACCTCGAACTAGCAATTAAAATATTGCTTTTAATTAAGTTTCTACATAATCGAGCAATCGAATGATTTGATTGTTTCAAGAATCTATGAGCTATAAGAGTAAATTAGATTTTGAAAAATTAAGTATTTATTAGTAATTAAAATCTATTAGAACAAATGAAACCTTTAGAACAAATGAAATGCATGATTTTGTTTTTACATGATATATAAACTAGTTTAATAATTAAAACTATTGAATTTATGCTTAAAATTACGATAATAATTTTAATTACTTAATTGAAAAATGATAAACATAAAGCATTCGTATACAGTTTAACAGCTAAAACGATGGAAAAGGAATATACACTCTAGGGAATAATAACTTATTTTTAGTCTGATAATAAAAACCCATTCAGTTTCCTATTAGATATTTAGCTAATTTTAATTTTTTTGTGTAATTTTTCGTTAAGAAAATTACTAATATACTGTAAATTTAATTTTTATTTTTTTTTGTTTTGAAACACACATTCTCATAACTTACAATTTGGAAGTGACACTTGAATAAGTTCCAGCCTCTCACGATCCATTTTAAGAAAATGGAAAGTATGTGCAATGAAAACGGTTTAACATTTAAAATGATCTAATTTTTTCTAAATTTTATCTAATTTTCTTTTTTTAAATTTAAAAGTTTATGTAAATATTTTTACGTAATTCTCAATTGAATTGAAACACTATCCCATCAAAAAATTATTATTCTTGTTACGAATATTTGTTATTACTACAAAAATCTTTATTTATTGATTGATTTTTATTTTACCGCCTTGTAATATATTCTTTACTATATTCTATATTGAAATTTTTAAACCATTTCCAATATAAATATTTCCGGTTTATTTTATAAACAAAAAGGATACACTACTTCTCGGTTTATACCTTTTTATGTGTTTTTTGATTCCGGTAACAAAATATTTTCCATTAATATTTTTTTCACTCCACAACAAAAAAAAAACAGAAAATGAGCTTTAGAACCCATAATTCTTATATAATTTTAAACAAATATTCTGCATATATAAGTAGAACAACATCCTTTTTATAGATCGTCCTCTTTTTACATACAACAAGTTTATATATAGTTTTCCCAGATAAAGTTTATCCTAATAAAATATTTACAATTTTTGTGTTTTCGTTTTTTTATGTTTTTTGTAAAGAAAAAATTTAGTTAAATTGACACGAATGGAGATAAATAAGAATGAAGCAATCTACACGAGAAATATAGAAAATATATAAACATTCAAACGAAGAAAGATGAGTGTTTACTACTTGTTAAATGAAGCTATATGTGTGCAATAGAATTCAACGTGATAATTTTTAATGTTTCAATCTAAGAAAATGTAAATTTTTGCACACCTTGTCGGTAACAAATCCAATTCCATTTATGTCAGTCATAGTTTTTAACAGTTTATTTTAACTAAAATAATTATTTGCATATTCTAAATGTATTACAAATTTTTTCAGATTATTTATTTGGTGCACATTTATATAAAAGTGCATTATAAATACAAAAAATAAATTTATATCTTAATGTTATATTTTAAAACAATGTTTTTTTTTATTTTAGCAATGAATCATTTGGATAAAATACGTTTATGGGGTAAATCGATACGTGTTATGGCGAGTAAACATCAGGCTGTACAATTACCAAAAGAAGGACAACCTGATGCTGGATTAACACGTGATTATTCACAAAATCCATTACATCGATTTAAAAAACCAGGCAGTAAAAATTATCAAAATATTTATCCACCATCTGCAACACTGCATTTAAGTAACATTCCGTAAGTACAAATTAAAAGCAAAACATTTTTTGACGTTGAATTCTAGCTTCTTACAAAACTTCTGCAGGTTTAAGAACTCATTTGCAATGTGTAGGTTTTTAATTATTTTGAATATTTCAACCATAGAGATTGAAAAAGAATCAACAAAATCGTTGAAAACATATTTTTAAACTCAGACAAGTTGAATGAAGTTGAAAAACTTCAATTTCGAACCGTGTACTTAGATTGTTTAGAACTTCAATTTCAAGCCGTGCAATTAGATTGTTTTTATGAAAACTATTTTATTATTTTTCAATAGTTTCATATTAGAAGTTTAATTAATATTGAATTGTTCTTAGCAACTTTTTAAAACTGCTAAAGTGTTGTAGTTTTGATTAATGTTATCTCTGTCATGATATGAATTAATTAATGTTCCGATTTTTTTTATTATTACGTTCCAATGTTTATAATTCATGTCCAAGGATAGAAAAATTATCTTGGTTTGGTTTGTGGGATCCATTTCAGAGACAATGAGCTTTATCGGATTATGTTTCTGCTTGGAATACAAACAGTCCAACTAAAGTTCCCTAATACTTAAAAATTATTTGTACTCTTAACCATTAGAACTACGAATAAAATTTATAAAAAAAAGTCTGAAAAATTAAATAGGAAACTTCCAAACTTTTAAAAATTGCAGAATAGCAAGAAAATAACTTTATATTTACAATTCTACTATAAAAAAACGAGATTTCTTTTTTTATAGGCATTTACAAAATATTAAAAACTTTCCAATTTATTTAAAAATTTTATTTCTTTTGTTTCATTCAAAAATGCTTCATATAAAATATTTAAAAGTTTTCCTAAATAAAAGAATGAGAAGTAAAATCGAAAGAGAAAATGAAATCCAAAAGAAAATTTTATGTTTTTTTTATTATTTTTATTATTGAAACTTTTTTTTCTGAGTCGACCAATATCCGTAAATTTATTTTTCTATTTTCCTTAATTTTATATTTTTTTTCCGTCTGTAAAAATATTTCATAGATCGTCCTAGTATTGTGGTCCTGTGAACAAAATAACAGAAAAAGTAATAATTTTTACTTTAAGCTTTTTAAATGCTCCATAGGGGAGGTTGAGTAAGGAAAATTTTCAAGAAAATTTGTGGAATTTTTATTCTTTATTATTTTATATTTTGCTCAGTGGCTAAAAAAAATTAAGCATTTTTTAACGCTCCTTATTTTTGTCTGGCCACTATTTCTGCATTACGTTTAGGGTTACCAAGTATTTGATTCGCAGTTCATAATTAATAATTTAAAATTTAAATTATTTAATTCAAATAAAAAGGACTTTAAGAATCGTTCATTTAAAAACTAATGGTAATTTAAAAATTCTTAAACCATAATTTTATTTAAAAATTCTTAAATTTTAATGTCAAGTCGAGACATTTAAGATATTGTACATTTGTCCCAGTACAATTTTCTGCAAACTATGACAACCCTAATTCAGAATTAAAAAAAAATTATAATTAATTTTATTTTAATCACAGCATGCAAAAATATTATTTTTTCTTATATATTATCTAAGTCTATTATTATTTCAACGGTTCGGTGCTATTTTCTATATTTTCGTGTTTTTGTTGTTCTTGTGCGGTTTCTTAGCACAAATCTGTTGGTGGTATCGCAAAATTAAAATCATTAACTTTTATTGCAATATTACGATATGGTTTATTTAATGTTGTGTTGATAATGAGAAAATCGTTTTAAATTCAATTTAATTATATAATCGAGTAAATTTATAAATGGCTTTAACATTGAGGGTGAAAATTTTCTTATATATTTTTCCTATTGAGGACATGGTTTTTTTGCCCTGGTTCTATTGCGAAAAGATTATGAGTTCTTGTAAATATTGGGTGGAAATATATATACATATATATATATGTGTATATTTAGGTTCTTATGGTATATTTATTTCAATAAAAAAACAAAGTACCATTAATCATAAATTAAAAATTATTTTCAGCGGAAAGTCAACTCAGTTTAAAAATATCTGTATATATTTTCAATAAATTGCATTTAAATTTTTAATTATTATGTGAAAAAATCCAAACGGTTGTAATATTAACAGTGACATAATTATGTATATTGCTTTTATTATTAAATTTTTGTAAGTAATTATTACGGGAAAATTGCAAAATTTGTAAATAAATAATAAATTAGTTTAGTGAAGGCCATAAATCACACCAATATAACATACATAAATATAATTTTATTAGAGTAAAAAACTCAATTAAATACATAATTATCCTTTATTAAATATACTAATGACTCAATATTGAAATCAAATATTACTTTGTATTTTATAAACACACTAATTGTCGAATAAATCCAATATCTTTTTACAATTTTTTGTTATTACCATCCAATTTATTTACAAAACTCAAAAGCCCAAGTGTAGCTCAAAATTTCAATACAAGTGAAAACTAGCATTTATAAAATCAAATTGATTGTAAGTGTCTAATTGTTTGGATAGGGACATTATTTTCATCAGTCATAGTGTTAAATTACTTTTTACTATTTACATATTGATTAGATATTGAAATGTCAATATAGACATTGATTGTATTATTGTATACAAAATATAAATATATACATTAGGTTATTAAAATGAAAAGAATATATAATTGTTAAGTCTATAATTAAATTGCAGTCAGTGATAATTACATATATATAGCAATAGGTTTAAAAAAATTGAAAGGAAGAAGTTTGAATTAATTAAATTCTATGGGAAAGATTTAATGGGGAACAATGTTAGTGGCTTTTTAAATAAAAAAATGTTGTAGCTTTTTCTAAATTGCTTACCAAAAATTGAAAAAAAAATGGAATAATGTTTAATTTTTTAGAAATTAATATATGTACATCATTAATAGAGTTTTTTAGCGCTCATCTTATTAAGAAAGCATGTAAGAGTCTAGTTCAATTTTTTTCAAATTTTAGTGGCAATTATTGTTGGATAAATTGTAATTACCAGCTAAATACATATTTCTATTGATTTCAATATAAAGTCAACCTATTTCATTAACCTATTTTAAATTAACCTGAGTTTGTCAATATTCTCTATGACTATTTATTTGCCTAAAAATGTAATACATAATCACATTTAATAAACGTTGTGTTACATAAATATAACTTTAATGAAATCTTCGATTAAAATTTTTGTATAGAAATTTTAAAAACACTATTTTAATTTTGTAGTTCTTATAGTTGTAAGTGAATGCATTTGATTTTAAATTAAATCAATTAAGTTTACATAAAACTATGTAAAAACAAAGTAAAAAAATTCTTAAACAATTTAATCATAATATTTTGATACTAGAATATGTTTTTAATTATTTCCTTCTTATAAATAAATTTATTTAAAACTTTATCAATTTTTTTTTTGTGTTTCGTTATATTAATTTAATTATATATTTTATCTTTTGCAGAGCATCATGCACAGAAGAAGACATCAAAGAAGCCTTCACAAAAAATAATTTTGAAGTAAAAGCTTTTAAATTTTTCCCGTAAGTTTTTCTTAAGTTACAAACAACTAATTCCGAAAAAAAAATTGATGGTATATTTTATTTTATACTTTCACATATTAAAAATTTTTAATTTAATTTTTTTTTAAATAAACATATTAAAAAAAAGAACCAATATTTTTTCTATTACAATATTTCAATTAAAAATTTTGTCAGGTTTACAATAGTTTAATTCAATAAAAAATTAAATTGTAAACTAATTACATGTACTACGTTACGGACTTTGCACGTGTAAAGTAAGAGTTTAGAATTTTTGTAAATTTTTCGGAAAATTTAATAATTCTTGTAAATTTTCATTATTTGTTATTATTAACTTTTAATTCTGTGGAAATTTGCAAAAACATGATAATTATTTTTTGATACTTTGCTTAACATCCAACTGCAATCTTCAAATTTTCGAAAACACGATCCTTTGAGTACTAAATAAAAGTTTCTTGTCTTTTGGAAAATTTAAAAACTTCGTATTTAGCAATTGACATCAGAACTTTTCTAAAACATCAAAATACCAAAAAGTATTTATCATGTTTTACATAATTCCCACAAAAGCAGAAATTAGTCTGCAATCAATATCCTTATCAATAACCTTTGACAAGGATATTGACTTCAGACTAATTTCTTGATTTATTTCGAAGTATTAAATCCTTTTAAATATAAAACAACTGCTTTCAAGATATTATTAACTAAATAACAATCTGATATAATTGTTCTAATTAAATTTAAATAAATTTTATTAATTTTCTTTCTTTTTTTAAAAAAAAAATATTTATAGAAAAGACCGTAAGATGGCACTTCTTCAATTATCATCAGTTGATGAAGCTGTTTTAGCTCTCATCAAAATGCACAATCATCAATTATCAGAATCAAATCATTTACGTGTTAGTTTTTCAAAATCAAATATTTAAATATACATATACATATATATTATATACATTGTATAGTAGTTGTGTGTGTGTGTGGTGTGTTAATCGTTTTTTTCGTCATTTTCTCATTATCGTGTGCCCACCCCTACCCAGCGATATATCAAGAGTGATAGAAAAATTTTCAAACCCATTAAGAAAAGTATAAAAAAAACTAATTAACTAAGGAAACAAATGAAGAATTTTAAAAGAAAAAACCACACAACAAAATACAAAATAAATATAAATCGCACAGACATTCATTTAAAATTCATAATAATTAATTAATTACAAAATAACAATTATATATTTTTAAAAAAAAATTGCCTATTATTTTAGTAAAAAAGAAAATTATATACAAAAATTGTAATGAAAATTATACATCAATAAAAATTCTTTAAAAAAAAAGACAGAATATTAATACAAACAATCAAATAAATAATCGTGTATAGGTCGCATTTTTTTTCAGTCACAAATGACATAAAACAAAAACACACACACAAAGGAAAAAACAAATACACATATAAGTCAAAAAATAAAACAGACATTTAATAAAACATAAAAATAATTAAATAAATATAAAAAACTAATTTTTTGATAATTTTTACAAATTTTAAAAACAACTAATTTAAAAAATAAATAAAATATTTAAAAAGAACAAAAAAAAAATTATATTTATAAATAAAATTTAAAAAAAAGAGGAGAGATATTTTCAAAAAGGAAAAACCAAAAAAATAAAAAAAAAATACGTTAAAAACGGAACACAAAGTTTTTATTATTAAAGAAGATCAGAAAAAATGATAAATATGCAGAAAATAAAATATAGAACAATTAAATACACAAAAAATTCAATTAAAATCCCATCGACTGTCCAAATAAATAGAAATATAATTGTAAATCAATATATAATATTTAAATAATTTTCACCACTAATAAATATCAAAAAAAAAAAATCAGTCTAAAAATCAAAAATTTTTATATAAATTTATTTTTTTTTAATTTTATTTTTAAAATTTAAAAAGTCTGCATCTTAAAAAGTATATACTACAATGATAAATGAAATCATGAATTTATGTAAAAAATCACGTATAAAAAAATAATAATCTCAATAACAGTCTATCTTGTAAGTAAAGTAAAAAAAAAAACAGGGTTTTTATCTGTCAAAATTAAAATTATACTCAAATTATTTCAATTTACTCTTAAAATATGTATGCTAGTTGACATTAATTGTCAAATAATGGAAAAATTTGTAACATATGCTAAGTTATAATCAAAAATTAATGATTTGACAGTAACAATTTGTTACAAATTTCTTGAAATTCTTCATATAATTTTTTAAGTAATCTGATAATTATTTAAAGTTATCAAAAAGCACATATATGCAACCAAATATATTTTATGAAATTTCAAAATTATATTGCAATAAAATTATTTTAAAACAATTTAACATAATATTGACAGATAGATTGTTCAATTTTGACTCGACAAATACAAAAATTATTTATAGAATTAGTTTTATCAGAAATTTTAAATCTATAAATTTTTTGTCCTAATTAATTTTAAATATATAAATAGTTTCAAAAACTGAATAACAATAATAATAAAAATTAAAATATCAAAAAAACATATTAATTAATTTTTACTTAAAAAAAAATTTAAATTTTAATAATTAATAACATGAAAAAATATATAAATCAATAATTACTTATATGTTTTATGATGTAGGTTTCTTCTATCTATAAATTATACACCGATATATTAAAACAAAAAAAAAAAACTTATTCTCTTAAAAATATACCTTTTTTTTCGAAAAAAAAAAATTTTAAAATTAAAACAATCAATCAATAAAATAATTAAATAAAGCAAATCATAAATATATAGGAAAAATATTATATATTTTAACAAAGTATTAAAAAAATAGAAAATCTACATAAAAAATTTAATATTCTTTTTAAATAAAATTATTTTTTTTTATTTTTTTAATGTATTTCTATTTTTTTTTTAAAAAAACTAATTATGTACTAGTAATGCAAATAAAATTAATAAATTTAGCAATTTCATTCTAACAGAAAAATTTTAAATTAAGTAAATATTCAATTAATAATTTTAAAAAATCGTTGTTTTAATATTGTAATTTGTATATTTGTCTATTATTAAGTAATATTCATAGATTTCTAACGATATAACGTAGCAAATTAATATCGTAATCTGCATACCCTTTATCATATTAATAACCTATGTAAAATTCAAACAAGTATACAATTTAGAATATTAAAATAACCAAATCATACAATTTATACAATTTACAATATTTTATTTAATTATAATAATTTTATACAAAGGATATATAAGTAATATCGTAGATATAAGAACATGTTCCAATTTTAATAAGAGCATGTTCTTATATATCCGGTAATATTTGAAACTGACTATAATATGAATACTGATTATGTTTAAAATATCAACCAAATTGCTATAAATTGACAATATTTTGCTATATAAACAAAAATTAGTCATACTACAAGTAAAACATTATTGATAAAAATTACATTGATAACGAAATAATCAAATTCAAAATTACAAATGGTTTTGTTATTCCATTTATATATCGTTATTTACATTACTGATAATTAGTTTTATGTTGAAATGATAAGTTTTTATATATAATTATTGTATAAAAATTACCAACGGTTGTAAATTGCAAAACTTCATAACATATGAAATTTAAAAATTTAAATTTTTAGTTAAATGTCGTATAGATATTGACCTAATTAGCTTATATAAAATTATTTATGGCCTATTTTGCATCGAAATTTAAAAGTTTTAAAATTCCCAAAAATAAATTTTTCGAACTATTTTCTTATTTAATTAAAAAAACCAATTTTTTATGGGCGCCACAACATATCATAAAGTTATTTTTTTTTTAAATTGAAATATGTAGTTTGTAAAAATATAAAATTTTAAAACAAAAAAAATATTTTTTGTAAATTAAGTTTTTTAATAATAAATTATTATAATTACAAAATTTTTCTACATAATTAAGTGAAAAGAGGGTCCAAAATTTTATCAAAAAAAAAAAATGTTTATATCAATAAAGTGATATTTAAAAAAAAAATTTATATTTAAATAGAATTTTTGAAATAATTACAAAAAAAATATAATAGAAAATATCCTTTTTAAATTTTAAATTATATTCAGAATTTTAATTTTATAGAAAAAGTATGGCGCCCACAATTCAAAAAATTGTTGTTGTTACCAATTTAGTCACATATGACCGTCAAATATAACATTTAAATAATACTTTTCTGGATAATCAAAAAAAAATTTTTTACTACTTTTCCAATTTTCGAATAATAAAATTTTTTTCGGTAAATTTTAAGGGTTTTGTTAAAAAAAAAATCAATTACGTTTAATTTAATTTTATGCCCCAAGTTAAGATTATAAAAAATCTCAAAAAACCAATTTTCAATTTATGTTTAATTTAAAATATTGAATTTTATTAAAATGTTTATTAATTATAGTTTTGCTTGCGATTTAATTATTTACTAGTTAATAGTTATTAGTTTTTATACTTCAATACATATATAATTTTTAAGTAAATGTTTAGTACGGCGTTTATTTGGCAGCTTAAAGATAAAAAGGATAAAATTGTTTTTTTTTGTTTTTTTTTTTTGTTTTTTTTTAATAAATAATAAACAAACCAAGGCACAAAATCTTTTTTTTTATAGAATCAAAAAAATTAATTATAAAAATATTTTACTTTATTATTACATATTATTATTATTTTTATGTATTAATTTTTAAGCATTTTTACTTTTAAGTATAAAGTTAAAAATATGATAAAAAAACATAATAATTAAATAAAAAAAAATTAAAATAATCATTAAGATCAAATTATTTTTAATGTTGAAAAATTTATAATTAGTAGATTGATAAAGAAACAGAATTTTATAAAAAATGAGCGATAAGAATTTAATAAGAAAGTGATTAAAGCAATTTATTTTTCTTTTCTTTTTTTTTTTTTTAATTTTTAATTATATATAATTAATAAACCAGATTTATTATTTGATTAATATTATTTGTTTTTATGATTTTTATTTACATATGTATATTGTTTTCAAGTTTTTTTTAGTTAGGTTTGAGAGGGAAAGATGTACATTTTATGTTAGGGCATATTAATTTGCGTTTAATTTTACGGTTATAATCAACAGCTCACTGACAGTAATATTTTTCATATTATGAGCATTAACATGAAAAAAAATTTCCATATAAAATGTTGGCTTTTGCACCAACATGATTTGAATTAATTAGTGAGGTAAATAATAATGTTAAAATTATTTATGGTGTAAATAATGGAAACATTATGCTATATACTATATAGTATATAACTTTGATATTTTAAAATATTAAAGACAGCAGATGCCAACTTTTCAATTAATTTAAATGGATTGTCAGCGTATAAGACCTTATCTATAATTGTAACTCATCCTTAATAACATGTTACATATTAAGATGTATGTATTTGATTGTAATATGAAAAACCTAATAAGTGGGGAAAACTTTATTTAACGTTATCATGTCATACAAAAATTATGCAATTCAAATTTTCTGCAATTTTTCATAATTAGTTTTCTATAACCGGATTACAATATTTTCAGCCCAATGGATTTTATTATTACAATAATTAGATGTAGTTGGTGTAAAATTATCCTAAAAAATAGTTAAATGGAATATGAACTTATTGTAATTTCAGGAAATGAAGATATATTTGTTTATTAAAACACATTATGGACACCCAGTATATACATAAAAATATGCATTTTTCTAAAATATGGTTTGTTTTCTTAATAATTTAAAAAATACAGAGGTTAAAATAAAAAATATTCAATATGTAAAATTTTATTATCATCATCAAGGAATTGAAAAGAATATCATAATTTACTTAGAGTAACCGAGAATATAATAATAATCAATGAAACCACAAAATTTAATTTTTACATAAAATTTACCTACTAAAATATCAAATATATTATTTTTAATTGATATTTTACTGCACGAACTCATCATCAACAATATTATAATTTATAATTGAATAAATTTATAATTATAATTTTTTAATTTAGACCAACAAAGAGACAAACTTATTCAAAGTTTATTATTAAAATAGATATACAAATCTTCAATTTATTTAATAATTTTATTTATTTCTATAAAGTTTATTAAATTCACTACAGAAAGTAAACAAAAATAACAGTAGTCTAATACATAAAAGCATATTTCTATTAATAAATCATTTTTCTTATATACTTTTAAAATATTATTACATTGTATTAGAAAAGTAGTTGAAAAAGTAAATAAATATAAAATAAAAATCAATTTTCTAAAAAAAAAAAAAATTTTTTTTTGAAAATTATCAGGTATTACTTTCAAAAAATCTAATAATAAATAAATTATGGAAATGTTAAATATTTTAAATGAAAATATGCTAAAAAAAAATATACAAAAAATATTTTTGTTTTCTTCTTTTTTACTAATATAAGCAAAAAAAAATATAAACATATATCAGAGAATTTTTTTTTAACATTAAACGGAACTTTACAAAAGATAACAAAAAAAAAATCGTGTCAATAAAAAAATTATCTAATATTTTACAAAAATAAACAATCATAAAATATTTAATAATAAAAAATTCTTAAATATTTTATTTATTGACACGATTAAAAAATAAAGGGAAACAAAAATTAGAAAAATATTAAAAAAAAAAAAAAAAATAATGTGAAATGTGTAGAAATATTTAAAAAAAATATATAAATATGTAAAAAACATTATAGGAAATGAATTAAAAACAAAAAATAAAAAAAAGGGAAACAAAAACTACTAAACTATTAAAAAATAAAAACCAAAACAATATAAATTATATACACGTAAAGATATATACATATATATATATACATATATATATACATATATATATATATGTATATATATATATATATATATATATATATATATATATATATATATATATATAAATAAAAATAAATTTAATAATTTCAAAAGAAAATAAAATTTAATTAAAATATAAAATTAAAGACTTAGAAAATTTAAAAAAATATAAAAGGAAAAAAAAAATTTTTAAAAAACATTTCTATTATTGCACACAAAAAAATATCTTTAGACTTTGTATCCAAAATACAAAAAAAAAAACTTCTTTATATTATTATCCTTACAAAATATTCATATATATAAATACATACAAACATAATGTATCCATTTATATACATTGTATCTCTTTGTATATAACAAAAAAAAAAAAACATAAAAAAAGACAAAAAAAAAGCGTAAAATTTAAAAATAAATAACAAAAAAATATTTTCTCTCAATTCTCTAAAACTTAGCAAAACTTTTTTGAAATTTTGGTAGAAACAAAAACTCAGCCCTAATTCTTTGTTTTCGAGAGGAATTGCTTGTTTGTTTGAACAAATTTATTGGTTTATTTCGAGTTTTACATACTGTAAAATATTAAAAAAGCAGAAACATATAAAATTAGCAGTCTCGTGAAGAGCTAAGGCTTTCTTTAAAAAGTCGTTTGTCATTCTATTGCAATCTATTGCAGTGCAGTTTGAACTTACTAATGTTATATGGACTCGATCTTAGTTATTTTTAAACTTTATTATAATTTTATTACTGCTACTCATTTAAAACTGCATAAACTTACACCAACGTAGATGGCTCAAAACCAGTATCAATCATATCATAGTTAAATACATTACCACAAAGCCACAGCCGCTTGTTATGTACAATAATACATATAAGCTGAACTTTAGCTCAGTCCTTTAACCAACAAGTTTAATTCAAAAAGTAATTTTTGAGTAGTAAATTTAAAATATAAAATGTGTATGTATTTAAATTAATTATTATAGGACTTTATTGTAAGTAAAATTTCTAATTTATTGGAAAGCGTTTATAAATTGGAATTGTGTTATTTTATAGTTAAATTAATTTTTTGCACATAAGTTTATATTAACGCATACTCATTAACTTCATGAATTTCCCAAAAACAATTTTATTGTTGTTATTAGTTCAAAAAAAACGAAAAATTCACTCGAAAAATAGAATTTTGGGGCAAAAATCATATTTTCTCATTGTTATTATTACAAAAATATAAATAAATTAAATTGAACTTATATTTTTTAACCAAGAAAATTAATTAAAAAAAAACTAATTAAATAAAACAAAATCAATGAAAAAAAATATTCAGTTCAATTGTTAATTTTTGTGTGGATTTTTTTGTCGTTTGTTTGTAGCTCTAAAACTAATTAGATATAAAGAAAAAAAAATATCTGTGCTCAGTATTAAATATGCTTTTTCTTTTCTAATTTTTGCATGACAATCAGTCGTTTGTGTATTCTCTAATAATAAAAAATATATCTCTAATAATTAGAATACTTAAAAAAAAAATCAATAAAAAAAATTTGTGAGCTACTCAATTACAGGGCCGCACTATTTTTTAACACTAAGAAAAAGGAAATTATAAGGAGCACTTAACTATGCAAAATAAAACTTTTTTTTAAATTAAATGTTTTTTAAATTTATTGTGTTTTAGTAAATTATTTTAAATTAAAATTTCTGTTGTTAAAAAAATTGTGATTTTTAAGAATAAATGTTATTTGTTTAATCCTGTATTAAAATAACAGCTAACGATTTGTTAGTAAACTAAACCTTATTTGTTATTAAAATTATATAATTTTTTATAATAAAATCAGTTCTAAGTCCCATACTATTTCTGAATAAAAAATAATGTGATTTTTAAGTATTTAATAATTTTTAATTAAGTATTTTACTAAATATTTTGTGTATACTTTTAAAAATAATTTTATGATTCACGGTATTTAAACAATCATTAAATTATTCTATTTTTTGGTTAATTATATAAGGAATATCATTATAAATATAAACGGCCACAATTATTGAAAATTATTGAAAACTATAGTAATGTAATTTCAGTGCTTTAGTTAGCAAGAATATTAAATCACCAATTATTTTTGCTATTAAATAATGAAAAATTGAAAAATGTAAAAATAATTTCTTTTATTGCCTTTGACAGACTCATGATGAAATGTGTGAAAAAGTAAAGAGAATTCTTATATTTTCGAAGATTTTCTTTACCTCTCTATAGAGATTTTTCAAAATTTTCATAAATTGTTTTCGTAATTAATATTTCTCTCTAATATCTGTTTTATTTTTCCAACTCACACACTCAAATTATAATATTTCTGAAAGCATAAATAATGCAAATCTTAAAAATATTAATTATAATTACTGTTAATTATTTGTGTATTAAAAATTTGTTAAAAAAAAATTATAAATAAATAAAAGAAAATCTGAAAAAAAAATTAGCTCAAAATATTTTGATTAGAAAGAAAACAATAATTAAAGAAAAATAGAAATTTACTTAAGATACTTAAAGGCCAAAAAAAGGAAAATTTAGTACTTATTTCAAAAAAAAATTATTTATCAATTTAACATATTAAAACATATTTATGTAGAAATTTATATTAAATTTATGTTATATATTGTTTCGGGAAATGTAATTTTTGTAAAGTTTATTTTTAACAAAAAAAATGAAATTAAATGTTTTATGATTAATGATTATTATATTATTGAATAATTAGCACCATGGTTCACATGATTTCCTTTTTATTCTTTTGTCATTTTTGTGGTTTAATCATAAAAAAATCATGTTTATCAAATTATATTTATAAAAACCACAAAAAAAAATATAATTAATTATATAAAAGTAGCTAATAAAAAAAACATATAAAACTGAATAAATGGGAATTCAAAAATTTATTTAATATTTAAAAATTTTAACAAAAAAATCAAGAAAAATTTATAAATTTTAAAACTAAAACTAATGAATTTTTTTCAGACAATCCTCGAAAAACATAATATTTCAATAAATAAATTTAAAATAAAAAAATATACATATATATTTAAAATTATATTATATATAAAAAAGATGAAAGTAAATAGAAAATTAACTAAAATAATAAAAAAAATTATATTAAAAAATTGGGAAAAAAACGGAAACTATTTAAAGAAAAAATAAAATAAATAAAGATGTCGTATGCTAATTATTATGTAAATGCTATATAGAAAAATAAAAACTATCAGTTTAAAACATAACTAAGTGTATATTTATTAATTATTTTATTTAGGATTATTGAAATTTCTGAAATGGAAACATTACCTGTAACATACACCAAACAGGAATAACAAAATAGTAAAATATTTGAAAATAAGGATAAGTAAAAAAATATAAAAATCTATAATATTTTATTAAAAATTATTATATTTATGAGACTTGAAATTTTAAAATATTAATTATTAGAATTAATTTTTAATTACAAGTTTGATAATTAAATTTTTCAAGTTTTATGGACTCTAACCCATTATAATTTTAAAAGCAGATATTTAAAACAGGTCCTTAATATATGTTTTAATTTTAAATTAACTTCAATATCATTTAAGAAGTTATATGTTAAATTTCGCTTTTTTTTTTTTTTTGCGAAAAAAACGTTTATTTTGAGTTTTTTTTTTTTGCGAAAAAAACGTTTATTTTGAGTTAGTATGTAAGTAATAATTTTTTCGCTAATATGATGCAGTTGAGAGTAAAATACTTAAAATCACAAATACTTTAATCATATGGTATATTTAACCTTTTGCACTCCGCTTTCACCTATATGGTGACATACTAAGTTTAACCACAAATCCGCTGACACCTATTAATTTTATTTTAAGAATAAAATCCGAGAAGGAGTCCAAGGAAATTTCTCGATTTTCACTTAATGATAAAATGAGTGGTCTGTAAAACAATTCGCAAGGCATTTTCCAATGGCTTAAGTATTTTTATAAAAGCAAAATAGAAGATGATGAAATTATAAATATATTTATTGAAAAAAAAAATACAAAATGTCGCATACTATATAAATAAGTAAACAAGCCTTTTTGCTACCGATAAAATATTGTAAATGATTTTAATTTTCATTTATATTTTAGTAAACATTTTGAAAATAAAATAGATAGCCTAAAATAACTACTTTAAAAGTTATTTCAAAATTAAATTCATCTCGCACACTTTGAGATTTTAGAATATATTATTAAACATTTAAATCTTTTTGAAAGTTTTCTTTCGTTGATATAAGTTTGTAATCATTTATGGGTATACCTATAGGTATATAAAGGGTCCGCCAAATAACTTTTTTTTTTTGAAAATGCTATAAAAAAAAACTACTGAATATTTTCTCAAATTTCTTTTTTTATTATGAAAGTACAATCCTTCCGGTCTTTTTTTATTTGAAAGTACAATCCTTCCGGTTAATAATGGAAAATAATTTCATTCAAATGGCCAGCCGAGGCAGCCATTTGAATGAAATTATTTTCCATTATTAACCGGAAGGATTGTACTTTCAAATAAAAAAAGAAATTTGAGAAAATATTCAGTAGTTTTTTTTAAAGCATTTTCAAAAAAAAAAAATAGTTATTTGGCGGACCCTTTACATTAAAGTTTTTTAATAGAAATAAAACATAAAAATAATTTAGTTAATGTAACATCGTTTATTTTTCGCCCAAAGAACTATGTATAATATAATATAATTCCATATAACTATTTATTTTTTATATATTGTGGCAGTGGTAAAATCAGAGTATTTGTCCATGACATTTTACATATTACAATAATTTTATATTTATATTTTGTTCGTAATTTTTTTTTTTAATTTTATTTCTTTGAAATATAAATATTATTTCATGATTTTTTTTTAATAATTTTTTAACCATTTTTTTTAATTTTTAGTTTTTACTTATTTATTTTGTGGTTTTAATACATAAGAATTTTACCATTTTTTTTTAAACAATAATTTTTTCTCATATCTCATTTTTATATCCAATTTACTTAATACTTAAATATATCAAAAAAGGATTAATATTAATTCAATTTTTTTTTTTTTACAAAATTAATAAACTTAAACTGGCATAAATAGTTAACCTTCTAAAATAATTTCAAAAATAGTTTTTTTTTTTCATAAATAATTTTTTGAATAATTTAATATAAATTTTTGGACAACATAAATTAAAATTATTGTGTAAAATTTTGAGGGCATTTAAAAAATAAAATTTAAAAGTTTTTTTTAAATATATGTATATGTGTTTAAAAAGTTATTTTATATTTTGAAAGTTTATAATAGGAAATTTTAACAGGTGTTTTTTTATTTAATTATATATTTAAATTCTACTTACATCTGTATGTTTTTCTTTTTAAATTAATTTTATTATTTGAAGTTTTTTTCTTATTATTTTAGTAAATAATTAAAATGAAATTTTAGAATTAAAATATAATTTTTTTACGAACTTCTTAATTATCATAATATTATATTTATTTTGGTTTAGTATCATATTTAACTCCGTTTGTATCATTCATATTAAATTTTAAAACTTAAAACAACGAAAAATTTAATTTTGTAAACCTTCGACTAATTTTCATTAAAATAAATACAATTACATTTTTTTTTTCAAATTTATAAAAAGAATTTTTACTTACAATTCCCAACTTAATTCGTAATTAAAAAAATTCAAATGCAAAAAAAACACAACTCAAATGTTGGAAAATTAAATTTAATGATTATTATAAATTTAAATAATAATAAAATTAATTTTCTATTTATATACTTGAAAAACAAAAATATTTTCTAATTGCTTTTTATACAGTGATTTTTTTTTGGGTACAAAAAATTATACAATTTTAAAAGGAGTAAAATTTAAATTATCCTTCCTTTCAAAAACTAGGAAATCTAATCTTATTTTTTACAATTGCATATTATAATTTTCTTTTTTTTTAGGAATTTTCCTAATCAAATTTCTTTCTTAACACAAATAAAAAAAAAATAGACATTTTTTTTAAAATTTATTTTATATAATATTCAAATAAATGATTTTGTTGGGTAATAAATTTTTATGCGTCACATTTTAATAATAAAGTTTTTTTTTTTTAATTTATGTAATAATTGTGCATACATTCAACTATTTTGTTTTTTTGGTAAAATTTGGTTTTTTGTTTCAATTTTATTTATTAAGTAAATAATTTTTATAAATATAGTTAATTAATTGGTTTATACATAGTTTTTGTTTTTAGAATAATAATATTTTTTTATAGAATAATAATATTTTTTTATATATATGTTGTGTATATAAATATTATCTAAGTACATATATATATTAATATACGATATGAAACAGTGATATTGAAGCAAGCCCAGATCATGAAATAAGTATAGTTTGAGAAAGACATTTTCATAAAAAAACTTTTTTTGGTAATGTTAGTGAAGAAATAATAATAATATTTTTAAAGAAATTAAAATTTTCAGATGAAAGTTTTTGAATCGCAATTATTTATCAAAAAAACTATTTGAAAATTAATGTAATTTTTGCATAACTATTATTTATATTTTTAATTAATAATTAATTCTAATAAAAAAATTATTTTGTTATTATTTTGGCAGGTTGTTTTATTAAAATATATTCGTTGCACTGTATTTGGTAATTTTTGTTTTACTTATTTTAAAATTTATTAAAATTAAATAATATTTTGTTACATAGATCTTGAAAACAACTTGTAATTTTCTTTTTCAATATGAAGAGGATTAATAGGATTTTTTTTTTTGCAATACATACAAATATTTGAATAAAAATATGTTTTACTTCGAAATTTTCTATATAATATCCTAATAGAGAAATTCCTTTATTCACTTTTTGTAGTTTGTTAATTTTTGTAGGAATTTATTTTTTATCTAATAATCAAAATCATGATTTAATGAATAGAAAATTTATAAATAAAACTTAATGGTTACATAAAAGATAATTTTATGATTTCGAATTCATCAGTCTGTTTATTTATATATTACTATAAAAAAAGGTCTAAATTAACTAAAATTGAAGTTAAATTCTTGTCCTTTAATAATATTTTTCTTAGTTTTTAAAGTTTGAAATTTAAACAAAACAAAACATGATTAGTTTTCTTCTTTAATTATTATTATTAAATCGTTATTTTACAAAATATCAAATTATAATAATTAAATGCTTTGCTTCTTGGAATCCATTTTTTAATAAAATTTATCTAAGTTAAATACACAAAAGCCAAAATTCACAATTAATAATTTCAAATTTTTGCCCAATATTAATATATAAATTTTTCACATGTAGTAGTAGTAGTGATAATAGTAGTAGTACATAAGTATATACATTTTTGGTAAAAATATGTTTTTTTTTTGTTAGAAATATCATACAAAAAATATTTTTTATAAACTTAACAAGGCAGCAAATCAACAACTAAAAAACTATTATAAATAAAATAAAGAAATGTCATTAACTTTTCATGTTTTTCTAATATTTTATAATTAGTAATTATTTTAATTAAAAATTTTTTTTGTAATTTATAAAATTGACATAGACAAATGTACCAATTTCAATTTTCTGTAAACTTTACTTTCGTTTTATAGAAATTAATTATGTTATAATAAATAGTTTTTTTAATACATTTTGATTTTTTAATAAATATTTTAGTTTTTTGTCAAAATGTCGAATAAAATAATTCAGGTTATCAGCTTTATGCGTTTTAAGTTTTAGGTATATTTTTTTTGATAAGTTTTTTTTAATATTAGAATGCGAATTTGTTATTTGAAATATGATTTTAGTTTTTTTTTTTAATATATTTATTTAATTTTTAATGTAATTTAATTTAATTTAATATAATAATTGTGATTAACTTTTCATGTTTTTTAATATTTTATAAAAAAAATATTAGAAAAACATGAAAAGTTAATGACAATCATGTTTTTTATTATATAATATACTCAATTTTTTTTGTCAATAAAATTGCTAAGAATTCAACAACAACACATTTTCATTAAAAATTTTCATTAATTTAGAGTTATGTAATTTTCATTTACTATATTTATATAATTTAAATTTTCCATTTATTGTTCTTTATATATTTATAAGGAAATTTTCCAATTTTATATTAATTTTCTTTTTCCTTTATTAATTTAAAATTACATAATTATATTGTATGTATTTATATATTAATAGATTTTTATTTATTTATTTTACAAATTTGTTTTTTTAGTCTAGTAAAAAGCACCTAAGATTTAACAAAAAATTTCATATTTATTTCAAATTAAAATTAATTTTTTTTTTATCTTATAATAAAAATTTTTGAAATTAAAATATTTAGGTATGTATTTAAAAGAAAACTGATTGTAAATTTAAAACTTATTATGATATAAAATATTTTTCAGATAACATCAATAAACAACATTTTACAGATATTTGTTCTTTTATGATTTTTAAATATAACAACATTATATATATATATATATATTATATATGATTTTTTTTTAAATATGGTTAATAACTGAATTTAAAAAGATTGATATTTAATTTTATTTTTATATTTCTTTAGATAAATATTAGTTTATGATTTTTAACTAATAAATTAAACAAATTTTTTCTTATATTTTACATTTTCTTAACATAAATTAAAAAATTGGTAAGCATTTGGCCTAACTTTTTCTAAATGTTGGTTAAAATGTTGGTTTGTATTACTTTTAAACAATTGCATATTGAAATTTCAGTTTGTTCTTAAAGGATTTTGATATTTAATTCAATTCAATTGAAGAAATTTTTATATTAATAATTCCAGTATGTATATTATTCATTTTACTAATTGTCGGCTTTGCATAATTCAATGCTTTTGTGTACAACAAACTAGTTAGAAAAGCACTAAATATTTTTCTGATGAAAATTTGTTAATAAAAATTAGTGACGGAAAATATTATATATTATAATCAAATTTAAACTAATATTTAATATCCTGTTAAATTTTGTATTTCAAGATTATCAAACATAAATAAAGGATATTTTTCAGTAAAATTTCTTTAATTATGTATAGGAAATGCTCAAGAATTTAATAGTAATAACTCACACAACTGTGATTTGTAGATTTTAAGTTCTTGGCGCCAAGAGTAATGACTCGCACTTTGGAATTATACATATACATATATACATATGTACATAGTTTGTAAGTCACTAACACGATTTCAATTTAGTTTATGATTCAATTTTTTTTTGTTTTTTTATAATTTCAGTTTTCCATCACTAATTTACAGTTAACTAAATTTAAAATTCAAGCTAAATAATGATTATACTAATATTATAATGTATAATATTATTATAATCATTATTAATGCTACGCCAAAATTATAATAAATGCTATGCCAAAATTAATTTTTGTTTTTTTTTCAAAAAAATGTTAATAATTTAAAATAGATTTAGTGATTAAAAAAAAGTTTTAACAACAGTTAAAAATTTCTCAATAAATAACAATCAATTGACATTTAGTTTTATGAAATTAAATTTAAATTAATTTACTATTAAGAATTTTACTATATTCTAATGAATTTCTAATAATATAATATATTATTAGAAATATATTATAATATATTATAATATATATATATATTATATTATATATATTATATATATTAATATATATACTTATATTTTTTTAGCATTTTTGTGATTTATTTTAATTACATTTTTCTAAAGGCAAAGCAAGTTTTTCATTTTGTGAAATATACTTTTTTA
Source organism: Empis livida (assembly GCA_963932195.1). Taxonomy (NCBI): domain Eukaryota; kingdom Metazoa; phylum Arthropoda; class Insecta; order Diptera; family Empididae; genus Empis; species Empis livida. The sequence continues at coordinate 32,420,957 of OZ010645.1, read as the reverse complement.
TTTTTGTTTAAATGCAATCTAACAAACTAACAAAGCTAGATTAACATAAATCTGAAAAATTAAAATTAATTACTTTCACTTTTTAAAATAATTTCCATTTAATATTCAAATTTTTATATAATTTATATTAATTTTTTATTATCCTTTTTTCAATACATTAATATTTCTTTCCATTTTTAGGCTTGTAGGATAAATTTTCAAAAGAAATTAAAATATTGCTTTTTTAATATGAGATCAATTTCAATAAATTGTTTTTTTTATGGTATTACAAGTATTTATATTAATTTGGTTCTTTAATTGTTGTTTTAATTGGATTTAAAATTTTCTGTTGTAATTCTTGAATATATTGCGGCGTCTTTTTTTTTATTGAGCGATTTGGTTCGATTTGGTTTTTTTGGTTTTTGTTGAGATTGTTAAATAATTTTTTTATGATATTTTAAATGTTTAATTTCATTTTATTTTGAAATGAATTAAACTGATTGCAAAATATAAATCCCATGCCAAATTAAAAATATATTTTTGTAATTTATAGGTTAATTAATTTTTATATCATTTAATAGTTAAAAATAATATAGTTATATCTTTAAAACTTGGCAATATAATACTGATCTAACCTCGATAAATTTTGAGATTCCAGTATTTACTTAACACTGTGTCACATTTTGCCTAATAACATGCTAATCTGATATTACATATAAAAACATCTTAATAACATGTTCTTGGACATTATGTTCAAGAACATGTTATTAAGATGTTTTTATATGTTTTGAAATGTCATTACGATGTTTTTTGAGTGCATCACGAAATACTGAAAATTTGGAAAATATCTAGGAATAATTTCCCATTTCACCAGTTTAACAATATAAATATGAAAATTAATTAAATAAAATTATGATTTTGTTGAAATGGAATTATGGAATAATACTATTAATATCTACTATTTTCTATGATATATTTTTTTAGGGGTTTTGGATTTTTGCATTAATTTTTTTTTTTTTATTTTGAAATCTATTAGGAAATTAATGACTATAATAATATTTTTATAATATTGGAATACATATTTTAATATATATATTTATACAATTAGTTTGTAGAATGTAAATTTCGAAATTTATTTTATATTAATTAATAATCATTGTTTTTTTATATACATATATAATATATATAAATTTATTATGTATTATCTATGTGTATATTTATATAAATTTATTAATTAATTATGATATTGTATTTTTGTTTTTCTGTTTATAATTTTTTGTAGTTAAATTTGTATATAGTATTTTTTTTATTATTACTTTGGTTGTTATCGCATTTTTGAAAGTCTATTATGTAAATTAATCTTTGTTTATGTTTTATATAAATAAATTTTAGCAAACATAATATTTTGTTGCAAGAATTTTATTTTAGTTTGTATTTGATTGTTTTTTAATGGTATATAAAAGTTGAAATCAATTTTTAATCATTTTCACTAATGAAATATTTAAAATTCTATGGAATTATACTTTATTTAGTATTAGAGATGAATTACATATTTATTTTATTAGAAATTAATAGTTGATATAAAAATGAATTTTCAATTAAAATACATATCGAATCGTCCTATATATATATAGGACGATTCGATATACAAAGCTGTAAGAAGTCATATTCGCACAAAGCCTTTTGTCCGTAGTAGCATTCGAGGTAGAGTTAGCACAACTATTATGTACCAACCACAGGCTAACGAAATTCATTCAATTTGAAGTATATAATTTCTGACGGCCTAACTATAACTATCCATTTTCTCCTCGTTTTGTATACCATAATGATAATGCTAACAATTAATATATTGAAGCTAATGCATTTTATCATAATAATATTTTGAGAATGATGTCCTTGAAATGTTTTGTAAATATTTCCATACATAAAGAATAAAAAAAAACATGTTTTTCATGTATTTTGTAATTATGAAAGTGTATATAAAACAGATTTTCCAGCCTTTCATTGTTTCTGTAAAGATTTCCTTAATAAATTCTTTATTTATAAGACAATGTATAGATTTAAAGATAATAGAGATACAATTTTTTTTTGCCATAATTTTTTTTTTATTATTTTATGATAATATTATTTACTTTAAATATCTAAAGATCATAAAAAATTGCTTTTGAATTTGCATTGTAGAGTAATAATTTTAATTTTAGTATATTATTTATTTATTTAATATTATAGAGAATATTAGTATAAATATATATATATTTTGCAATTGAAATGTGGATGAAATCCAAATTAAAAAAAATTGAATTTGAATTATATTTTGATGCTTATATGTTTTTTAATTAGTTTAAAAAAAATTTTATTATATCTTTTTTTTCGGTTTTGTTATCAAAATTGATTTTATAATATAATACATATTTCATAATATTGGTCGTTTCTAAAAGCGTTTGTTTTTTTTTGTTTTTGTTTTAAAAGTACAAATATATTAGAATCGGTATAGAAAAATTGTGTAGAAAATAGAAAAATTTTAAAAAATATTAAAAAAAAAAAAATATCATGCAACAAAATATTGCTATCTGTAATTTTAATTCTTTTTTTTATTATTGATATTAATGTGTCAATCAGAATATTTTGAGCTTTGGCTTTTTAAAATGTGTTTCGGAATCATTTTTTTTGGCTTTTTAAAATGTGTTTCGGAATGATGTAACAACCTATTAATAAGCATAACTTTAAGGAAATATTTCTGCAAAAAATTCGACCCAATCGGAATTTCTTCCATTTAAAGTAGGAAATAAACCACTAAATTCAAGTTTAGTTATTTACTCAGTAATTCATCATAGACTAAATTCTTGTCTAAGTTCTACATGCAGTATATTTTAATTTTGTTTACTGTGGCTTTTCACTGATATTATTTTTCATTATTAAAAATTACATTAGTGTCATTCGAATTGCATTTTCATTGTCGAATTTAATTAGTTTTGAAAATTAGTATGTGTAATTTCAGTCGGCACTATCCTAAAGTAAATTCAAAAATTATGTTTTATAGAAAACGATTCAGTGCCATTTTTTCCAGAAAAGTGGGTTTTCTCAATTCAATTCGGTATAAATATTGTGATTTAAATTCTGATTAAGAACCCAGAGTGAATTTTTGTCACTAAAAGTTGGATCAATTACAAGTTTGTATTAGTTTAATTTAAATGCATCTGATGGAATAACATAACAACTTTACAGAGAACTTGTACTAAAAACTATTTTAATATATAATGTATTGTAATGTACAATATCAAAAGGATTATTTGGTTCAATTTTTCAGATAATTATTTCCTTGCAACGTGTACTTATTTATTACTCTAATAATACTATTCTGCCTGATCCCTTAATATTAACTTGTTTTATTGTAAATTTAATTGTTAAAATCAAAATTGGTATTAAAAATATTTTTTTGTTTATTTATATAAATTAATAAAAATTCGTTAATATTTTTTGTAATTCATTTTGTTTTTTTTAATTTTTAAAATTTTTTAAATTTAATTAAATATGATTTTATTTTTCGTTTTTTATTTATTTATTTTATTTTTGCTGTATTTTCAGTTCATTTATGATTTGTTTTTATTTTATTATTTATTGAATACTGTTTTAATTTGTAACTTTCATCTATATTTAAAGGAATTTGTTTTTTGTTTAATTGTAGAAATATTAAATATTCTTAAAAAAAAAAAAAATTTCTGTATTTAGCATGTAAAATTTTAATATATATATATATAGTATATATACATATATATATTTTGTTTTGTGTATTAAGAAAATTAATAAATCTATAAAAAGTGTTTAGACTATTTTTGATATAAAAATTTATATGTATACAAAAATAGAAAATTGTATACAAATTTTTTCTGGAAAAGATATTTATTTGTGAGTTTTTGTAAAAGTCCTTCCAAAACTTAAAAAATAAAATTAGTGAAATTATATAAACGTTTAAAACGATTTGTGTACAAAAACAAAAAACCAATAAAAAGTGTTTTTGATGTAAAAAAAATTGCCGATTTTTTTTTTATTTATTTTTAATATATTATGTATGTATAATAGTTATTGTATGTATATAATATATATTTGTTTAGTTAAATTTAAATGCCTCTGTAAATGTCCTCCTTGTATAACTTTTTTTTTAATAGTTTTTTTTTATTTTTTTATTTAATTTTTTATATTTTACAATATTTTTTGGTTGAACATTTTATTTTTACGAATTTATAGTTAATAATAATAATTTATTGTTAAATTACAAAGAATGGTGTTTCATTGACTTACTTTAAATTAATTTTATAGAGTTTTAATTTAATTAGAAATCATTCTAAGGATATTTTTGAAATTAATTTTTAAACTTGGGCTAAAAATTTAATTCAAACATGATTTATATGGAAATTATTAATTTTTTTAAATGTAATGTAATTCGTGACTGAGTAACCTAGTAAAGAATTAAATGATATTTTTAAAAAATTAATAATTTTGTTATTTCCGAAAAGATACTCCACTCAAATTATAGTAATATCAAATATTAGTTTCGAATTTTTGACAGAAAACCAATAATTAGGTTCTTAGAAACATAAAGGAAAAGTTTTTACTATGAAGACCGTCTTTAGACACGTACAGAACCAATTTGGTAGAAATGATTATGAATATGTATTTAAAAAAGAGAAATATTTTTTTTTTTTTTTAATTTGATGTAGACGTTAAACTAACAACTGTTATTTAATACATCTTTTGATATGACTTAAAGGTTAATTATAAAAATACTTGTAATAAAGTTTAAAAAAATACCAAGTTTTTTTTAAAAATTATAATTATTAAATGATGGCAGCTGTCCAGCTAAATAATAATATCTCTATTCGATAAAATTTTGTAATAGTATTTTGTAGTAACGGTCGGTGTAGTGGTGACCAGATCAGATTTTTTAATATGGAGCGCAATTGAATTGAAAACAGTACTGTTGTATTAATTTATTAAATTTTTTTATTTAACTTTTATGAAAAATAATTTCCAATGCGCCTGATATCCACTCCATGTGATTTCATGGTTTCCGTTTTTGTAGGGAAAAAATTATTTAAAAAAATTAAACGAAAACAATTAATTTAAAAAATATATTTACTCATTATGTGCATGGCTATAACCAATAATGTGCAAGGCTATAATGAAAAAAAGAAATATTTGAGTTGCCACTATATAAATTTTTGTTAAGAATGGACCAAGTGCGTTTTGGAAAGAGACGGCTCAAAAAATTGATATTACTATTTTGAAAATCCAGAATTAAATTTTCGACAACTTATATATTAAAACATAATTTTTTTGTAAATTTCAATTTCATTAAAACTCTTTCAAATATATTTAATTTCTTAAAGATATTTTAGAATGATTTTTCTTTTATATTTTATTTTAAATTCTGATTTAGCATCCTAAATTAAGACATAAGTTTAAATTATATTTTACAACTTAAAATCAAAAAAAAAAAAAATACAATTAGACTTATTACAATTTTTTACTTAAAGTTTTAGTATATCAGTTCATTTTATTGATCGCATTCATTATATTTTTTTTATTATTTATTATAATTATAATATTACTTAATTTATTTATTTATAAATTTTGTATTTGTTTTTGTTGTTTTTTAAATAATTTATTTCAAATCATCTTCATCATCATCGTATTTATCTTTAAATGATTTTAATTGTGATAATGAAGATTTATTATTGCTATCGTTACCATGTTGTTGTTGTTGCTGTTGTTGTTGTTGTGGTGGGTCAAATGTTTCTAAAAATGGATTTGTCGATGAATATTGTACTCTATATGAACCCAATGTATGATAATTACCACTACCATTACCACTACTACCATTACCACCAATATTACTACTAGTAGTGCCACTATTAATATTTTGATATTGCCTTGTATTTGTATAAAAATCATAACTACTAGTTGAACCAGCCATTGAACTAATACCACTACTAGTAGTTGTATTTTCTGTACTACCACCACCAACACCACTACCTGATAAATATGATGATGTTGATGATAACATTATTGATTGATTTGTTGATTTCGGTAATGTACCATAAATATTATAATGACTACTACTATTACTACCACCGCCATAACTTTGACTACTCTGTGATAATGATGCTGATGAACCAACATTACTACTAACATTACTACCAAAATTAATATATGAAGTATTAAATGGATCTGGGCTTACTGGATAATTATTAATATTATTTGATTGTTTATCATCAGTAATAGCAAGACTTTGTTGTTGTTGCTGTTGTAGTTGTTGTTTATTACTTAATGAATAATTATTTGAATCTGCTGATGCTGATTGATATAACAATATATTTCTAGCTACACTTGTAGGTAATGTATTATTATTATTATTAATTGTTGTATTATTAGTACTTATTTGTCTAGACGGTGAAGACACCTTATTATTATATGAGGATTTTGATAAACCTAATGATCCTGTTCCAATTAATTCAGTTGCTGATGATGAGGATGATCCTGATGTTACTGCTGACGCTGATGATGAACTTTTATTATTACTAATCGTAGCAATTGCTGAGGATCCAGATGATTGTATTAATGTTGATGATGATGATAACTTTTTTTTATTGTTGTCATCATTTAATGCTGTTGTAATAATACTATTTGATGGAAAATGATACGTACCTAATTGTTGACTACTACTTACTTGATTTCTACTTATATTATTACTATATAAACTAGTAGGCTCAGATGTAACTGATGATGATGATAATGATTGCTGCTGCTGCAGCTGTTGTTGTTGATTACTTAAATTAATACTTGGTTGACTTAAATTGTAATTATTATTATCATAACGAGATGATGCTGTTTGTGATGCTGTTGTAATATCTCTTATTGATGATGATAATGATGACATTATAGCAGGCGATGGTGATGATATTAATGTCATTGATACTAATGGTTCACGTTTTAAATATTTTGACATTAATTGTGTTGTTGTTAGGGCTTGTGATTGTTCAAGTAATGGATTTGGTGTTTTACTTCTAGTTGAGGATGCTGTATCCGAATCAGAATCATCAGCATGTGTATAAGATTTGATTGATGATGATGATGGTGTTGTCGATGTTGACGACAACGGTTGAACACTCTTAGTGGTTAATTTTGTATTTATAACTGATGATGATTTTATTATTGCTGCACCATTACTAGATATTATTGATGATGATGAACTATTTGGTCCATAACAAATGTTTCCATTATTACGTGATTTATCATTTAAGTTATCTTTAAATTTCAATGTAATATTATTTGTTGAATCAATATTTTGTTGCTGTTGATGTTTTGTTGTATTTATTGTATGTGAATTAGATGAATCAAGAATTTTTACGTGTTTTACAGATACAGGTGAGGCACCACGTTTTACAGTATCAGTTCCTTTTAAAATATTACAAAACAATTACATTGAAATGATTTTTAAAAAAAGTTATAATTTTATACCTGATCCTGATCCTGAGCCCGTTGATGTTGAACTACTGCCTGGGGAGGGTGTGCCTGGCAGTGGCGATTGGGCGTGCATTACCGAGTCCGCTGAGACCACCGATTGAGGGTGCTTCAACATATAAAAAAAAATATATTTAAATTTAAATTATGTTCCTAATTACAGTCTGTTTTTTCAACGCTGTGTACAAATTTTTTTACACCCTCCAATTATTTTTCTAAATTTATGCAATTTTTGTAAATTTTTGTTTTAGTAGCTCGAGTGAGTGGTTTATTGATTCCTGATTGGCTAAATAAAAATAGATTAAGAAAAATAAGTCTGTAAATCTATACTTATCTAATGCTGTGTAATGGCCGTATGCTTTTAAATTCCTTAAAAATAGATATAGTTAAAAGTAGTTTAAAAATTTAATAGGCCTGGTAAAAATTTCGTATGTCCATCAAAAGTTATAGCGCGATTTAATTAAAATCAGAATTAACGATGGGAAATACAAGTATGAAATATAAAACCCTCGAGTAGTCGATAAAAATTCTTTTCATAACTTTTTTGTTACTGTTTTTTTTACCAGTTAGATTACCAATTAGATTAGAGAAAAAAAGAGCGTTGAGAAAAATATTTATTTTATGTATCCATATATTTTTGAAATGTTGTGTGTTTTGAAATTTGAAATGTATTTAGATAATATGAAAAGATCTAGTTTACAAAATATTAATGAAAATAGTTTATTAAATATTTCTTGAAAATTAAAACATCCCTATTTCACCTATTATTCTACATAACTTTTATGTCAATTTTACTTTTCCTTAAATTTTATGCTAGGTGAATTTGATTTTATCTAAACTACATTATTATTATATTATTCATGTAAATATTTAGTTTTAAAAAGTATTTTAATGATTAAAAAATATTTATGGAAACTTCAGCAATCTTCTTTTTTTCTTCCATAAATATCACTAAAACTCCTTTTAAATGTTTAAAAATTTAAAAAATGTCCTATTAGTTTAACAGCTCCTTTTAAGCAATTGCTCTCTCTAGGAGATGAGCATACACAATTTCAATAATAGAGCATTTAAATTTTTCAAACTTCTTTTGAATAGATGAGCATACGGCCATAACAATTTTAAATTCAATTAGTGATTATGTGATTATAAATATCAATGCGAAAGGTTTCATTTGAAATCAAAGGTAGAAAAATTAAAAACTAAAGAATTTCGTATGTTGCCCGCTAAAAGTTTCTTGCAAATGAATGCTTTTACAATGGCTTGACAGATTATTTAAAAATAACACCTGATATTTAATCTGCAGCACTTGAAATTGATAGAAATGATTCGGACTATAGTGTTAATATAAAAAATTAAAATTATGAAAAATTAATTAGATACCCATATATCCTATATATTTTACGGAAAGCGTAGTTGTACCGAGACTGAGAGACTCAGTTAAAAAAACAGATTATATAAATTATTTTATTTAAGTAACTGAAATATTTTCTAACCTTTACCTGTTGGGCCACTTGTTGCAAGACTCGAGGCGATTGAGCTAACTGACCCACTACTGATTGATACGGATGAGTGATGGCTGTGGCTAAGAGATGATGTTGGCCGTGGGAGAGTACCATGTTGCCCACTGACATTGAACCCGTGATGTGATGATTGCCCAATAATTGGTGTTTGTCCGCTTGCAACACATTGACTTTGTTTCCACGCTGCCCTGTTGGCTCGCCGCGCCGACCTGTCTACATAGGACTCTGTATTAACCATATAGATTGGGAAGAATAATATTTTTTGTGTATAGCTATTTTAAAAATAAAACGTAGACAAGAACGGATGAACAGAAAACACTCATATACAAACAGTATTTAAATTATTCCACATAAAATATATATATAGAAATAATTTTTTTTTTCTTGATGATCAAAATATTAAGGTTACGCTCGCATGCATTTAGTGATTAATGAGAAAATTTCAGTTCTAACATCAAAAAAATAGTTGAAGATTTAAAGTTGTTATAGCTTATATGGAATTTTAATTAGCTTAGTATTTAATTACGTTACCTGAGACAGAACCCGTTAATTGGGGTTGTGGCCAAATTTGTAATAAATATTTTAATACAGCTATCGGTTGAGCATGATCAATATCAGCTGATGGTGCTGCACTAGCAGAATGTAACATTAACGGTGGTCCCATTACCGTTGCCAGTGCTTGTGCCGACATTTTATTACGTTCTGAAGCCGAAACTACTAAGGATAAATGATCCAATAGAAAAACTAGTGTAGCCTTTAAAAAATAAAAATAAAAACCATAAATTATATTCATTTCTTGAAAATAAATCAATTATGATTACTCTATTTGCTCTAGGTAAGCAATCTAAAATACTAAGCATTAATTTTGCATTTCCTTCAGGATCATCGGGTAAACAAACCGCTACAAAAAAATCAAAATCAATGTATTTCATATTAAATAAAACATTTTATATTGTACCTAAAGCATCTACGGTCATTTGGAACAGACATCTAGTAAATAAAGGTTCCGGAAGTTCCCGGAGATAATCTTTAAGTACTCCAGTTATAACATTAATATCAGGAACATGTTCTGGGCTTAATTCGACAGCACGACTATTTCTTTCAAATGCTTCACGTAATAAACGCTTTTTAGTTGCCGAACCACATAATCTATACAACCCAATAATATCTAATCCACGTCGTTCAACTTCTTCAACGCATCGTCGTAATACAACTGGAACTGGTGCACTACCTGGAGCACCTTTAGATTCCCGATTTACAACCGATTCTAAATCAGCTCCAAATAACTGTGGATAACCTGCCCGAAGGCTAGGTAAACCTCGTCTCTTATACAATGTTATTGGATCGGTATGTCTTAAACGAATGTATATTGTACCCCTTGGTTCAACTTTTAAAGCCAACTGGTGCAACGGCGATTGTCTGAGCAATGAGGCTAATGATATCGCACCTCGGTAACATAATTTATGTCTGTGTTGTGGATCCCAAGAATATACTAACACATCCAACTGTTTATTGCATACCAAATCCAATTCAAAAGATTCATCCCAATCAAATTGTAGATCACCAGAACGTACTACAGTTCTAGCTTTATGGACTCGGTCACATTCTAATACGCAATAAAGATCTCTTGACTGTTGCTGTTGCTGTAATGCCAAAGCTTGATTTGTTGATGTCATATCAGGTTGTGTTCGTAAGCCACGACCAGCTAATAAATGAATCCATAACATGCCAGATACACCACCGACATCCATAACTGGTTTGTCTAGCTTATATTTAGCAAATTCTGCTGGGTTAATATCGATTTGTCTGTGCGATCGGGGAAGTGTAGCGCTTGGGGTTGGTGCTGGACTTTGATGGCCACCACTTATAATACTTCCACTTGGACTTCCGGGACCAGTGGATAGTTCAAGCAATTGTCTCATTCTACGAATACTGGGGGAACGAATGGATTGTGGACCACTGATATGCTGTGACGACATGGATCTTACTGGCAAAGATGCAATTCCTCTAGGTCCAATGCCACTCAAATTTCTATCCAACGTACCACCAGTCATAACGCCAGTTCGACTGCTGTAAATGCTCTCAGTCTAAAATAGTAAATAGAATTTATAAAAATATATATATTTACATACATTTCATATCTTACATTTCTTAACGCATCGTGTATATTTTCTGCACTGCAAGAGAATCGATGACTACGAGGTTGAGTCAATAAATCACGAGTCAATCTCATTTGATCGCAAATCGCTGAACTACTGGGTGCACGTCTTAACCATGCTCGATATTCATCTGATGTAAATATTGAAGGACTTGCAGTAATTCTTGCTCTCAATAAATCTCGTTCTCGTCTAACTGATGACTCGGGAGCTGATAAATTTCCATCTGCATCATCCAATAGACGTTCGCCTAATCTTGTACGTAATCCACCTAATCTAACCCCTGGTCTATCTCTAGGTAATGAATTAAACTTCCCTAGATCGGGTGTTATTCCCAAGACACTGGTCGGACCGGCTCTAGGTATGCTTCCCAAAGCAGGACGATTATAATAATAGTAACTAGGCCTAGATGGTCCTATGGTTGCTTCTGTGTCACTAGAATAATCCAAATTTGGACGTGATCGTCGTGTTAAGGAACCTGGCCCAGGAGGTGTACCATATTTTGAAGTTCGGGGTGGCTCATATCTACCATAACGTCCTAATGTTCCACCTCCACTTGCAATAGGTGCCCCAGTTTTTAAACTAGATCGTAATAATGAATGTCTACCCAAAGATGATGAATAATCTGAATATTCGACTCTGGGTAAATGTTGATCGGATCCACTTCGTGGAAACCTAGCATGTGATTGACTAATGCCAACACTAGATGGTCCTGTTCCAGCGGACATTCTACGTGAAGGTCCGCCCGGATAGAAAGAATGTACTTTTTCTGCTAGGCTTTCTAAAGTTCCAGCATTTTGATAATAAGCATGTGATGGTGCGAATGAATGATGGCCTTTCGGTTGTTCTGTAATAACAGACGGTGGTGGTGGTGGTTTATAACCCCAACTTGGCGGTTCATTTATAATATTCGGTCGACTGTTATAATATAAATCTAATTGCTCGCTTTGTGGACTATAATTATTTAGGCCAAGTCCTAGCCGTGATCGAGATTCTGTCATCTCTCTGCCATCACCTATATTTAAAGAATTAAAATGTAAAATATAAAAAGGATATCATTTTAATCACAAGCTTAAAATATACAAAAATAGTACCTGTACGTCTTTCTCTGGATGACCGCGATCGTGGTATTCGATCTGTTTCATTTAAGTCTTCATCTCTTAGGTCTCTTTTGATAACGACTACTGGCGGTGGTTTTTGTTCGGGTCGTGATAAATGCGTTGGTCCAGGTGAATTGGCACCTCGGCTACCACGTCGCTGTCTAATAGCTAATACCAAACGCCGTGGAATTGACATAATAATAACAACGTCATCCAATGACATATGTGTTACATCTACCAGATTAACAGCCAATATTTCATCGCCAACCTATAAATTAATATAAAATATTATTATAATTCCTTCTATTGACAAGAATAAATATTACTCTTAGACATCCACTATTATATACAGCTGATTCTAAAGCAATTCTTGATATGAAAACCCCATCAGCACGATCTGCTCCATTACCTTCACGTATATATAAGCCCAATGTTTGTCCAGGTCTTTTAACTATTTCTACCAATTGAACTGTATGTCTTGCATCACCTTTTGATAATAATCTTTGTGCAGCATCGACTGCATGTTTGCCACCAATATTTCTTGCTTCCAAAACTCTAACAATCATTTCACCTCGTCTCTCGACGGCCTATGAAACATAGAAAAAAAATTTAAAATATAATATTATTATATTTCGTTAGTATTGTACTTCAAGTGCCGCTGCTGTATTAGGATCATGGTCATTTTCAACAGCTTCTATCTGTCGAAATATTTCTGAACTGATTCCCGAAACTTTTCGGAAATCTCCCTGTATAAGGACTGGCTCCTTAATGCCTCCTTGTCTTTGTGCCATATTTTGCATTTGACTGTTTGGTAATGGTCCAGGTGGTGCACGACCTGGACTAGCTGTAACATCAGGAACTGATCTCCCATTTTCCTATAACATTTAAATAATTATTATTTAAATATAAATTTCTTTGTATTTTAATAACAAAAATATTTAAGCACTTTAGGTACAAATCTGATATCTCCAAAACATCCCAATTAAAAATTAACATACTTCGTTTGTTATTATCTTTAGGTTTAAATATATAGATTTAAGATAAAATATAAAAAAAATTTTTAAAAATAAACTAAATATCAAAAATATTATACATATAAATATAAACTTAATATATGATGTTTCCTTTAAAATTAAATTATTAAATTAAAATAAAAACAATACTATAAAAATATATACAATATAATAATATTATACTAGTAAAGGATATCCTAAAACTGTTATATAAATCAAAGATATAAATAATAAATAAATAAATGATGTCAAATTAAATTTACATTTTTAAAATAAATTTTAAAAAAATTCCTAAACAAATATTACATTTCCTAAATAATTATAGTCACTTTCATAAATTTATAAAAACTAAAACTAAATTATTATTGTTTAAAGCTCATTCTGAAAATTGACTATGTAATTATGGTTTTTCATAAGAATTATTAATGAATAAAAAGATTTTAACATTAATTATTATTATATTGTTAATTTTTCCGCTCACTGAAACGCTTTCAGAAAATCAACTGGTCACGCAATAATAACATTTTTACTAATATAACATTAGGGAAATATAGTGAATTTTTAAGGTAGCAAAAAAATATATAGAGGGACATTTCTTACTCATTTCATTCTATAAAAAAAAAACCATAAATCAATAAATTCTATCTACTTATAAAGAATTATATATATATATATATATATATATATATATATATATATATATATATATATATATATATATATATATATATATATATATATATATATATATATATATATATATATATATATATATATATATATATATATATATATATATATATATATATATATATATTTATATGTAGCAACTAAAAAAAACTCTCAAATAAAAATAGAATAAAAAAAGAAATAACATCAATTATACATATGTACGTACATATAATATAGATTTTTATTTGTTGGACTTGCGTATAATTTAATTTATTACCCTTTAATTTTATTAATATTTCTGCCAAAAAAAAAGTTCGAACTATTTTTAACTTAGTAAATATACATAAAACTTATTATAACCAGTCTGCGTATATAAATTAATTTTGGATTATCATAACATTCTATTCATAGGGTTAATAATAATTTTAAAGATAATGTATTGTTGTTCTTAATATACATGAATAACTAAATATAACTGAATATGATAAATTTTCCCTTTTTTAACATCCACAAGGATATTTTTATTTTGTATAAAAAATTATTACTAAAAGCGATGTTTTAATAACAAATTATTCTTAGAAATATTAAATTATATAACTTTACATTATATATAGAAATTGTATATTTTAAATATTATTTGTATATACAGTGATTAATGACCATTATTCATGTTATAAATATTCTAAGAAAATGGAAAAATAGCTAAAAAAAACTAATGAACAAAAAACGTAACTCAAAATTAATTATTGTACTTTTAATATGAAATGACAACATTCTTTTAAAATTGATTTAAGCTCAAAACTATACAAACTTTTGACATTACTAAACGTATTGCAAAAATTAAGTTAATATGTATTTACATTTTTACCCTATCGTCCTTAAAAAATTTGTAAATTTAGTCACGTATTCATATTATACTGAAAAGGCAATATATTTTTTTAAATATTGTAAATAAATGAGTAAAATTTAAATATTCTTTACCTATATGTACTTCGAAATTTATATTTTGAGGATATTAGTTAACAAACTTAATATTTCATTTTAAGTAAAAATTAATAAATTGTGATAGACTTTTACAAAATAAAATAGGAGTTAATTCTAATAATAAATCTATAATAACATGAACAGATTAAATACTTTAAATAAAAGTTTAGAAATGTTTAAACATAAATTAACCACTTAACCTATAGTTTAATTCTTAATCAATGATAAAACTAAATCATATAATTCATATCTAATAATAATGGAAGATTGTGATAAAAGTGTTATAAATAAGTGATACCAACATTAAATCTTAATTGACCAACCGTATATTTATTTATAATCCCTTTAAATTTTCAGGTGAGTGAGACAATGGTTTTTATAAGGATTATCTTATGGGTCTTCGGATTTAAAATTAAGTAAAGAAATAATTTATTTTATATTTAAATTTTATTTCATTAAAATACTTTGTAAATAAATATTTTTTGTAGTAAATCTGAAATTTGCCTAAATTGGACTATGTTGACATCAATTTTTCTATATTGTACATGTATTAATAGTAAATCTGAAATTGCTTTAAATGGTATGAAATTAGATTCCTAAATTATATCGTTTTATAAAATGATATAATTAAATTATATTTTTTATTTTGTGTTTTGCGGAAATATACTATTCTTTCCTTTCGGGGAAAAATACTTTTTATAATTAGAAAAAGCATCAACATTTAAATTTATTACAAAATATAAACTTTTTTTTAACTATTTCTACAAATAGATGACGGAAAATTGAAAACTGTTACAATTTAGTCCTCCCCTAAAATAAATATGATTCATAAGAAATTGTTACTAACAATTTAAAATGGCATTCATTACAAATAATTTTGATATCTTAATTTCAATAATTTTTTTCCTCCTGTTTCCTTCCATTAGTAATTAAGTGTTTATTAACCGGCAGAAATTTTCTCCAGAATACAAAAATTCTTTAAATCATATAAAAATATGTAAATATTAAAGAAGTATGATTTCAAATATTAATCTATTTCCTGTCCTTTTCTGCAATTTGTTAGTAAAAAAAATATTATCAGTCACGCAAATTAACATTTTCCGTTTGTCCCGTCATTACATAATACAATTATTTGTCCACAAAAATAATAATAATAATAAAACATAAAAATTAATTCAAACGCTTGTAGTACAAGGAAAAACTAGAAATTGTAATAGCAGCAGAGTAAATTACGTTTAAATCAAAAAATCAATAAATAATATTAACTCTAAAGTATAATAACTATGAATATTGCTAAAAGGCAAGGTTAAATCTTCTTTTTTTTTACAAACATTCAAAAATTATGTCTAGTCGTTCATTAATAAAAATTTTATTTATGATACATACATACATACATAAATAGATAGGTATTTGCTCACTGAAATTTTCATATCCTGTTGAAGGGATAAGAAAAATTCATTTTTTTTGTGATTTTTGTAAATTAAATAACCAAAATGTAAAACGCTCTTAGCTACTTTCAGTAAAGGAAATTGGAAAAAAAAGAAAAATTAGTAATATTTAAAAAAAAAAGATGTTATTTAATTCCTTTTTTTGTGTTGGTAAATAATTTTAATATTTTACCACATTATTAAATGTTCTAACGTTTAAACCACAAAAGTTAAAGTTACTAAGTTTTTCATTTATTTATTTACTTTTTTTTTTTTATAAAGGTTTTTTTTTGTGTATCTGATTAAAAAAAACCAACAAAATTCTTTAGGGAAATTAAATTGTTTGCTATTTTCTTGTTTTTTTTTCTTTCTTATAATTATTTATTTATTATAAATTATATTTTACTAGTGATTTACATTATAAAGTTTTGTTTGTATTAGAATTATTTATATATATAATTATAATTACATTGATAATTAACCCTTTCGCTGCTCTAATCGTATATACTCGCAAAAAATATGTGCCCCATACACTCAGAGCGTTTATTTTTGCGTCTTGTTTATTAATAAAATAATTGTTAACTGCTCTACACGAACAAACTCACTATGTAACAAACACCTAAATTCGTCAAACTGCTCAACACGACTAAACACGCATCTACTGAAATATGTGCGCACACATATTTCAGAAAATCTCAAAATATGTTGCGCAGCGAAGAGTTTAACTAAATTAAAACCGAATCATTTATTTAATAAAACATAGTAAGTTATAAGAAGATAGAAATTAATTTCTCAATATTCCACAGTGTTTAATAAATATATATTTTTTAACCATAAAAAATCAATTTAGTTCCTTCTATTTTATATCCATAATAAAATATGTATCTATTAGATATCTTAACTTTTATCGAAATCTTTTATTTATTTATTAAGTACTAAAGTTCTTTTAATTAGAAATATAATTTTATATGAACATTGGATAAAAAGTATTTAAGTTTAATAACGAAATACTTCAAATGAAATTAATTGAATAATTACAAAACTTTTGATTATTTCAGTTTTAGCAAAAAAGAAAAACATAAAAAATTTTCTTTTACAAAATATTTTCAAAATTTCACCATTAAAATCATCTTTAATATCTTTCGTTCCGTAAGTGCCTTATTATATTTTAATAAATTTAGTTCAAGTACTTTTCAAGTGATATACCAGTATTCAAAATAAGATAAATAAAATCAAAACTATACTATAATCAAAAAAAGAAACATTTTTACCGATACAATGATTTATTACAGATACTTTTACATATTTATAATATAAGATTATCATAAGATTGGAATAAATGAAAATATATAAATATTTGTCATACTACTATATTATTTTGATAAAACTATATAAGTACTTGGTTACTTCATAAAATTATAAAGTTTTTGAGAAAATATTTCTACATACATATATATATGTAGATCTACAAAACTCAATTTCATTCTAGTTTTTCCAGTTTAATATATATCTAACACTAAATCAATTGAAGTATTCATAAAAAACAACCCTTGCAATCTTATCTTTTTACTAAGCTTTTTTTAAGGTATATGTATATTAGCTGTATGTAATAAAGAAAGCAGCTTATAAGATGGAAGTACAAATTTAATATCCATATTTATAAAGATATTAAATAATAACTTTACTGTTAATTAATTGATTATTATTAGATCATGTAACTGTAAACATAATTTTTACTAAAGTTAAAGGTAAAATAACATATAAGTTATTGACTTTATCTTAATAGAATATATTAAATATATTGAGTTAGTTGTTTTTCTAATTATTATACTTTTAAGGATTTGTGGATCAGTTCTTCTTATCATCCTTCAATTGATATATGAAAGCACTTTTGTGCTATCATATGTACATATATCAATTGAATTTTATTTAAAAGTACCAAAATAACTCAATTTTAAATAAATATTTTTTTTAATAAGACTTTTAAAATTTAATATTATTGATATAATCGACAACACATTAAGTTTCTTTTATGTAAAATTTGTTTCCCAGAATTTATTTCACATAAATTTTTATGTCGTTAAAAATATTTTTTAGATAATTGATTAAATTTAAAGTTGTCACCAGAATATAAAGAAATACAATCAGAATAGAATAAACTATTGGAAATTGTTTGGAAAATTGAATAAATAGTATAAACCAGAAGTTTAAGTTTACATTCTTAGATTGTCAAGAATAAATCCATAATAATATTTTTAGTTGACAATAGTAAAATTTAATCGATTGATCAAGGAAATGTTTTTACTTAATAGAACCTTCATGCAAACGAACAAACAAAGTAACATATACCACTATATTAAAACTTTTTTATATTTTTTCTGAATAATAACATTTAGAAGGTATCTAATTACTACTTTAAAACAGGATAAGTTCAAAAAATTATACTTGAATATATAAATCTCGAAGTTTTCAGATAATAATTTCATATTTACAAAATATTCTATATTATTTATTATGTATACATATTTTCAAATTTTGTAAAAAACATTAAATAATTATTGTTATTTGATAGTACATATATAATTTCATATTTTTGCTTAGTTTTGTGTATGTAATATAAGATTATTGCATTAATAGCATTGTAAATACAGCGACAGTATTATAAAATATTACTTAATTAAATTGCTGAATTCATAAATATGTTTTTGGAAATAAAATATTTACAAATTTATTTAAAGAAAAAAAATACATAAAATATCATATAAACAGAGACAGATATTTACGTACCAGTATTATTAAATGTACCAATATTATTAGACTTAACTGGCTATTTATAGAAATCATGACATATTTTATCTAAAAAACATTCTTTGAAGAATAGAAACTTAAATACCAACGAGCAAAAGACACTTTGTATGCATTGTATGCAAGAACTCTGCGCTGGCAGGCGCTCTCTTGGAAGCAAATATCTAAACGAACTTAGCGATCTACTCATGAAATGGCCAAGGGGACGGTAAGGTTCTTGAATACTATTCGCGTCTTATTACCTCAACTATATGTCACTGGTGCATTCTACTTCAATAAACCAACAAATCCGATATGTATTAGGAATTAATAATTAAAAATACAATTTTTTTTATAATAATCCTTTTATCATATTTATTCTTGACATATTTATTCAAGGTAGAAATAGTTTCTTCTAATAGCTTATTATTGTCGTCTGCCTCAGATTCTCATCGCACATAAAAAATAAATGTTTTAGAAATTTTGACTTTATACAGACTATAAATATTGTACTTAATTGATAACCTCTAAACGATTATTAATTAAAAATACATATATATTATATTTTCATATACATATTTTTTAATATCAAAATAAAATAAACAGTATGAAAAGTTCCTTTATAAAATTAAAAAAACAGCATAATATGATAATAACATTACTGAATTATTCATAAACAGATTATATATATGTTAGAAAGAAAATTATGTAGCATAACTGCGTGTTGAAATTTATACTATAAAAATTTTCTTTTTTTTATTTGGTTCAAGGACATAATAATTTTGATTTAAATTCGTTCAACAAACTTACAGTAAATATCTATTTGTGTATCATTATATATACAGGTAACTCTCCTACAACGCGGTAAATAGGTTTATAAAAAATGCCGCGTTGTAAGAAATCGCGTCGTAGGAGACATTAACTCCATACAAAAATCAGAGTTTGTTTCGTAATTGCAAAATTGGTTTTCAACATAGTAATTTGATAACACTTCATTTATTTAAAAACAAAACAAATAAAAATTGTTTTACAACCATTTTATAATTTAAAATTTAGTGATGGCTTTCTCACGACTTCTTTTTTGCGAATGAATGACATGAAAAACATAAATTTCAAAAACAACTTTTAAAATTTTATTTACGAGAAAAAACCCTTTTTTAAATTAAAATAAAGACGACTTTAGAAAATTTATTTACGGGAAACGACCTTCTTTTAAATAAATACAGTAAATGTTATAAAGAAATTGCGGTATAAGAAAATTTCCGTGAAAACCGCGTTGTAGGAGTACCGCGTTGTGGGAATATTTCCGCTTTTTGCGAACCGAGGTTTCGCTTCGAAATACCGTGTTGTAGGAGGATTAAATGTACTTATGTATGTATTTTATTGGAAAATCATTTGTGGTAATGACAACGATATTAGCGTAACAAAAATAAAAATACAAAATGTATATAAAGGGTCCGCCAAATAACTTTTTTTTTTTGAAAATGCTATAAAAAAAAACTACTGAATATTTTCTCAAATTTCTTTGCACACAAAGAAATCTTTACGTGCCACACAGCCGAAACTACACTCGATGTTTTGCGCCCTGTTTTTGAAGATCGCATTATCAGCCGCAGAGCTGATGTCGTTTGGCCACCTCGGAGCTGAGATTTGACACCGTTGGACTATTATTTGTGGGGTGCCCTCAAAGATAAGTGTTACGTCGACAAGCCACAGACAATTGAAGCTTTAAAGGACAATATTCGTGAAGCCATTGGTGAAATACAGCTGCACACAATCGATAATGTGCTTAAAAATTGGACCGATCGTGTAGGCTACTGCATGGCCAGCCGAGGCAGCCATTTGAATGAAATTATTTTCCATTATTAACCGGAAGGATTGTACTTTCAAATAAAAAAAGAAATTTGAGAAAATATTCAGTAGTTTTTTTTTATAGCATTTTCAAAAAAAAAAAAGTTATTTGGCGGACCCTTTATATATGTATGAAAAATAATCGATTTAGTTAAAATGCAAAAGTATATAACGACAAAAAAGTCTATTGAACAAAAAAGCAATGAATTATAATTTTTTTTCCAAGAAAATTATTTTTCCATGGAAAATTTTAATGTAGTTTTTTTATAACTCCTTTAATAATGGAAATTATAGTAACAGTTTTCAAAAAACAGCAATTTTTTTTTTAAATTATTTAGGACTTGTTGGGTCTCGTATTTGTAACCTGACTCTTGTCATATGTAATCTGCATGAAACCAATTAATAATTTTATTTTTAACATATAGAGGTATTCTCAATAACTTACTTAATTTAAACTTCTTGATTATTCACAATATTATTTAGTATTATAATTTTTAATAAAAAAATCAAATTATGTCGTGATATTATTATGTTAACATAAATATAAATTATGGACAGAATAAAAAATTAGTTATTTTTACGTTATAAGAATGTTGAATATAATTTATTTTCTTAAATTTAGTTTTATTTAATTGAATAGCCTTAATTAAAATAGCCTAATTGTTTCTATTTGTAAATTATTGATCGGTTGTTAATGATTTTTGTGTGTTCCATAAATAATTATAATAAATTTCAAGTGGTAAAAATTGTTAATATTTTATCATTTACTAATTAAAATTTTATTTATTTTTGGAATTCTGAATTTTGTGTAAATTAAAATGGAGAAATAATATTGACAATGTGTTTTGCGGATATTGAGCGGCAGAATAATATTTTAAATTTTAAGTAGTTTTACAAGTTTATATAAATATTTTATTTATAAAATTTTAGAATCCAGGTTTCCAAAAAACAAATTAACTTCATCAAATTTTCCTTAAATGTACCGAGATATATGTATATTTTACCCTGAAATAAAATAAAGAATAAACAGTTTTAAAGATATTATATTTACTCATCTTTCCATTATGGACCAATTATGAAAATTGCTTTTTCAGAAAAAAAAATGTATGACTTTTTTCTACAAAATGACAATAACTTAAAGATTTTTAAGGTATATAAGAGTACGATTGTGTTTGCTTTTTTGTTCTTTTTAAATTCAACATTATAAATAGTACTTTGTTTAAATATCTTAAGGGTGGTTTTTATAAAATTATATAAAGAATTCTATTAATCTCTTGAAAATTGTCAATAATGATGAAAAATTATTTTTTAATTAAATTAATTTTATAATATATGTACATATTACGTTTTTTATTTAAATTGTTATTTTTTTTAATCTGTCTTCAGAAAATTATTAATGATTATTTATTAATTTAAACTGAAACCATAAATTCTATTTACTGTTATTTATGCAAAAATTAAACTTAGAAAAACTATAAAAACTATATTGTACTCCAAAGTTTTTAAATTAATTCATTTATCATTTTTCAATTCCAATATATGAAATATTATTGTAATAGAAATGAAAAATATGAAATTATATATGTATAAAGTATGTATATATTTTATCTTTTATGAAGACGTTTTATTACAACAATATAAGACAGTGAGCTTAAATTTGATATTTATTTTAATGTGTAGCAGAAAATTTTGGTAAAAGAAATATTTTTCATATTTTCTTGAATATTTTAAGACAATGGTTTTTAATGCATCGAATATTCATTTTAATACATATTTTATAAATCAATAATTTATTTGACATAATGTTTATTGATGATTGCAATTAATGAATTAAATTTAATTGACAAGTTTTAAAAGAGAAATAATAAATTGATTTATTTAATTTAAGCAGTAATCTAAATATCATAAAATTAAAAATTAAATTTTACAGTTTTCAATATATATTTCCGTAATTTGAACAAAACTATTTATTGAATTTCTGATTTGCACACAAATTTATCCTTTTCTTATAAATGCCGATCATCTAACACATAATATCATACAAATTTTATTATCTAAATCTCTACTGAAATAACAAAAATTATATATTATATCTATATGTATAATATATAATAATTTGAAGCAAAAAAAATTTATTTTTCTCATGTATTTAATAACAAAAAAAAAAAGCAGGAGAATAAAATAAAACCAACAAATATTAATAATTATTTGTTTTTTCCCTCATAATATAATTTCATTTTTATTTATTTAAAAAACCACTTCAGGGTAAATAAAACATACATACAAATAAATACCCTTACCTACGTACATTTATATATATAATTCCTACCCACCACAAACTAATACATACTATCATAAAAAACAAAATATAAAAAAAAATATATGTAATAATAAAAAAAACTTCATATTTAATAATAAGAACAGGAAAAATATCTTTTTTTTTAAATATAATAAAATATTTGTTAAGTCCTTTTTACAAACCTTTCTTCCACTGCCACTACTAAAAAAGCACCCAGTACTAGTGCTATCACACATTAAATTCAAGGGTGAGCTAGCAAATGCTCACCGCGATTATTATAGCCAAAAAAAATGTGTAGAGTGTGTTGTCCAATAATAAACACACACACAGACACATATATGTATGACTGCTACCTACCTATTATATACATATGTAGTATATAATAGGTTAAATACGAAAAAAAAACGAACTAAAACAATTTATTTTCACAAATACAATTAGACAAACAAAAATATACTTAGTAGAGCTCTTTGCAATACATATTCAAAGGATTCGGGGGTAGAAGTTTTATAAGAAATAAAATAAAGGATATAATTTCCACAAAAAAAATTTTTTTTTACAATATTCATACGTTTTATGACTAATTACTGACTACTGGACGAATTATTTAGAATTTATTCTCTCACTTAGTCATTTGGTAATTTTTATATTAAGTATATTTTTTTCTATAACTAATAGGTTAAGCAATGAAATTTTTTTTTGCACTTAAATATTTAAAAGATTTTTTTTCTTAGCAATTTGTATAAATTTATCACACCATAAAAAATTTGCGCACACCTAACTTAATCAGACGGAAATTTAATTAAATTAAAAGGATAATTTCATTTATATTATTAAATATAAAAAAAGATACTTTAATTATTATTTACAATTAGTTAATTTTTAATAAATTTTTTTATATTATAACAAATTAATTTATCATGTAATAGAAATTTATTATGATTTTTTTAAAATTTATTTTTATTTAATGTCACTAGTGTCTTTTATTCTACTGAAGAATATGATGGGCACAAATATGGCGCCCCTTTAATACTACGTTCATTGTTCTTTTGCTTACAGTTATTATATCCTTTTTCAACTATATAATATAAAAAATATGTATATATAACTAGAAACATTTTAATATACATATATAAAATTCACTAATGCTAACTTAATACTAACTAAAAAATAAGAAAGCTTTTTTACACACACTTCAGATTAACACACAAAAAAATATATGATAAAATAACATTGAGAAAGGATAATAACCGTTTCAAATGTTATAAATAGATAGTTGTACTTATATAGTCGTAGTAATATATCTTACAAATAAAATAATTGTAAATATCTTTTTCAAATAAATACATATACGGGTAAAATATAAAAATTTCCAAATAAATATTTTCTTAGGTATTGTTGTATGACAACTGCGCAAAGCGCAAGTACATCGTAGTGGTTTATTATACCTTAGCTTTTTTTATATATATATTATAAATATTCCCTATTTTCTTTTTAATAAATATTCGCAGGATAATATCAATATATTTGAGAGCTATGAGAGTTTATATAAAAATAGTAATATTCAAGAATTTGTTCTAAGAGAAAAATTATTATAAGTTAGGAGAAATGCTATTAGTTTAGTTATTTTAATAAATGTATTTAGTAAAATGTTACAGCTTTTTTTTCATATATTTATCATACACAAACGATGATAGATCCTGGGAATCATCCAAATTTCAACACATATACACTATTGAAATTTATAGTAAAATGTTATATTATTTTAAATAAAAATATAATTCATGAAATAAATAAAATATATTAGAAAGATTTAAAGATGGTTTAAATTCTAGAAAACTAAACATTTCTTTAAAAAAAATAAGAATTAATGTGAAAAAAATATATGTATTTAAATTAAAAATGAATATGTTAAAAAATTAATTTAAGTAAGTATTTCCTAATTTTAAGTAAATAAAACCAGATTTATTACGGTGGACCATAGTATTTTCAATTTTCATACATCATGATTTATTTGAACCGAAAATTAAATTCTTGAATACTAATCAATATTATATTTAATAAGTATAGCAAGCAAACTTCAACAAATTTTAAAACCTACATATGCATAAAAAAATATTCTTCATATGATGCAACATGCAAATTTAAAATCGTATAGAATTAAGGTGAAATCAAATTTACAATGCGCTTAATTGAATTAAGTGCTTGCAAATATTTGTAATTCAGTCAAGGTCAAAAATAATTAAATGTCAATTGTTAATATATATGTACCTCCCAATTGAAACCAAATATTATTAACCCTTGCAAAAATAAATAAAAAAGATAAAATTTTTAATATTATTCAATTGCATTCAATACTAATAAAGTGATAAAATATTTTTTTAAAATATTCCGAGTGATATCAATCAATTTCCATTTACGATCTACTAGTACAACGAACTCTTTTTCTGTTACTGTATTTTAATATTTATGGATTAAATATGTTACCCTGTATATATATTGCATTCTAATTATACGCATGCCTCTTGTACATAAACCTTAGCCTTATTCTATTTCTCACCTATTAATAATAATAATAATAATAATAAGAAATAAAAGCTCAATATAATAATGTGTTTGCATTGCGTACAAGTTCAAACCTTACATACTACAACGATACTAGTACATATTATATGGTTTGTACCATATTTACAAAAAGTATGGTTTGAGCTTTTAGGCAAAAGCGAAGAGATTTTTTTCACAAATTTTTGTTAGTATACAGATATTCAAAAAAAGAAGTTACATACATATATGAAAATTGTAGTTTTTAAAATTATGTAGTGGCAAAATATACTATGATATTATAGAGAAGTTTTTAAGAGAATATAGTTTAATGCAATCCTCTAAAAAAAATGGTTAATGTAGTTGTTCTTATGCTATATCGTTATTCTAATATTTATATTTCTTTCCAGATTTTATTAAAATCAGCAACTTGAACTTACTACATATATACCTTATATAAAATGCAATGAATGAGTTGTTGCCGGTTTTCATTCAAATTTAATTTTACAATTACGTACGCAAACTAAATTTTTATTAAAAGTTAATTTTAATATTTTTTACAGTTGTAAAAGTGTAAAAAAAACCCTGAAAACAAATATGTACATATATACATATACCAAAAATAAAACGAACTTATCATTCTATTTGTAAAGAAATGACAGGTAGTAATTTTAAAGAGTGATTATAAATGTGATTTTTTTTCTTCTGGATATTTAATGGAAAACCTTTTTGTAGGAAAAAATTGAAAATAAAATTATATGTGTGTGTATTAAGAATTTTCTATTAAATTTAGCACTAGCTTTGCTTTAAATACTTTAAATATTATTTCCTGTTATCCTTTTTTTTAACAATATAAATACTAGAAATATAGTATTGTCTAGAAATTTTTTTGCAATTTATTTCAACAATATTTACGTATTAGAATTTAAATTGACGCATTGCAGTACAACATTATGATACATACGTATTATGATACGAATTAGGTTTTACTTATTAAAAATTTTATTTAAAGCTATGAAAATATAATATTTATATTAATATTTTATTTAAAGATTTATTTATTGCAAAAAAAAAAAATAAATAAAAACAAAACATGTGCAATTAAAAATGGTAATTAATAATAAATTTTTCAACAAAATTTCAATTTTTAGTACATATACATATAATAATAATTATGTCATTACTGATATACTCTTATAATTTATTTAGCGCTAGCTTTGCTTTATAATTTAAAAATTTAAAAATTTTTTCCATTCTATGTTATTATACATATTTGATTAAAAAAGTTGTATAGGTATAATTTTCTTATTTAAATATCTATTGCTTAAGCGTCGGGATAGATCTTAAGTAATTTGAAGGTACATTAATTTTATTTTTAAGTTTCATATCTATCATTATTTTTTTCTGTTTATTTAAATTAAATTGCATAATTATTTCCATTGCGCAAAAACTAAAATATCTTTAATTAGTTTACATTAAGATCCAAAATATATTATAATGCAAAAGATAAAAAATAAAATTTTACTAATATATTATAATCAATTATTTAATTTATGTGAATTTTTAGTAAGAGATATTTTCGTTATTTTATACTTTAAAACAAAAACCCCAGAATATTTTATGACCTAAAAAAATGAGTATTTTAAACAAAAATTATATTTTCATATGGTATATGAAATAAATAATAAAATGTTATGACATAAAATTAAATTATAAAATAAAAAATTTACATTTTATAAATAAAAAATGTGTGTATAATCAACGTAAATCAAAATTTTCCAACTTTTCAACTCTTTTCATGATTGTATTTCTATTTATGTCAAGTAATTGTACATAATAAACTTACTTTTAAATTAAAGCAATATTTTTTTTACATTTTTGCAAAACTAACCTCATAGAAATATACACTTTTCAATAAAATATATATCATAAAATGTATATATAAATTGTGTCTGCAAATTTGACTTGTAGTATTATTTTAATTAAAAACTTTGTCAAGAAATAAAAATTGGCCATAGGGAATGATTGTGACATTTACTAAATTGGGGCGAATGCAAAAATTCATTTATAAAAAATAAATTGTTTTAGTAATTTTTATTATTATATTCATATTAAAATAAATTTATCTTCAATTTAAGTTAAATTTCTTAAATTCTAAATTAATATTGTTTTACTCTTTGAAGCCCACTGGCAAGAAATGTCACTTTATGTTCAAGTATCAAGTCAAAGTTTAGTCGAAATGGAAAAACAAATTAAATTATAATCATACTATTATTCTTAGAATTTGAAAATATATTTTGTGTAGTTTGTTATTTTGATCGAATATTGTTTCAAAAACCTTTATAAGAGGAAAGAGAATAACTAAAAACATTATATAATTAAATTTTAAAATTCAATATTTCTTAAGAAGTATAATGAAAATTGTATAATTAAATTGAACGCAATAAAAGTATAGACAACTCTTTACCACCTACTAAACAAACCATCGAAAGCATCACTAAATTAAATTTAGATCTATCAGAAAATCTTTTATTATTTAATTAATTTCGTTTTGAAATAAATTTTATGGATATCATATAATCGGGTAAGCAGAAAAATTTATTCATATTTTTTCCTAAAAAAATCCTTATATAACAAGTGGGAGATTTGACATAACAACTATACTTCGTAATACATAAATCGAACCAAAAATTAAATTAAATATACCTTGTTATCATATTACAACCTACAGAATTACGTCAATTTATCCATTACTCAAACAACAAATTTTATCAGAATTCGTAAATATTTATGATATGATAATTAATAATACCATTATTTTATTAAATGTAGACACTTTTATGAATTCTCTAATTTTTTGTTTTAAGAATCAATTAGTTACTACAGAATTATAATAAGACTTTTAACGGATTTGAAAAAAAAAATTATATGTATTATGAAAACCACAAAATTTTCCATAACTTTTATATAATTAAAATACGTTCCCGCAAAATAATTTCCAATTAATAAAATTTTGTACTTATAAAATGAAAATATTAAATTAATTTTTTCAGAAAATTTTACATACCTTTCTTCTTCCACAACAAAGCATTCTTCGCGTACGCGAATTTCCTGTAGCTGCTTTCAATCGAGTTAATTTCTTCCACTGCATTAGTTATCTCTTATGCCAAGCGGAAAAAGGGCTCTAAGAGATAGCCCTATTAGTTCGCTGGTAATTTGCAATGGCGGTGGGCGTTAATAATTTACCACTAATTATGAAATTAACCACCCCCAAAAACCAAGTCCTCTGGTTAATATTGAACAACATTCAAGCACAATTTATTTTAAAACAAATCCAATACAATTGATACAAAAATTAAATTAGAATAAATTTACAACACTTATCTTTGCTGTGCAATTTTTTTTATAAATTCATTTTAAATTTTTTTTAATTTATTTCAATTTTAAAAGTACATTTTCTTAACATTAAAACTATAATTGCGTTTTTTTTTTTTTTTTTTGTTAAGTCATATTGAAAAATTAATTATTTCTATACACGATATTTTTAGAAAGAATCTGGATATCTTAATATAACATTGATCTCAACATTTTATCTTAAATTGTAGAATTATATTCTTAAGAAACAATAAGAAAATATCTAACATTGTAGCTCCCTTTTAGAAAAATTTATATTTGTTTGTTTAATAATTCTACAATTTTTGAAAATTCTTAGATAAATAAAATGTCAGTTAAAACTATTTTATTAGAAATGTTTGTCTTTCTCTATGAAGAATATTTGAACTTTCTTAGATTAGAAAAAAAATAATTGAAACGATTAAAAAATTAAATTAAATTTTATATTTTTTTTTACCAATTATAATCATTTTCACAATATATTAAAACTTAAAATATGCAATTATAATTTTATATAATTATACTTTAAAAAATTCCTTTACGAGAAATGTTATATGAGCCGAAAGCTGATACATTTGAGTACATACCAGCATATATCACGATGTCGAACAATAAAATCAATAATATAAGAAGAAAAAGTTTTCTAATTAAAAAGTTTAATTTGTAAGGATGCTTTTTGAAGCATAATTTTTAACTCTTTAAAAATATTTATATATTTTTAGACAATAATTCATTTTAAGGGGTTTTTTTAAAACTATTTAAGGATTTATACATAACTAATTTTGAAAAGTTAATTCTTTGAAAGTATGTATTACAAAAACTGTGAAATTGTGGAAATTTAATTGACACAAAAACAAATAATTTCGCAGTCATAATTACAATTCTATTCTACAGGTATACTTCAAATTATAATTGTTGTATACAAACAACAATTTTTTATGAAAAAATGCTTCCTATTTCTCTTTAAATCAATTAATTTTATGAGTTTATTATAACCACTTTTAATCAATTTTTAAATACAGAAATGGATATAAATTTTTCAGGTTCAAAAATCTCATTAATATTGTATTTGTTTTATGTTAATTCTTAATGTAAATTATTTTTTTAAAAGATTTTTAATTATCCTCCAAAACATCAAATAAAAAAGGAAAAAATCTTCTCAATTATGATCAGCCCATATAATTTTCTCAATTTTACAAGATGGTATTAATTTTTTTTTTGTTATATATCTTGTTAAATATTACTAATTTTTATTTAAAAATTTATATATGTATGTACTCACTACTGATAAGATTTTTAATTATACATACTTTGGTAACATTTTCCGGAGGCAATCAACCCAAAAAATAAAAAAGGAAAAAAACTTCTCAATTATGATCGGTACTAAAAAAACAATTTCTAGTAAGAAGACTATAGTATATGCAGCCCGTACAGTACATTATTCTTGTGACTATGTTGATTATTAAAAGCCTATCATAAAAAAAGCTTTATAACTGCTGAAAATTGCCTTAGGTATATCACAAAATATTCGTGTTTAATTTTTTTTGTTGTGTGTTCATAGTTTTGGGTAAAACTTTTTTTTTTCATAAATGCATGATGAAAAAATTTATATTTCTAGTTTAAGTTTACGAGTTGCTATTGCGACCAGTTATTAAAAGATGTCTAAATGTCGTTTTACTTGTATAAAATGATAATTTAATGTGTTTTCAATTTTTTAATCAATTCAACTAAATACTTTTATATTATTTTAATTATTATTTTTTTAAGTGGGAGAAATAAAATTAAATATTGACATAATAGTAATTATTAAATAGATTATATCCTATGATGAACTTAATAGAAGGTATAAGTTAAGGACATACAGGTATTCCTCGACTTGCGACCGAGATAGGTTCCTGGCCAGCGGTCGTAAGCCGATTAAGGCGTAAGTCGAGTGTCATATAAAATAACAACAAGAAAAAAATTACATTATAAACTAACTTCACATGATTCATATTGTTTTAACTTTTGTTCTGGTACTTTTCCTTAGCAACTGTGTAATTTTTCGTTAGCAACCGTAAAACAAAAATTATTTTCTGTGATAAAAATTCTTATAATAAATCCATTTTATTAGTTAAAAAAAATCAAAATAGTATGTACATATATGTACTACTATACATATATGTATATTTTTTTAAAATATTTTCTTTTAGTATTTTGTATGAATAAAATTGGTCGTAAATGCGAATAGTCGTAAGTCGAGCGGTCTTAAGTCGGGGACTACCCGTAATACTAAATATTTAAGTACAATTTATGCTTCTAATATTTCCTATGGGCATAATAATTTGAAATTTTAGTAACAGTTAAATACTTATGATTTACTAATTTGCGAGTAAAATTAAAGTATTGGAGGTGAATAAATTAGTTTACCCAAGATAATCAAGAAATTGAGTCCAAGAAATCTATTAACAAAACTTGACAATGTATATAAAAGCTTGAAATATTTCATTAATATTTAATTAGTTTCATTATACATAAGACCAAACATTTACTATTTTCTTTATATAGATCTTAGAAGAAAAATTCTTTTCATTTACATTAATTGTCTTTGTTTTTTTATATAAACGTTTTCAATTTTCTCAAATAAAAATATTTCATATCATTAAATGTCTTCAATTTTTTTTTTATAAAATGGAGAAATAATAATCCCAAAATTTAATCAAAACATTCCAAAAAATTTTCAAAGCATTAAAAACATCTATTTTACATTAGAAGATTTAATCAAAGATTTAATCTTAAAAGAATGCCCATGTTCCACCCGCTTTTTATTTTCTTTTTTCATTTTTTTTTGTTTCTTTTTTGAAATATTAAAATAAAACTTCAGATATTATTCGCCAGACATTTTGTCACAAAGAGATATCCTTTTTTTATGCTGTGAAAATACTTAAGAAAAAAGGGTATTTTGTTCTTTTCTAGCACACAAATTGCATTGTTATATCCATTATATGTACATTAAAACCGTGACCAATTTCCATTATTTCCATTATTTATTTATCTTTTAGTTCATTTTATTTTATTTTATTTTATTTATTTTTTTATATTTTTCTGTGCTTTGAATGTAACCCACATCTATGTACGGTTAGTAAGCATTTGTATAGATATAGAGGGATCTCCCGAAAATTCCCAACGTCCTTCAAAAAAAAAAAAAATATGGAAAAAAAATCTTACATTTAACATTAAAAAAGGAAGAAAACAAAAAAAAAGCTTTAAAATTTTTTTTGTGCTTATTTGACACAAATTTTTTTCTGTCTCATTTTCTCAAAACAAAAATTTACATATTTATGCTAATGTATAATTTGTACTGTGTGTACATACCTTAGCATAAATATACTTATGCTTATATGTAATATAGAAATTTTGGTTTTCATCTTTTTTGGAAGGACTTTTTTATTTTTTGAAGAATGTTATACGAGTATGTAAGATATATGAAACATTAATAAATTTGTGTATCTTCTGTGTGAAAACTAAATTTAATATTATTATTACTTCTCATATATATATATATATATATATATATATATATATATATATATATATATATATAGTATGCTAAGCCGTGGTGCATTAGGTACTGGGTTCAACTCCCATCCGAGACATGGAGGTTGGTCTAAGTTTACTCAGCTTTAAATAAGTACCAGTAACAAAATTATAATAAAATGTAATTTAAGACTGGGAGAAAAGCTAACGGCTAACAATAAATGTCTCACTAATAAAACCATTAGCTTGTTGTAATTAATAGTTTCTTCACTATAAAGAAATTTATGATTCGGAATCCATAAAAAATTAGTAGGTCCAAATTGCAATAATGTTAAGGAGACCCTTTAAGGGAGGCCCAGGCTCGTAACGAGCTGTAGCGCCAAAGAGAATATACATATATATTATATTATATATACGGTATATATGTACATATATGCAATAAAGGCATGAATAATAGAAAATAAATAAATAACCTATATTATCTCTTTTCATCCTAGAATTGTAAGCAAAAAAGAAGTTTTAAAAATTTCTAACAATTTTTTAAAATATTTTTATAAATTTATGCCACATTGAGGGGTGGTATCTACAAATATATGGTATTGGTGGTAGAATTAACAAATATATAGTACATACACATAAAAATTTAGTCTATACATATGTATATACAAAAATCGTTTTCTATTTTAATGTGATTTTTCTTAAAAGTGTGTTGAACTGATTTGAACTAACAAAAAAGATGGAAAGAAATAATACTGAAAAGTTTTAAGGGGAAAAACTATAATGAATATTCCACATTTTCACAAAAAAAAATTAAAGCAACAACAAATGAAATGGGAAGCGAAAATCCAACAAAATTAATAATCAAATTTGTGAGAGCAAAGAGCATGTACATATCAAGGAAAGTACTTTGGGGCAACCACTATAAAGATAAGAAAATCATTAAACACATGTATTACTTATATGCATATATATATATATAGTACATATAGAAAAATAAAATAAAAAATATTCGGGTAATTCTATATTAAAAAGTTGAATTTTCGAATTCAAACTAATCGAATCCTAATTTTTAATTTTAATTTAAACTAATCGAAATATAAAAGTTTTCATGTTTTTTAGTTTAATTCTAGACAGCTCAGATTTTTTTCAAACTTATAAACAAATCGTACTAAAAATAACTATGTACATTTTTAATCATTTGAATCCCTATAAAAACTTTAGAAAAGAAATGGAAATTTAATTTTTTTTAAGTAATAGTTTGACATATTTTTTTTTAATAAATACGCTTAAGTATATCCAACAATAAACTTTTTAGATTGCTTTACAGAATTTTTTATGAATTCAATGATACAATGATTAAGATAAGTGATAAGTTCGATTTATTAATTCGAGGATAAATGTTTTATTAAACATTACATTTTTATTATATACGAACATTATTCAAAGCCAATTATTGGAGAAAATTTCCCGTAACTGAGAACACACAATATATGGTTATGAGCCCCCCCCCCCATAACCAAAACTCTTCTGGGGAAGAGTTTGTTTTAAGTTGGAAAATTTAGGACAGGATTTTTTTTTGTCATTAATTGGATCCCAATAACGAATGTTAGCTAAGGCGGTTTTAAAAAAATACAGAAAACAGAAAAAATTTCATTAGCCTTTGACTATGGATTTGAACCCGGAAACAACTATTAAGCTGTTTTTTCTAAAAATATTTTAGGATGGTAAAACGAAAATATTGCTTAAACTTCTTCAGAAAAAATCGTGGTAAATGGTTTCATATCACAAGAGCGCAATAATGGCATAGAATTTTCATAAACTACAATAACTTAGTAATCATACATATTTAATAAAATAATAAAAACTAAAAATTATTATCCTAGGTCAAATAATTCCACAGTTTTGATCCATAAACGAAAAAAAAAAATTATTTCTCTTATTTAATAATTACCCGCAGCAAAAAAGCAATTTTATTATGACATCATACATACATCTATAATACGTAACACACACACCCCCGTGTATAACTGCTAAATACAACCCGATTTCTTCGGTTGAATCGTAAAATTTCGTAAATTTTATAATATCGATCGATTTTTTTTCCTTTTCCAAAAAAAACTACAAAATCCTTATACTTTTCAATGTTCTGTTTCCTTTTTCAATTATACAGGCAAATTTCTTTTTTATACAAATATTTTTTTAATTAAATTAACTCTTAAATTTTTTTTAAATTAATATTTCAGATATTTTCAATTAACATCGAAAAAAACTGTTGAAATTTACTATTCATTTCCATTTTTCAATAAAAAAAATAAAAAATTAATTCTATCTGGGAAAACACTAAAAATAATTATAATTTCTTTTATTGATTAAAAATTACCATTTGAAAACTAATATGTTTTTAAAACATAATTTTTATTTTTTGTTTAAATTTATTATTTATTCACTGGTCCCATAAAATAAAAATAAATTTATTAAATTTTCGGTGGTCATTTTACTATTACATATTTTAGTGGAAAATATATTTTCAATTAAAATTTTTTATACTGTTGGGTGGAGAAAATTTTTATTTTCTCTTAATTTATGATTGATTTGCACACAAGATACAAAAAACAAAAAAATTAAAAAAACCATAAAAAAAAATTAAATATTTACTAGAATATCAAATAAAATGTTTATCAAATAAATGTTTAGTAAAATAATTTTATTTGATATTAAATTTTTGCACATACACATATAGGAATTTTCACAAAATTTATTTACACTTAATTGATAAATTCTTTTAAATTTTATATTTTTTATTAAAATTTATAATAATTCTTTTTTTTTCTTTTAATAATTATTTTTTATATTATTTAATATTTTTTTAAATGTTTAGTTTACAAGAAATAGAAAATAATAAAAATTTATAAAATGATAGCAAAAAAATTTTCCTACATAAAAGGGAGCTCTTGTACTAGCGTGAAAAATTAAACTTCTTTACTAAACAAGACTCGGCGGCGAATACGAATTCTTTGAAATGTTTTTAGTTGGGAAAACTCAAATTTCTCAACAGGATTTAAGAAAAAATTATATATAACATAAAAAGAACCAACAACAAAAGGTTTTTATATATTAAATAATTTTTAACGTCGCCGCGTTCTTAGGAATCGATTTGTTGAAATGAACAACAAAAAAAGAGTTCATATATTTCTTTTTTCTGTTTTCAAATAATTTTCAATTTCCCATTTTTACATGGTATTTTCATTTTATTTTTTTTGGAGTATAAAATCTTGCGCTTTTAATTCACTAATACATTTAAATTTAAATTGGAAAATAAACTCTGTCGTATACATATAGAGGAAATAAGGAGATGATATTTGGAAATTTATTCAGTGGTTTTTATAAAAAATATATTATACATATAGTATTATAATATAATTAAAACTAGCAGTTTACCCCAAATATTTTTTTGGTTTGGGGCACAAACCAAAACAATATTTTAGGAAATATTTGATATTAAGGGATGGAATTATTTTTGATATCGTCATAATTATTTGGAGAAATAAAATATAATAATAATAATTTATGTACTTGTAAATAACTGAGTCGATGCAAGGCATTTTTCCACAAAAATTTATTTAATGAATAATATTATCTGTTGAAAAATAAAATTGTGTATACTTACATATATTGTTTATTATACAATTATAACATTAAAAAAATTAAGTGCATTTAAAAAAATATGGTTTATTATAATTTGATGACAAATTATTACTAGGGATATTTTTAATTTGCTGCGTTAAAATTGGAATAGTATTATCTATTCTATGATAAATATTGTGCCATGAGTTTGATTAGTGGTGTTTAAAGATAAGTTAGTTTAAAAATGATAAACTGTTGTAAATTTTTGTTTTCATAAGTACAAAGAATATTTATGATTTAAAATAAATTCAGTAAACCAAGTCAATTACTAATACTCATTAATTTTTAAATTTTAGAAATAAGGATATAATTATTATTAAATTTGAATATGAAACAATACGAAACCGAATTAAAGTTAATTTATATTTATCTTTTATATTCTGAAAATCTTTTATTAAAAATATAAACAAAAAAACAATCCTCATTAATTTTAGTTATACAAAAATTCTTGAAGTCGTTTATTTACTGTCTTTATTGAACTTTGGTATTAATCGGGTTGAAATTGAAAAACAAATCAATGTATTTCAATATTTTTCAAAATTGTTTTACTTGATTAAAATACCGTGAAAAATAAACTGGACGAGACTTTCATTGATCTAAAAATTGTTATTTTGTAAAATAAAATCCATTACAGATTATAACACATTTAGATTTACGCATATAATACTCGGTTATTTAATATTAATGAGTTTCAGCAAATTAAAGAGATTTCAGATAAGGTATGATTAAGTTTTCATAGCATAACAAATTATGTAAATGC
Organism: Empis livida; assembly: GCA_963932195.1. Lineage (NCBI taxonomy): Eukaryota > Metazoa > Arthropoda > Insecta > Diptera > Empididae > Empis > Empis livida. The sequence continues at coordinate 32,383,757 of OZ010645.1, read as the reverse complement.
AAAAGCTTAAAAAAAATCGAAAGAGTATTTCATCCATTATTCTTATGACTGTATTAATTTCTAAAAAAATAGGTTAATATTGATCCACTTTTATTAATCAACATAATCATAAGAGCTAATTGGAAAAATGAGTTTATCTTTTATTTATTACGGTTTGAAGATAATCTTAATTAAGTTATTAATCTTTTCAATTGGTATTTAGATAAACTAAATACCAATTGCAAATATTAATATGTCATAAGTTAATGATTTTTAAAATAAATTTATTGTACATACTACGTAAACTAATATATATGCATATGTGCAAGTAAAAATAAAATGAAAGATTTATGAAATAGTTGGGGTAATAAAGGCGAATAAGGTTCAAAATTATATAATTTATACATATATAATTTAATTACATATATGATTAAAAAATATTATTAAAAAAGTTTTATGGAAGAATAATGTCATTGATCTTGACTCTGGAGAAATGAATATAAAATGATTATTATTCACTACTTATTTTATATATATATAGTACAATTCAAATCACTTCTATTTGTCTGTAAGTGCAGATTTTCTGATTATAATACCGCAAGTGTGTATTATTTCCTGATTTCTAATATTAAAGTAACATTACTACATTATTATCCTTTTAAAATTCTGTGAAATATGTACGTCAAAATGTCAATTTTAATAAATTAAAATTTGTAATTTTATATGAAGTAGAAAGGCAAACTATATTCTTCTATAATTATAAATGAAAAATACTATGACTCTCATGTAAAGAGACAAATGAATTAATTGAATCAATCAACAAAAATAATTGTTGATTGTAATTAATAAAATCTATAAAAACAAGTCTGCACTAAGTACAGTTAAAAAATTATAAAAAAAAAATTCAATTGCATATACAAAAATTTTATTAAGTATAAATGCAAAAGCTTTTACCCTAATTAAATTGTATTGTAATAAATTATTTGATTTGGATTTTTAACATTTATGTTATGTATTTAAAAAAATATGAAATCCAAGTAAAAAATACTTTTTTCAAATTAAATAAAAATATAAATTGTCTAATAATTTTCAGCTGTTTGCCACAATATATAATTGTAAATTTAATTACATTTATAGTTATTTGTGATTCATTCCGGATAATATAATCTTAACAAAATTCAATACGGCGGCATTTAATGGATATACATACCCAAAAACAAGAATTAAATTTCAAATAACAATTTTTGATATGATCATATGGTTGTAGGTACCGTTTTTTTATCTATGTATAACATGAAGTAATTGGACCACGAAAAAAATTAAAAATGATTCTGCATATAAAAATAAGGTTGTGTAGCTATTAAACGTGCTATTAAACTGATAAATGGATATTTTTAGGCTAGTGTAACACTAGCCTAAAAATATCCATTTAAACTTACAAATGGATATTTTTAGGCTAGTGTAGGTACCAATTTTATTTTCCTAAGTAAATGACAAAATTCAAAATTTTCAATACAAAAATAAGCAGACTATTTACGAAATTGTAAATTTGACAAACGTAGTTCTTGGTATATTGCAGTGTTTCTCAAAGTGGGGTACGCGTACCCTCAAGGGTACGGGTAAAAATATTAAGGGTACTTAAATAAAATAATATTTGAAAAAATATTTTTGCTAAGAAAATTGTAAATTCATGCAAAAATGGAAAAATTAAATGAAATTACGAAGAAAGTGATTTAATATGTAACGGGTAGGTTAAGCATATAGATATTTTTTTAAATATATAAAATATTTTGTACAGATACGTTTTTATTGATCGTTTCTGCACGTTGCGTTTGCGTTAACAACTTCTTTGCTGCGAAATAATATCAACAGTGCTTTCAAAAGCTTTTTGCAGCAAATATTACATATGATGTGAATATTTGCTAACTTAATTACAATTTTGGGGGTTCACCAATTGAATAATGTGGCTTAAAATTTACATTAAATTTCTGACAACTTTATCTTAATTAAGAGTGAACTCTTGTTTAGTTGGCATATGTAATTGAAACAAACTTTTCAGTCGAGTTCACTTTTTAGATGATTTACTGGCCTTTCAGAGAATAGAATTACTTGGTCTTTGTGACAAATTGTAAATTATTACATAAGTCGAAGTCCGACCTATATCTAGGTTTACAGATTCTACTGCTACTGTACAAAACTTAAAATTTAGCATAGATAATGTTTTCAATTTGCGCTGCAAGCCTTTACTATTTGTAAACAATTGATCACTGCGAGAAGTTACTAATAGAGCTTTCTGTGGATTCCACAATGAAAATGGCAGAAGTTTGTCAACTTTTTGGCAAAAAATTAAAAATGAATACATTGAATTGAGAAATGCAGGTCTCACAGAACTTTTACCATTTCCAACAACGTATTTGTGTGAGGCTAGTTTTTCCGTTTCAACAGAATTAAAAAATAAAATACGAAATAGGTTGTGTCCTGAAAATGATTTAATTTTCGCTTGCAGCATCATTAAGCCGAGGATTGAGCTTCTAGTTGCAGCCAAACAGGCTCATTGTAGTCATTATTTTTTTTTATTTTTTATAATATATGTAAATAAAAAGTTATTGTTAGTTGTAAAAATTATTGTTTTAGTTATATTTGCATATAAAATTATACTAGGCTACTTCAAAATTTAATAAATTACGAAAGGGTACTTCATGTAAAAGTTTGAGAAACACTGGTCTATTGTACATATCTGTTTTCTAACTGACGTTTCTCGAATTATCGAACTCCAACCTATAACAACTTATTAGTTTTGCTGAATTATTTCAAATTCAGTAAAACTAATGAGTTGTTGTTGGAATCTACACGGTTGGAATCTACACTTTTACGCTAGTACTGACTAAAAATTTAATGTTTCGAAAAGCTTTTAAATAACAAAACATCTACAATCATTTTATTTACTAGATGGCAGTATTTATACAAAAGTTTTTTAGCTTAATAATCAAATATAGGTAATAGGCGATTATTTATAACATTATGGAGATAGTTACATATCCAAAATCCTTTTCGGCATACGAAGATATTAATTTATTTTTTAATTAACACATAAATTTACATTTTTTTCAATAAATATATAAGTAAATTATGAAATATTCTTGTCTGACAATTATGTGTTTTATTTTAATTAAAATAAAAAAACTCAATATAATTTAATTCTAAAATCATTACAACTAATATAATCTTATAATCTAGTTTTTAATTTATTTTAATAATACTGTTTTAAAATTCCAACAAATAGCCAATATTTTCATTGTTCGTCTGTTATTGGTTTCCAATGTACAATAGCTCTTTGCGAATCAGGTGCCTGACTAAATGGTCGTACACCATCAGACTTAGTATACTGATTTACTTGATAATCTAATAATGTTTTATAACCATAAACATCACCACCCAATTGCTAAAATATTTAATTATTTTTTGAACTCAAGTTTTTATAATAAAATTAAAAAATATAATTTACTTGCGTCAAAGGACTTGTATTTGTTGTAAAAATACCCGTAAATCTTTTAGTTTTAGCTACTTTTAATACTTCACTTTCCATAAAATGCATACAAGCAATATTTTCTTGGGGATTTAAATGGTCAGCTGTGCCCATCATAAATGAATGTAAAATTTTATTACGTCCTTCTGGTAAACAATTATCTCTAAAATTATTAAATATAGAGAAACTTATGTTGTTTTCTTTTTTTAATTTTCTTACCTAATTGGCCCTTCTAATGCCTCCAAAAATTCAAATACAATAACCATTTTATTATTAATTTCAACTTCAGGTTCATCTCTAGCATCGAAATTTAATGCAGCTGCAATTATTTGATTTGTATTGCCATTTTTTACTATAAAACTTAATTTTTTTTCAACAAGTGGCACCCAAACAGCCTGTAAAAATAAAATTTATATATATATATATATAATATTGAATTTAATGAATATATATTTTATTAAAGTAAATTAATAGAAATTATATAAAAAATATTAACCTCTAAAATATCAGAATAATCACTACGTTTAATATCTGGTTTAAGCCATTGCTCTAAATCAGCCTTTTCATAAAAACTATCAGTTATAAGTCTAAAAAATAAAATACAAAAATTTTATTAATTCTATAACAAGCAATTATTTAAATTACTCAATAACATCTGCTTTATCTTCATTTCTTAACTGATAAGCTTGTAAATTTAGATGGCCACAAGCATCAAATTTTTCATCTACAGAAATAACATCATTTTTCGATATTTTCAATAAAATTTCACCTAAATTTTTAGCACCAATAAATTCTGATATACCAATATAATAGCCTTTTTGTCGTAATTGTGTGACAGTAAATATTGAATTTAATGAATTACCACCTAATTCATAAAAATTACTATCAATTGATAAACAAGCTCTAGTTGATCTACCAATTATTGAACCAATTGTCTCAAACAAATCTTGTGCAATTAACCGTAAATCATCTGGTACTGATCTATAATCATAATCGATACTTATTTCTGTATCATCGTTATTATTGGTATTCTCATATAATTTTAAAAGTTCTTGCCGGTCAACTTTTCCATTAACTAATAATGGAATTTTCTCAATTAAAATAATTTGTGGTATCATATATGATGCTAATTTATCATTTAATGCAGATTCTAATTGCATTCCAGTAAATTGTTTTGAATTATTATATAATTTAACAAATGCTAATAATGCTTGATCAATCTCGCCACATCTATAACATAAAACTATTGCTTTTTCAACATATTCCAATATTAAAATATTTTTTTCAATTTCTGACAAATCAACACGATGTCCACGAATTTTGATTTGTGAATCAGTTCGACCTTCATACATAATATAACCACCATTAATTAATGAACCATAATCACCAGTTCTATATATTTTTGAATATTCTGGAAAAAAGAAGAAAATGATTGTTAAAAAAAATTGCAAAATTGTAAATTATTAAGATAAATAAAAATCCTGACTTGTATCTACTGCTAATGGATTCTCTATAAATCGTTCTGGATCACGACCATTTACATAACCTTTAGCTAAATTTAAACCAGCTACATAAATTTCACCAATATCGCCATTTTTAACTGGTCTATAATCTTGATCCAATAAATAAATTATTGTGTTATTTATAGGCAACCCTAAATAAAAATAAGAAAATTATTAAAAATGTTTAATATTTCAATTATACTAATACCAATTGGAACTTTTTCAAAATTATTCAATTGTTTCTTATTTTCACAAATAAAATATGTAACATCACCCATTACTTCAGTGGAACCATAAAAATTATATAAACAATGATTACCCTCCTCAAAATAATCATAAAAACTTTTTGCTAATGATATTGGTAATGGTTCACCAGAACAAACCCAAATTTTTAAATTATATAATAATTTTTGTTGTTTATTCATATCCAAAAACATTAATAATGATCTTAATAATGTTGGTACTAAAACTAATCGACAAATTTTATATTGTTCAAGTATTTGAACTAAACGTTCTGGATCTTTTGTAACTTCTTTAGTTATAACCAAAATTGCCATTCCTTTAATATAAATAAAAAAAAGAATTTATTTAATATTGTAATTTTCATCCGACAAAAAAAAAAAATACCATTTAATAAAGGTCCCCAGATTTCACTCACTGAATCAACAAATGTTAAGGCTGTTTTAAATATTCCAATTGTTTCATTTGACATATATGGAAATCTTACCCATTGCCAATTTAAACGATTCAAAACAATTGAGTGAGGTATTCGAACACCTGCAATAAATCGCATATTGAATTATTTATTAAATAATTAAATTATTTTTTGTAATATTCTAGACTTTCATAAGCTGTTAAATTAATAATTAATGGGTTAAATTAATTTGAATTAGAAATCAGTACTAAAAAAAACAATTATATAGGTGTTAATGCATAAATACGTTAATAAATTAATTTGCAAATTTTTATATTTAAAAATTAAATTTATTATTATGAGAGGTTAATAATTTTTAAAAAAATGATTAATTATAGTAAACCTACTAACCTTTCGGAATTCCTGTACTTCCTGATGTATATAAAACCAATCCAATATCCTTATTTGTACCTGGTAATGTTCGACAATCTAATAAATTTGATCCGTCCATAGTATTTGATTTCTTTAAAATTTCTGATATTCGGAGACAATATGTTCCATCAAATAAAGATGTATCAACATTATCATCACAAATAACCATTAAAGGTTTTGATTCATTTAAAATATGATGAATACGATTGGGAGGAAAACTTGGTTCCAATGGTAAATATGCAGCACCAGATTTCCAAATTGCCAACAATATTGTAACTAATTTATCACTTGGATTCATACAAACAGCAATTATAGAATCATTATCTTGATTTGGTTTTAAATAATGTACAGATGATTCACTTACAATAACTTTAGCAATTTTATTGGAATTGTCATTTAGCTGAGAATATGGTGTTTGGATTAAATTATTTGTATTTTGATCATTAAATAAAATTGCAGGTTTATTTATGAATTTTGGTAAATTTTGTTCAAAAATTCGATGTAATTTTTGTGGTATTTGTTCACGGTAAGGACCTTTTAAAATTGATAATTGTGGTATTGATCCCATTTTTTCACAGCTATAAGAAATAGTTAAATAATTTATATTAGAATTAGAGATATATTTAATTAGTATTTTTCTTAATAATACAAGAGATAACAAATTTATCATGAATAATCTTTATTAGAAACATATGATATTTTAATAATTTTACAGATCACAAATTACCTTCATTATAAGCAATCATAAAAACAACTGACTATTCAGAAAAGCAATTAAATTGAAATATGCTTTATAGAAAAAAAGAGGAAACAATGATCATTAAAAATTATCGATTAAAATTAAGTGATGAAATCCGATTTAATTACTCATAGTCTTTTAAAGTTCTTTCAATTATTCGTAAATAAGCTTTACATTTATGTGGAAAATAAATTATATAAATAGAATGATTTTCCATGTATGTACATTCTAATTGCTATTAAAAATCAAATTCATGTGAGGAAATAAAGAATAAATTGTGAATTATATATATATATATTTTAAAATCAATCAAACACAGTCAAGTTTTTAGTGCAACAATTTAGATTCATTTAGGTAAACAAAACTGTTACATATGTACATACATATAATATTTAATTTTAAATTAACTTATTTTTGTAAATTATATATGCGAAAAACAGAAAACAGATAACACACACAACTTAAAATTATCACAAGTATTCAGATTTATTAAAAGTTCAAATTGGCGATTTCAATCACAAAACATGTGCAAAAGTATAGTTCAACATAAAATTTTATTTTTATAAAATTTTATTTTTATAAAATTTTATTTTTATTTATATTACGTATAGTCAGTATAGTCATAGAAATAATGAGGAAGCCACTAATTGTTTAATAAGTTTGACGGGCAATGAGTTCTAGTTTATAGTAAACAATATTATTATTATTAAATGGAATCAAAGTAGCTTCATTTCACATTATACTGGTTAGAAATCAATAAATATCAAAATATTAAAAGTAAATAATAAAATTATTTCATTACAAGGTTACTTTTTAATATACAGTAACAATTGGCAAAACGAAACTTTTCTGAATCGATTATTAGAAAAAAGTTGCTATAACTCAATTTTGTTGCAAATGTCGAATTTGGGATATGATTTATTTTAAATAACGTTTTACGTTTAAAATATGGTTTATATATTACAAAATTAACTCCCAAAGAAAATAATTATTTAAATTTTTGTATAGTAAGGCGGTTTCATCAACGATATAAATCTGCTCTGGACATCACTGATTTAGATCACTGATTTTTTGTCTAAACTTTTCGATGCATGCAGCAATTACCGAATCATTTGATATATGATTAAAATTGTATTCGATCCTTTAAGATATGTGCTTCACACCACATATCTTCAAATATCGATATATAAATTTATTTATTGGGTTTATAAATTTATTATTATACTTTGTTGCTTTTTGCGAATAATATAATATAATTGAACTCAAAAAGTTGTTATTTAAACGGTTGCTTTATTCAAATAGTTGCTATTTACGAAGTTGATTTTTTGCGAATTTTTACTGTAATTGGTTATTTTTTATGTTCATAAATCTCGATGACAGTTCAGTATTATCTTACATTTTTCAGCATTTATTAATTTAAGACAACATTTCATTTCGAGTACATTTAAAGCTGTAATATGTGAATACACTTTTATAAATATATATTAGTATTAAGTGCATGCTGTTTAATAATAAATAAAGCTCCTTCATACTAGCAATCTAATAACTTCTAAAAATTAAACTAAAATATTTAAATAAATTTATGATTCACTTCATGGCATATTTTAAATTTTAAAATAATGTAGCATGTAATTTGCAAACCAGTTTGTAATCACTTGATTCCATTTTGTTACAATTTATCTGTTACATAAAAATTATTACTTAATTTATATATATATATATATATATATATATATATATATATATATATATATATATATATATATATATATATATATATATATATATATATATATATATATATATATATATATATATATATATATATATATATATATATATATATATATTACTATACTATTAGAACATGAATTAATAACCAAACCATATTTTCTTTTCAGCATTTTTTTTTTAAAATCATTAATTACCATGAAAAACCTTGCATTTGAGATCGAAACTCTTAAATATGTACTATTGCGGTTTTCTCTGCACAAAATAACAAAAATTTACTAAACCCATAACAAAAATCTATTCAAGGTAAATAAAATTGGTTGATTTTTTTTCTCTATTTTGAAAACCAACCAATTTACAACATTAATCATAAAACTAACAAAATACCAGCAAAAAAAAAGGTAGACATGGTGCTTATTATGTAATTGATAATTGTGCTAAAGAAAAATTAAATACACAACAATACTGTTCAATTAAGAATTTAAAAAAATAAACATGAAATATTTAATTTGTGGTTTTCATTAAATTTCGCAATATTGACAAGAGTGAATGCATATATAAAATATTCTTTTAACTATTTGAATGTACAACAAAAATCGCAGAAAATTTAAAATTTTCCATGCAGAAAATTAACTAGACCTTTTCCGCTAGTGCTACTTGCAAAAGTGCATTTATATATATATTTATTTTTGAAATCGAGTTATATTGAATTTGGTTAAAAAAAGTATTAATTTGAATTAAAATTACATTTTAAATAATTAATTCATGATATTTATATATGATTCTTTAGTGTTAATGTTATTTGTAGAATTGTCAATATCGAGATTCGAACCAAAAAGCCTCAAAATAATTGATATATGTAAAGCAATTACTTTGAACCTTTTTGGTTTTAATCTACTGACAAAAATTTTCTAATATGTATATTATATTACCAAAAAAAAGCTTCATTTTAAGGTCAAAGTATTTATAATATTTTATATTACATTATATAACTTAATCTTTAGTTTTGATTTTAGATAAATTTTTATATGAGATAAGTTCATTTTCAATTATTTAATATTCTTTTATTATTATTAAATGGCATAAAATAATTATCATAAAAAAAATACGAAAAGCAACAAAAATTTGAAGCATTATATTAAAAAAAGGTCATAGCTACGTATTTACATTTAAAAACAATTTCACGGACAAGAAAGTAAATTAAATTTAAATTAAAGAAGGCAAACTACTCAAACAATGCGGTACCATTAAAATAGCTTTTATCTTAAAAAGTATTGTAATCTTGTATATACAATTTGAAGGTAATTTTATTTAAAGAATTACGACAATTATATAGAATTTATTTATGAGGAATTGAACCTAAAAATAATTTTAATAAGGTTTATTAATAATAAGGTTTAATAATTCATAGTTTTCAATATAGTTTAAATTTCCTACAATTATTTTATATGAAATGGAACAATATATTTAAATAATGTCACCGAAGTTTTTAGCTTGTCACATTACTAAAAAATTTAAATATTATTTTGGTATATAAAATTATAAATTACATTTATCATATTGGAGTGTAAATATAAATTATAAAATAAAATTTAATGTTTAAATAATATTGTATAAATAAGTTATCTTACTAAGTTTAAATAAATGCCGCATAAATATTGTACATAATTAACTTTACAACGAAATCCTTTATATATAAAAATATCTTGAGGTAAAATTAGGAGCAATGTATTTTTATTACTACAGTTATCATGAATTTCTCAGTACAATAACAGATTCCTTATAGTTTAATCATTTATATTGCAGAAAAATATTAACTCTTCTCAAAAATTGTGGAAAGGCATTTCAAATTTCAATGTTTAAAATATGTGGCAATACCTTCAAAATTCTGTGTTTCAAAAGCAAATCACCAAAAACCTGCATTTTTGTATGTACAGTAATACCCCGCACTTACGTACACTTTGGGACCGGAGCGTGTACGTAAAACAAAAATGTACGTTTTTTTCTATAAATTGCAAAACCAGAAAAAATGTAAGTAAAAAAATGTACTTGTACGTAAGTGTGAATCATTGTACCTATAATGGGCAAATGGGGACAAAAATGAGATGTACGTAAGTGCGAGTATACGTAAAACGAGTGTACGTAACACGGGGTATTACTGTATATTTAAATAATCCTATATTCGCAAAACCCTGTAATTTATTTTACGAAAAATTAAATGTCTCTCTTAGTAAAACCCAAGACCCAATTAATGGGCCCAATCTCTTATTGCCTAAATTATTTGTATATCCCCAATTATATTTTTTTATATATTCATAGCCAAATATTGAGAAATGGTCCCCTTGTGAACACTCCGTATTTGGCTATGGAATTTTTTAATATTTTATGATTTTGTAGACGACAGGTAACTAAACCGGGTTTTCTAAAAATTCACAGAAAAGTTATTCTTTGACTAGATTTGAACACGGGATTTTCCAATTGGAAGGCAGATGCTCCATCCACTGCACTACGTAGTTGTTTCTTAGTTTTCCTTTAAAAATAAGTTTTCTTTATCGGTACATATTTGTATTCAAAATTTAAATATCCGTTATTATAGTTCTTTCTTGTAAAAAAGCGTACAATGACACTATACTATGCTATTATATACATAGTAAATGACACTATACTATGTATATAATAGCCTGTAAAATTTTATACTGTATATTGTATTGTAATAAATATACAGTACATATAATTTTTTACACGCTTTTGTATTACAAGCTTTTGTGTTAAAGGCTTTTACTTTTGTAATACAAAATTTTGTGGTACAGGCATATTAGGCAAAACCCAAAAATTTGTTTAATAAATTTAACTATTTAAGAAATATTGGACATACTTGCCTTTTAAAATTTCCATATTAATTAATTTATACAAGAATTTCAATTATATTCTACTCAAAATTTCAAAAGAAAAAAAAAAATTAAAACTATGTCATTAAAATTTTTTTAAAGACATGGTTTTAATTATTCTTTTGAATATATAGAATATATATATTAAAATATAAAACTTATTGACAGAATTCGTTTTTATAATAATTGAATAAATCAAAGTTTTCTAGGGAAAATTATTAAAAAATACTATTTTCAATTTAATTTAATTAACCATTCAATATTAAATTTAAATTTGTTTAATAAATTAAGTTTAATTAGATATATTATATAACATTTAAATAAATGTAAAATTTAAAATTAATTCTTTCAAATATCCCTATATAAATTTTATGTTTGAAAATTATTAAAACTTACATTTTATTCTTGCTCTTGATATAAAAATATATAAATTTTGATTATAAAACAAATAAATTATTCAATTAAATTAACATATCAAAATACAACAAACAATTTTAATAAAATTTATGTTTTTTTACAATTTTTTTTTATTAAATTGAATTTAATAATTTTATTTTTCCATAAAATTTTATACACTTGAATAAAAATGATATTTTCGTATAAATAATAATCCTTTTTTGGTTAAATAAGTGTTTTTGTTTTATTAAATTTGATTTTTTTACACAATAATTTTCATCTATTTAATTAGCAAAAATAATATGAAAAATTTCCTTTTAAATTTCACTGCAAAACTTATAATGCACTTTTGCTTTTATATTATTTTAATAAATTACGATCTAATCAAGAGAAGAATTGAACTGTTACTAACAGCTACGCTGAATTATTTCAACCTTTTATATACCTAGACAAAAAAATATACACTTTGCCACCCCACGATAATTTTTTTGTTTTGATGTGTTTTATAATTGAACAATAATGGTTTGTATTAACGGTAGCCGAAACTGAGAATATAAAACGAATGAAATACGAATCAAGAAAAACGGACGGATAAATATTTTTTTTTTATGTATTGTATTTTATTTGTGCATTTCCCTTCCTTAAACAGAAAAATTTTATTTTACAAAAACAATAATTGCAATTAAAAGATAGTGTTTTGAGTTTTGCTGAACTATAGATTGGTTTTTTTAAAAAAAAAGTGTGATTTTAAAGATTGTAGTATTTTTAAAATAATATTTTATGATTTTGTAGATGTATTAAATTAGTAATTTGGGTTATTAAAAATGTAATAAATTATATTATTTATTATTAAATTTAAGGAAATTATATATAATTAGTAAGTTATATATTTAAATTTAAATACGCTGATTAATTATATCCCGTTCTGAATTATTTTTTACTAAATTATACTACGGTATTATAATACAAGCTAGGGTGACAATCAATGACATGTATCGTAAAATTAAATTAATATAAGATTTTAAATATTTTATATACATAAATATTTTAACGTCACAAAATTACTTTTCATATTTTGATCATCAAGTGTTTTATTTATGTCTTTTAATTTTATATTGAAATTTTAAATAAGTTTATAAAAATAATATTTTGTTATTATTGTATTTCTCAAAACGAACTTGATGTTCTGGAATTCACGAAAATAACTCCATTCATATCGAATCGATTTAGATTTTGAATTTAGAATCCATTCCAAATATCGAATCGATTTAGATTTTGAAAATAACTCCATTCATATCGAATAGATTTAATATGAATTTAGAAAGAGTTAGTTATCTAAATTTTCAAGAAGGCGTCTGAAAAGAGTTTACGCGCAAACATGAAGGAGTGCATCTCTTTTTTAAGTTTTGTCGTTTTGCCAAATAGTATGTTTCATTTGAAAAAAATGTAATGTTTTCAAAACGTATGCGATCGTTTTCCAATTCAGTAATTAGAATTAGAGTAAATTAACAAAGACCGCCTAAAGCCTAATTAATTCTAATAAATTAATTTTTTTTACTGAAATTTAATTACATGTAAAATATAAAAATTTCATAAATTTAAAATTTTTCGTCTATACCTATAATGTTTATTCTTTTCTTTATGTATATTATTTTGCATAATATACAATGTCAACTCAAATTTATTAAATTTAATTAATTTTAATAAATTTTATGGTAATTTATATTAAATATATTTAATTAAAATTATAATTTATTTTAAAAACTTATAAGTTTATATGAAAGAAAGATATATTAAAAATTTCATAGCAACGTGAATAAAGATATTAGACATTAAATTCTAAACTAGAATTTTTGAAAATAAAATTTTATTATTTTTGTAGATGTATTAAATTAGTAATTTGTGTTATTAAAAATGTAATAAATTAAATTATTTATTATTAAATTTAAGGAAATTATATATAATTAGTAAATTTTATTTTTAAATTTAAATATGATAATTAATTATATCCAGTTCTAAATTATTTGTGACTAAATTATACTATTATATTACAAGCTAGGGTGACCATCAATGACATGTATTGTAAAATTAAATTAATATAAGATTTTATATATTATAAAATATATTATACATATTAATTTAAATGTTTACCCGCATACATGAAAGAGTATTTTAACATTACTATATAGATTACTTTTCATATATTTGTCATCAAGTGTTATATTTATGGGTTTTAAGTAATTTTATATTGAAATTTTAAATAAATTTATAAAAATAATAAATATTTCTATTTTTTATATGAATTTAATATCGAAAGAGTTAGCTACCTAACATTTACAGGAAGGCATCTGAAAAGAGTTTAAGCACATACATGAAGGAGAAGCCTAAGTAATTCTAATAAATAAATTTTTATTAGTAATTTAATTTAATTATATGTAAAAAACAAAAATTCATAAATTTAAAATGTTTGGTCTATACTTATAATGTTTATTTTTTTTATGTATGTTATTATTTTGCATGTCAACTCAAATTTATTAAATTTAAATAATTTTAATAAATTTTATTTTAATTTATATTAAGTATATTTAATTAAAATTATAATTTATTTTAAAACCCATAAAATTAATAACTTTATATGAAAAAAAGATATATTAAAAATTTCATAACAACTGAAGGTTTGAAGAGTTCAGCTCGATATCGAATTGATACAAATTCGAGAAGTTTTAATAAATAAGTATATATAAGGAATATAAGTGCAGTTTAAAATAAAACTTTTAAGAACTAATCATTTTTCTAAAATTTCCATATGGTCATTACATAATAAATGTGGTTTATATAAAATGATTATTTCCCAAACTTAATAATTTTATTGTTTAGACTATTTTATTACATAAATTAATTTTAATTAAGTAAATTTAAAAAAAATATATACCAATATTATGTGCATTAGAAAAGTTTACTAAGGACCATAAATATTTTAACATTACTAAATTACGCATAAAATTAGTAACATTACATTTAGTAATGTTAAAATATTAACATTACTAAATTATGCGTAATTTAGTAATGTTAATATTTTAACATTACTAAATTACGCATAAAATTAGTGCAAGTGCAAAATTGTTAACAAATTTCATTTACATATATGTAATTATAAATATAATATTAATTATATTAATAATATTAATTAAATAATTAAATTTCGTACTATGAAATTAATTTCAAATAATATTTTTTTTGTAGACATAAATATAATTTTAATTTTACTGATTTCAAAATGAAAATATTTTTTTACACTGTTAGAGGACAGGATTGTTAGAATTAGATTAAATTTGCAATGACTGACGCCCAAAGCGTACCGGAAGGAAGTAGAATTTTAAAACATCAAATAAAAATTTTCAATAACACTTTAAAACCATAAGAAAAAAATTAGAAAGGAATTAAATATTTCGTAGGAGAAAATATTATAAGTTTTAGCACTATGAAATTTACAATAATATTGTGTTTTTATTTTTTATTTGTTGACTGAGGAGAAATGCAGACTTAGCTCTACTTGAAGTTTCTTTAACATTTTTGTATTACAATTTGAATCTACTAATTTTTATATGGAATCCGAACCATTTCTTTGTAGTGAAGAAACTTTTTAAAATGGCTGTTTCTTAATGAGACAATTGTTGTTAATAAATGGTCCCGACCGTTAGCATTTCCCCCAGTCTTAAATTACATTTTCTTTTTCTTGTAATAAAATTACTGATACTTCTTTACAGCTGAGCAAACAGCCACCATCGATGTCTCGGACGGGAGTTAACCTACTGCACGACAGTATACTGCCATTTAAGCCACCGCCAGTAATATTGTTTATTCGGATTAAATTTTATTTGGAAATTTTTAATTTGTATAATTATGCAGTGCATTATTCAACACTCAATTATTGTCTGCAGAAACAAAAAAAAAACAAAAAAATTAACCTTATTAGATTTTGCTTCCATGTTCTCCGATGGATATTTAATGTTAATTATACTACTAATTAACATATAAAGCAAATGTACCAGACTTATCGTAATTATTTGATTGCTAAAAATAAATATATATATTTATACCATCCTGGAAACATGTATTAAGCGACAATACAGTTTAAAAAAAAAATTTTTACAATACACTAATAGTTTGGTCCATTAAGGAAATGGACCAAACTATTAGTGTATTGTAAAAAATTAGTTCATTAGCAGTTTTCATGATTGGATTACTAAAATAATCAATTTATTCCAAAAAGTAAAAAATCAATTTATTACTATATTAATGTACATAAAATACAACATAGTTAGTTTTTTGGTAGTTTTTGCGTCTCATATAAAATTGTGAAAATGTCTGTTAATACATTCTTTCAGGAATATGTCGATATTTCCTTTTTATAGAAATAATGTATTTTAAATTGATATTTCTTTTATATTAATTATAAGTACCGTATAACTAAAATAATTATACTAGTTGAAAGCATTTAAAATAAATTTTATTATTTCTAATTTTTAAATATTTCAAATATTAAATTAAATTGTACTTTACTGAATTTATATAATGATTTTAATATTGTATGTTGTGTATAATTATATTTATTAGATTATTAATGATATTTATTAGATTAATTAGATATGTATAATTAGTACATTTGAAATCCACCAACCTTTTGGGTCGGTAATGTATTATAAACAAAAACAGGCTTTCAAAATCTTGCAACACATATATTTCTGCATTAAATTGGACAAGTAGCGAAATTAGTAAAAAAATATTATAAACACATTACCTATTAAATGAAAATAAGAGGTATAAAATAAACTATACACATTAAAAATTCATATTTATTTTTAAAAACTTGAATATTTTGAATTTCAAAATTATAAAAGTAAATCAACGAATCTGAATCACTGCATATGCAATATTTTCGCTAATAAATATTAATTTCTATTATTTGGTAATCCATTATAATAAAATAGAAAATTCGTTGAATCGCATCATGTGTAAATAAATGATTGCAATTAAATTATAAATAAATTGCAGCAATATGCGATTAGGGAATAAACAAACATCAGTATAGGCATAAGGTATATGTATTGTAATTGAAAGAACAGTGAAAACTTTAAAAATAACAGAAAAAACTGTATTTATATAATTGAAATAAAGTATTTTATTTTAATATGTTTTCAAATATCATTTTCTTAAATAATTTTTAGTCAGTTCGGTAATTGGAAACAGAAGTTACAAAATAAAATAAAGCAATATTAATATATGTAATATGTATTTATATAATATGTATATTTATATGAATATCATATTAAGTATTCATTTGAATAGGAAAATTATAAAAACACTCTGATAATACTCTGAAAACTCTGAATCAGTGATTTCATATTGTTTTCTCAACATATATTGACGCATTTTTAAAGATCTTACTTACAAATAAATTATTGCACGATGGGTTTCCAACGAATATTATAAAAAAATTATTTACGGATTTCCAAATGACTAAGTTATTAAGAAAAACATGAAAATTTCCAATATGAATATTTTTAAATAATGCAGAAAAATGTAATACAATATTATATTGTAATTAAATTTTTTACCATTCTATTTTCTTCGAACAACACCGATGTATAATTTTTGGAATCTTTTATTGAATAATAACCCAAATACAATTGGCATTTAAATCTTGTCTCTAAATTTTATTAGTTAGTATATTTCTAAATAATTCCTAAGGCAATACTGATATTGACGCATTCTTCCGGGAATTTTTGATGCAATTAAAATTTTTTATTATTTCAATAAAATAAATTATGTTTTCTTATTCATTACTATTTTAATTGTTTTTGAATTAAAAAAAATTATTGTGACACATCTGGAATATATGTATTGTAAAATATTTCTAAATGTGTTACATTGTAATAAATTACATTTTCATCTAAAAATCATTTTATTAGGTCTACTTAGTTTTAATGTAACAAATTCTAATATTAATTGTTTTAATTAAAAAATTTCTAAATAACTTTTCACACATTCAAAAATTAAGTAGTACCTTACTCGGATTTAAAGTACACTGGTGTTTATTGCATTTCATCAAAACATTTTTTAATTATGTCATAAATTTAAATAAAGTATATAATTAATTATATTTCAAAGATCAAATAATTTACACAATTTTTTTTAATATGAAAAACCTATTGGAAAGTTAATGGGTAATCCATCAATTGGATAATATTAAGTTATTCTAATTATTTTATAAAATAAATATATTTATATATGTTTTCAATCATATTACATCACACATCAGAACAAATTTAAAAATATGAAAAATTAATTATATATTTATATTTTATGTTGAAATTATTCTGTGATTTTATACAAAAAAAAATCATATTTAATAGAAACATTAATTTAATTTCTATATTTATTATTCTAAAATTAATATCTTTTTTATACGGTTTAAAATTTCAATTAAAAAGCTTTTTGTAAATTAATTTAAAAGTGAAGAACTAATTTAAAAGTTTTACACGTTTTTAATTAATTATTTTAAAATTATTAATAATAAAAAAACCTTTTTTGAAATCAAAATATTAATATCTATTATGGTTTATACTAAAGAATACATACAACAATATATTGTATAAAATATTGCAACAATAACAAGTAAAAGATATGACAAGAATGTGTACTCGTTCGTATAAGATAATTATGGAATTTCCACAACATTTTTACTGTTAATTTTATATAGTTAATTTTACACAACGATTACATTTGTTATTGTTAAACATACGCATATTTCCTGAAAACTTTGTTTTTGGCTTAGAGTATATTTTACAATCATATCTACTATAATAAAATTAACAACTCTTATTCATATTATTGTCATTAGTTAAAATACTGATATTTAATTTGGAATGCAACCATTAGTTTCATTGAATAATTTCCTTTTTGGCTTAGTTTGAACTTTACAAAACTGCACTATTAACTTTCAGATTATATTTAATTTTTTTGAATTATTTTTTTTTCAATTGAAGATTATTTATGATTTTATAAAAAAAATCAATAATCAATTAACCCAATTAGTTACAATTTATTATAAAAAATAAATAAATTCTTTTATTATGTAGCAATATAATTTTAGAATATGTAATGACTATATTGCAGTTCGTTCAATGATAATGCGCATATGTTTTTTAGGTTCTAATTACAATTAGATAGCACAAAGCGCTGTATCGAAAATTATACATTCTAAAATCAAAGAAGAATGATAAATATATATGCATAGTTGCGGTAGAGAGAGTAATATTGTCCATTTTCTGAAATAGACACCCGAATTTAAGACTGCCAATTGTCTTGCTATAATTAGACACCCGAAAAAGTATATTTTATATAAAGTGTAGATATCGTTTTTTTTTCATTTTTTTTTTTATAAGAATGTATTTTTTATAGGAATAAATAGAGTTGTGCCTGAGTTTTTTTCTTTATAGCACTCTGACTGACAGTTTTAAATGGGTTGGGTACAAAATCACATAAATCAAAATGGCGGAAATCAAAATCGCGGAAATCAAAATCCCAGAAATCAAAAACCTGGAATCCAAATCCCGGATAAGCAGGCCAATCGCCCCGATTTTGACACCAAAAATTCCCTGCTAATCCGGGATTTTGATTTTCTAAATAAATTAAAGTAAAATAATTTAAAAAAATTTAATTTTCAATTTAAAAATTTTGCACAGCTCTTTTACTGCAATATCGTCAATGAAACAGCCATCCTTTGAATAACACAGGCATCCTTTGACTAATAAGACGTTGAAATAGCATTAATTAACTTCATAATATTTAGCATTCGATATCTGAAGCATTCATACAGATTGTTATTCTCTTCTTGGTATTCATATGCAAAGGAAAAAAATGCGAAAAGTATGTATAGAAAAAACACATCTGGTATTATTCTTAATCAATGGTTTAACTGTTTAACATATTAGGTGTACTTGTATTTGATATTTCATATAACACCGGAAATATGGAAGCGCAAGTTTTGAAATCAAATAAGGGGCAACAATAAAATAGTTGTTAATGGATTTATATAAAAAATGGGGAAAAAAATTTACCCACTACTAATTAGAGCTGCGCTAAGCGAAACTGTCATTTCTGCAAAGCACGAATAAACATGATTATGAAAGATGAAGAATATATTGTAAAAAAGATCCCCTTGCGTACGAAAAAAATGTATCAGTTACCAATAACTTGGTTAAAACATGTCTAAAATGAGCGATTATATTCCATCGCAAATTATTGGAGACAGTTTGGTTGAAACCAATGAAAATTGCAGAGCTTAATTACTAATTAAAGAGTTCGTCAAGGAGTAAATAGCTGTGCTCAAAAGCCAAATGGCATGAAAGCAATACAAATACCAGATAGATTAGAAATATCTTGAAGCCGAATTATTAGAAATATCTTGAAGCCGAGCTAAATGCCGGCTAGTAGATGGAACATTTTAAAGACGGAACGCAACTTTTTTCAATTCAAGGTGCAGTATTTCCACTTATTTTTTGTGTGATAAGCCGAAAAACAAAAGATGCTTACTCACACTTCTTTCTGAATTGTGCAAAATAGTTTGGGACGCAATTTGAAATCCTGAAATTATAGTTTCAGATTTTAAAATAACTATTTTTGAAGCTCCTAAAGGCGCTTTTCGAGCAACCGAATTTAAAGGGTGCCTGTTTCATTTTGGCCAAATTATTTAGCGCAAGATCCTAAAAGAACATTAAAGCCAAAATTTACAGTAATAACGAAGCATTTGATTTAAAATGAGGATGTTAAAAAGCTTGTGCCAAGTGAAAATTCTTGCAATATTTTAATAGCCTGCATGCTAAATGGTATGAGCAAAGCTACCATGCAGGCTATTAAAATATTGCAAAATCATACTATAGCAAAGGGATTCAGAACAAATTATATTACAGAAAAATCTCCGAATTTTATTCCAAAATACAACCCTGATTTCTATTGTGTAATCTGGATTTCTCGTGTGTAATCTTGTCTTATCGCAAATTCGCAACTGGTCACGAACTCAAAATTCTGTTCAGGCATATATAGCTCAAAGTAGTAGTCGGGGAAAAACATACTGGTTTATATAAATTATTAAAGGATCTAGTAAAAGATCTAATTGTTTCGAAATCAAACATTGAAAAAAATATTAAAATTAAGGCCGTAATTTCAAAAAAGGATTATGTGAGTGAAGTATTTAAAAATTATTGCCATAAACATTGAACTATCGTAAAATATGTGTTCTTATTTTGTTTTTTTGAAATGAATTCTTTTAATTTTTTTATTAAACATTTTTATTAAATGAAATGTATTGTTAGAAATTAAACTGACAAATAAAAGGCTTTTTCCGGAATTTTAGTCATTCCGGGCTCTTGTTATCCGGGATTGTCAAAGAACACGGTAGCTTTCCGGTTTTAAATATATATATATTTTTTAAATTAATATATGTATTAAAATTTTTATTATTATAAAAATATATATTTTAGTTTCACAAAAATTTAAAAAAATTTCTTTTACTTTTATTATATAATGTAAAATTTTTCAAAATAATATTTTTAAAAATTGTCAAAAAATTTCTTTAGGTAGTACAAAAAATTTCTTTTTTAATTACATTAGTTTTTTTAGCTATATAATAGTAATCGTTGAAGTGGAAACAGTAAATAAAAATTGTAAAATTTTAAATTGATTGATAACTGCAATTTTTCCAGAAGTAAAATTAGGTAATTTTGTTTTCATTTCATATTTTATTACGTTAAGAATCAACAATCTTCAATATTATTTTTTTTTAATATTAAAATGTAAAATAAAAATTATTTTTTTCATTACATGTTAGTAAGTTAATAAATGCTAAAAGTTTATTCCGGATGCACTTTATTTGTAAAGTAAATTTACACTTTGCTAAATGAACCAATTATATATTTCTGATTAATTATTAATATTAATTAAAAATCAAATTTAGTTATTAAATAATAAATTTTTAATTAAATCTGATAATATGTACATACATTATTATATATTTTTGATTTAAATATACCTGCATATAAGAAAAACTGACAATCAAAATCGTCTAATTACATGATTTTATTCTAATTTTCAATCAATATTCAAATTTATTATGTATTATAGTAACTAACTTGATGCGATATATTAATGAAAATCATATATGTATTTTATTTTAGCACTTAATTAAATTATAATTAACAACAAAAATAATTATAAAAAAAAGTTGCATATTTGCATAATGAAATAAATATTTTCTTGTACAAATAAAACTAGGTATAAAGTTAAATGAACTGCGATCAGTGACGCGAATCTGTTTCAATTAATTTTTTTTCTTTCCATATTGTAATAAGAAACAGTACACATTTTAAATGTACAAAAAAACTTGTTTTTACTTTCGTTTTTTTTTGTTATTAAACGAACTATAAAGCAGTAAATAAGGTTTTGTAAACGCTCAAATGATTCAAGTTCAAAAATATTTTGATCTTTAAATTTTAAACAGTTTTGCTTTTTTTCTTATATCACATTTTAATTCTCGCAAAAATGGCAACACGCTGAATTACTTGATTTAAAAAAAAATACCTTGAGTGTTATTTGGTAATTGTGATGATAGTTTTGTTGTTTATATTATTATTATTTGTAAAAATGAACTTGTCTGCCAAGGTGATTTAATTTTGTGGACCATGAATGAAAAGTGAATTTAGAAATAATAAAAAATTATCGATATTTTATTTTAGTATGGTTGATTTAGAGTGGAAAAGATTAATTTGAAATTGAAATTTATACTATTATGGTTTAAATATACAAAAAGCTTTACAAATTTAATGAAACTTATGCAATTTGCCGAAAAATTAATTAGAATTAAATATTGCTTCTCTAATTAATTAGTGCAAATCGATTAGTAGCTTCTTAATGATATTAAAGACGATTACAAAAGCCAAAATCAAAAATATTATCAATGACCATTTAATAACCTATTTTTTAATTAATTATTATCCAAGTATTATTGATTAATTATTAGGAACTATTAAATATACATATGTGCTATAAAATATAAAGATATAACAGAGATTTATTTTATAATACTTGTTATAAAAATTAATTAGAAACAAAATATTTAAGGATTTTGTAAGATTATATAATATATAACATTAGTTACAATAGATTATAAAGTTTCTACAATATACTTTTCTACATTTCTACAGTATATTTTTCATGTTCTATTAATATTTCTTGTAAATTTACTTGATTTATAAGTCTATTAAAGAATATATTTTTGAAAACTCCCTAATAACTTATAATTATTTTTGTTTTTTATTCAATATTATGAATTTTAATTCAATTTTATGAAAATAATGATAAGTATGATTTAATAAAGCTTGTTATTACAAAATATTTATTTAATTTTTACATTACAAATTAGTTATAAATTATAACTTATAATACAAAATTAAAACATACTGAACTTCACCAAAAACTATATTTCTTATTTATACTTCCTTTAGATAAATAAATCTAAATATTTTTGCATAATAACATCATAGTTCAAAAGGTTATAAGTAAAAGTAATTATATTTCCTGCCAAAAAACAAAAAAAGAAATCCTTGAAAAATTCACGTAAAGAGAGTAAATATAATTAAATAAAAATAAAATATATTTATTTAAACAATTTCCTACCGTTTGAATTTTATTAAAAATAAAGTGGTATAGCTACACTATTATTAATTAGATAATTTAACATTTTACTATTAAATTTTTTTAGTTTTAAAAAGTCCTTCATTAAATCTTTTACAACAAACACCAAAATTTATATTCATGAAGTTCATAAAAATTTTTTAATAAAATAAAATCTATTAAATTAGCCTAGAGTGACATTTAGAATTGTATTTCATAATCTTAAAACTTGTTCCAAATCATATAAAAAAAAAATGCTATAATCTAAATTATGTAATCGCGTTCAAATAAAAATTATCTGAAAGTGTATTACAAAAATATATATTAAGAACAAGAAATATAATAAAGTGCCAATGACCATTTTATAAATTAAAATATAAAAACTTTGTTAAGTTTGAAATTAAAAGATAATGTTACATTGAAAAAAAAATGCAAAAATTCCGGCCTTAATACTGATGAATTTTTTTTTATACTTTTACCGCATAGTTTACTAAAAATTTCATATTACATAATTCATTTCAATAACAAAATGCCACATTAAAATTTGTAATGTGTAAAATTGTGTAATTTGCCATTCACTTACATTTTTTAACTTTTATTAGAGTACAAATTTGAAGATTGTTTTTTAATTTAATGGAACAATAATAATTTTTATGAATATGCAACAAAATAATACATCAATCTTCATTATTTTACGATTAAGTAATAAAACAGATCTTTACATACTTAAATTCAATTTAAAAAAATGTAATTAAAAAAAACCTACAAAGTCATAATAAAAATAATAAATTATAATTATAATTACTACTTAAAAAATATAATATAATATATTACATTTTCTATTTGAAACTCGATGTTTAAATTGCGTATTTACATATTTTCAAATATTATAATATAAGCTAAGCTATCTTCATCAATAGTTCCGTGCTTTCCAGACTTTTTTAATTGCATAATAACTCATTTAATAATTTTTAACTTATTTTCAAAATTATAAATTGTTTCCTAGTATTGATTCAATTGCATACTTTTAGGCGCACATTAATATGGTTTATGTATAAGAGCAGAGGTAATATTGTCGAACAAAAAATCGTAATAAATTCAAAATTATAGTTTTTTCTTCTGGTCAGCTCAGCTGGCCAGCGGAAAAATCTATATAATATAGCTTTCATATGAAAGTGCTTTCTCTCTAATTCCATCTCTATTTCTATAGTTTTTGTTATCTCTATTTTCTATAGATCCTTTTTTCTTTTGAATGAATATCCGAAAATATAAAAAAAATAATTTAACACTGTTTATTTACTTTTTTACCCTGTTTTTTCTTTTCAACATACCCGAGCAGAGAATAAGAATATTTTTACCATTTAGGTCTATGCGAGAAATAGAGAAATACTGCGAGGTCATAAATATTATGAGTATTGTTTTTGTATAGTAAATAGTATTTTCCCTACCTATATTTATCGTCAATAATTTTCTGAATTCAAAATTTAGAAATGTATATTTTTTTTTCTTTTTCATTTTAGCTATATTAAAATTTAAAAACAATAGAATTTGCTATATTTTTGTCGCGTCGGTCGAAAGATGTTTACAGAATAATTAAATGACAAATTTTATTTGATCTTGTGATTCCTTTATTATTATTATTTTTTACTTTTTGTTAGTAAATTTTTTAGTCCTGAAAGCGACTGCTTGTTTTTTTATATAAATTTTAAAATTAAAAATAGTAATTTATATATTGTTTAAAACGATAAATTTATAATTATTTGTCCCAGTTTTTGGAAATTTATATGCAGGAAGGAGGTAAATGAATTTTAAATGATATGATCAAGGTAAAAATCAAACATTTAATTAAAAATTTAATTTAAAATTAAATTATGTCGACGCGACAAAAAAATAGCAAATTCGTAAAACAGGTATTAATTCTTATAAAATTCTAAAACAGTTAAAATCAAAAAAAAAAAAATATATTTCCTGGAATATTTGAGGCTTAAAGAAATCTGGAATATTTGAAGTTTAAATTTGAGGCTTTTAAAACTAATGTTAAGTGGGATAATTGAGGCTTTTATACTTTTTAGTTTTAAACGTTAAGTGAAACACATACAATTTTAATTTAAAAAGATATGTGATATTTTGTTTCTTTACAAATACATTTTTTCATATAAAACGTATAAAGAGCTTCAGTTGTGTTCTATCTCGATAATTGAATTTAATTCAGGAAGTAAAAATATTTATGAAAAAAGTTTTGCATTTATTTTAGTTCTTTGAGTAAATTACCTAATTTTTTATGTTATCCATAGAGATTTCATTCGCATTAATCGGTTAATCGATATTTTTCCTATGTATACGATTAATCGTTAAAATTTTCACGATTATCTCTTTATCAAAAAATTTTTATACTATATTTAAAAAAAATAAAAATCTCCATATACAATGTACATATTTTACTAAATACTAAACTTATGTTTTGTTTGTTTTACTTATCCTAAATCGAATTAATTTTTGTCATATACTTCGAATGGTGATATAAGTTTATTGGCCAGTGAAATATACAAAACATTATTTACATTTGAAGAAAATAATATAATACAACAAGAAGGATTAAATCTTGAAGATGAATCTGGTGAATCTGGATTTGAATTTGAATTTATGAAAATGCAAAAAAACCATTGATTTTTTTTCATGGTTCCAAAACCAACTTCAACAAAAAGTGAACAAGTCTTTCCTGCTTGTGCAAATTTTATGACCAAAACTAGAAGTCGTTTTAATACTGATATGTTAAATGTTCTGCTTTTTTTAAATTCTACTTCAATAAAGATTAAATTTGAATTGTGGTATAAAATTATTCTATTGTTTTAGTACTTACTCATTTTGAGACTTCACTTTTTTTAATAGAACATTTGTAAATTTTTTAATATTTCAATATAATCCATTAGCCGATTAACCGATTAATTTGAAATCTCTAGTTACCCATATAAAAAAACTCAAATTGTTTTCTAGTTAAATTTACCTAACAAATGGCTAATGATTATTTTTATCAATTTTTTTTTGGCAAATTTAAAGACTAACTAATATTTTTATTATTTTTTTTGTAAATTCACCAACTTACTTTTTTCATTTAATTTTCATTGAATCTGTTAATTTTTTCCACTTTATTGCAAATGTTACAGATCGACCATTTTTTTTTCTCACGGTGTAATTTTTTTTAGCTATTTCTTCGTCTCTCTGCCTAGAATTATTTTCTTATTGCTCTCATATTAGAGGTATGAGGTAATGAAAATGATAATATAAAAAACTCTCTCTCTCGACACAAAGCAAACGACAAAGAAAAATATTAAAATAAAAAAATGTACTCAAAGAAAAGAAATAAAGAAAATTTTTCTGTTATGTTATAATAATTATTAGAACACACAAATTCGATATATAGTATGGTGCAGTGGTTAGGTCGCCAGTTTCAAAAAAATTTAACTGTGGTTCAAATCCTGATAGTTTTCAGCAATATTTTTTTTAAATTATAAAATTTTTTATATAAACTTTTTTTTTATATCAATCAATATGCTAAAATTTTAAATCAATTTTATAAATTTTGTAAGAAATTACTAAAAAAATAAAAATGAAGAAATATTGTTATTAAAATTAAAATTAAAGAAATTTGATAATACTTGATAAAACACTTCCATATTTTGTATTTTGAAATCAATACACTTGTAAGTAATGTAGAAACATCAGCAATACAATACAATTCTTCTACGAAAGGATGGATGAACAAATTTTTGTTCAAAGAATGGTTTCAAAATGAGTTTATTCCAACTTTTCAAAAACTAACGCCCTGGGCAGTAGGAGGTTTATCGTTAGTTTTTTGCCCTTCTTATTCTGGATAATGCACCATCACTTTACAATGGAAATGAACTGGAAAGTGATGATGGCCTAATAAAAGTTATGTATTTACCTCCAAATACCACAGCACTTATTCAGCATATGGATCAGAATGTTATCCAAAATATCAAAATTCAATATCGTAAAAGATTGATTAATGAAGTTTTGGCAGCAGACGATGTAAGTGTAAGAATCAAAAACTTTAGTTTAAAAGAAGCTGTTTTTATGCTATATCACTCATGGCAAGCTGTTACTACAAGTGTTATAAGATCGTCGTGGAATAAAATATATAACGATAGTGAAGAAAATGAAAATAATTCATGGGAAGATGATGATTTAATATCTCTAAGAGACTTAGCAAATAAATTAAATGTTCAAATGCATACCGGAGAGCTTATAACAACAAATGAAGTCATACAATCGCTAAACAATCCACATGAGCAAGTAGAATATGATATATACAATGATACAGAAATTGTGGAAATAGCTAGTAGAGGAGTCAACTATGAATCAATAGATAATAATTCAACAAATGACGCGGAGCATGAAGATGAATTAAATTGTAGTGAATCCTTTAGTTCTGCTCTACTGAATTCAAATATTTCGACAAGAAGTGCTTTAAATCATATTGATAATTTGATTATTTTTGCTGAAGATAAAAATTATGAACTTGGAAAAATATTACTATTAAGGAATATGAGAAATGATATATTAAATGAGTTAAACAATAATATTTAAATGGAATGCAAATTTATATGAATTAATTAAATTTATTATTAATAATTTTGAAATTTGCCTTTTAACCTAATTTTTTATAAACTTTCATATATTGGTTCAGGATCAAAACCTAACAATTTATTTTTTTAATTTTTTTTATTTATAATAAATTCTAAAGTTACGTATAGTATGCTACTGAAGATTAGCTAAATTTTAACGCGATCTCCAAACTCTCAATATTGTGTAGAGATAAAATATTGTGAAAAAATATTGTGTAGAGATAAATTTTGACGTCTATGTCAATTGTCAAATTAATTTCAAACATTTTTATAAATAATAATCATAGATAATATTATTATTTATTTCAAATAATTTTTAAAATAAATATGTTTGAAATTTCGAAAACTCAAATAATTTTTAAAATAAATAATAATAAAATTATTATAACAAATAATGAATTCAACAACATTAAAAAATATAGAATTGGATGATGAAATGGATGACCTAATAATCATTGGTGCAGCGTTAATCAAAATTAGATTTTTTTTTTTTGAAACGTCAAAATTTCGTGCGAAATAATGTTCAGAACATTATTTCGCGTGAAATATTTAGTGGAGACTTTTGACAAGGCGCCGATTTTTCTTGCTTTTAGTAATCTTGAGTAGCGTACTACTTCAGCGGAATTTTGACATAAATCGTAATCTTATATTTAGCTAAGCTAAATTTTGTATGGTAATCTTTCCTAATCGCGAGTAGCATACTGCCCTTTAATGAGAATTTATTTTTATTTATTTTTCATTTTCCTTCCAATCTGATTTCTTACAGTGCAATTATGTCAAGCTAGAATGTATATATTATATAAATCTATATAATATATACATTCATAGTGACATATGTATATAAATTTGATAAAATATTTTTTGTTTGATAATCCGAACATTCAATAATCCGATCGATAAAAAAAAATTTTGCGTTCGGACTAACGCACTTGTACTGTACTTGATAAAACACGTCTATATTTATTTATTTAGGAATTTCTTATATTGTAATTTATAAAAACCATTAAAAATTTCAAATTTTTTCTGTTTTTTTTTGTGTCTTTTGTTCTGAGAGCAATAAAAAATATTTAGGCAGAGAGACAACGCAAAACAACGGAAAAGAAATAGAAAAAATATTTATTTTATAATTTATAAAATTAATTTAAAATTTCAATCATTATAATAATTTTAAAAAAAATGCATACACCATACCACATATCTAATTTGTTTATTTTAAAGATTAATATAAGAAACTTGTGTGACAGAGAAATGGAGTTGAACGACCAAGTTAATGAAAAAGCATTTAAAAAGTAAATAAACAGTGTTAAATAGTTTTATATTTTATGACAAAATGTAGAAGGAAAACTCTTATCTACAAATAATATAAATACAATTGGAAGAAACAAAAATAATACAATCATAAGAGAATATGTTAAATTGTATGATGACAAAAGAAAATAAAATCGAGCTAATATATGTATTTCATTCGGAAATGAGATACATATATTATTAGCTCGATTTTATTTTATTTTGTCATCATACAATTCAACATATTCTCTTAAAATACAAAACAAAGTTATAGAAATAACTATCTGTTCTGAAGTCTTGAAAGTTAATATTTTACCGAGGGAGAGTAGTTTCAAGAATAAGAATTTTTTATATTTTTCATATATAAAAATATGATATTATGGAGAATGAAAAAGATCGTAATGACCTAGATTTTTGAAATAAAACACCTTTTTAAATTAATATTTTTTCGAAAACTCTGTTTTGTTCTACCGTTCTTCATCTACAAGTGATTATCTTTGCTCTTATCAAAGAAAATTAACAAAAGGTATTCCAAGGTAAATTAAAAAAAATTTCTATATATACATTTTATAATTCTTTATTTTTTTTTTTTATTGCTATTAATTATTTTTAAATTCAATTCTTAATTAAAATTACGAAAATTCATTAACTTTCAATTATTAATTTCTTTTTTGCACCAAAAAACTGAGTGTATTTTTATTTACCTTAATTGTACCAGTACAATATAGGATAAATATTTTACTGGTAGAATTTATACATTATTATACTCAATTTAGTTACAATAAATATTAATTTTCAACGCCTTTTAACGAAGTAAAAGTTATAACTAACAGTTTAATCAAATATAAAAAAAATAAATTTATTTTAAGATATTTAGATTAAAAATAACTTTTTTAAAAAAAATAATATTTAAGAATTAAATATTTATCTAAATTTGTTACAATTTAGAGTAGTAGTACCGTGTTTTTTTGGCAAAACCTTATTATGATCTTTACCAAACTGCAGTGGAAATATTAAAAAATGGGAAAAACAGTTTAATATCAAAAATAAGAATACTAAATATGAATTTATTTAATTTAATTGCAGGAGAAAATTACGTAATGGGAGTTCATGGTTCATGGTAATGAGAGTGAAAGATTCTCGTGAAAGAGTATTATTTCGGGGTGGTTCAGATTTTAAAAAAATATATAACAACGAATGAGTTTCATATGGACATATTCGTAAAGCTTTTTTGAAGACTTTTGAATATTAAAAATCAACGAAAATTAAACTTAAAGATCAATACCCAAAATCGCCCAATAGTGCTACACTCCAGAAGAAGAATACAATAACATTACACAGGACAAAACAGCACAAAAGAAACAACGAAAAGACAAGAAATACACTGGACAAAACTAATTTATTCAAATTAAATTAAATTTAAATAATTATAAATTTCAAGACAACCTCACATTTGCAAACCCATGCATAAGATCATAAGATATAATGAATTACGAACAGTGTTGCCGAAAAGTAAAAATCAAAATTTCCTACTTGTAGCTACAACAATTATAATTTTTCCCTATTTCCCTACAGTAAAAACCAAATAAATGTAAGAATATATTGTGTACTACAATTGTCTTGTTATTGTACAAATTGCAAAATGGAACACTAAATTTTGAAAGAAAAAATTTAAATTTTTGTAGAGAAATGTACTTATAAAGTAAAGAAAACTTATCTTTGCATTTGTTTTTAAGAATTATTGTATTTGTTTTATTAATTATTGTAACAAAGATAAAAACATAATTAATTCATTGCGATATGTCAATGTTATCAAGTTTGAAATTTTACATGAATCTGAACACGAACGAACG
The DNA here is from genome assembly GCA_963932195.1 of Empis livida. Classification (NCBI taxonomy): domain Eukaryota; kingdom Metazoa; phylum Arthropoda; class Insecta; order Diptera; family Empididae; genus Empis; species Empis livida. The sequence goes on along the minus strand of OZ010645.1, from coordinate 32,352,411 downwards.
ACAGATGCCAGGAAAATCACTCTAAGAAAGTTTAAACTATCAAATTGAAATTATACAACAAATATTTTTAAAATTTATTCTATTAATTGAAATATTCAAATTTCCGTACAAACAACTGAATTTTTCGAACGCTTAATTTTGTGACTTAAGGCCGGAATTGAATATCAGGACTAAGTCGCAATGGAAATGCCGGAATTTTGTTCGGGGATTATTAATTAAGTCGCGTTCGAAATGCAAATTAGCGCCCGAATGAGAAGACACTTAAAGCGGAATTATGTATATATAAGAATACGAATGCGCAGGCCTGCTCCCGCACGCACCCGCCCTCAAAATTTTCCTTTTTTTGAGATTAGTACCTAATTTTGAGGCATGTGCGTCTCTCAAGATTAGGTACTTTTATTTTTAACAAAAGAAAAATGACTTAATACCCGATGGGTGTTAAGTCACTTTATAAATGTCATAAGCCAGATCGAAATTGCGGCATTAAGGCCCGAATTAATAAATCACACTTAAGTGAATACTTAAGTAAATACTTGAATAAGTTTGCGATTATTTTTCGTATTAATAAAGCACACTTATATTGTAGAATTTTTGTTCAGTTTTGTTGGTAGTATTGACATAATTTTAAATTGAAATGTTGGTAATATGATTTTTCTATTTATATTGACAACACTAATCTAAAAAATAATCCGTCATAACCGAAACAAATTGACAGCAGAAGTTATTAAATTATTTCAGATAAAAAATATATTTTTTTAAAAATTTAATTTAGCCAAATATTTTTATTTTTTTTTTATTTGACAATTATTTATAATTATTTGATAATAATTTAATTTGACAATTTACATGTGTCAAATTTTATTATTTAAAGCTGACAATACTGCCAATGAAATTTAAGAGGCTCTTAAGTGTGCTATGATCATTACTTAAGTGGCTCTTAAGTATTGTTTATAAATACGAAATCATACACTTAAGTCCAACTAAATTCAAGTTTGATTTATTAATTCGGCCCTAAGAAGCATTTTCAATGCCTTATGTTATCGGGCGTTATGTCATGCATTGGGAAAAATCCCAATTTTCGGCAACACTGATTATGAATAAAAATAAAAAAATAATTCAAAATTTTTTTAAAATTTAAAATTGAAGACCTACTTGTTTGTAAATATTCATACAAAAATTGAGAATTTATGTTTCGAAATTTTTCTCAAGTAAATTTTTTTTTTAAATTCTAAAAAAAAATTATGTTTAAACCTAAATTCCATATTTAAATGTAATTTGAAAATAATTGAAAAAAGAAGTAAATAACGGAAAAAAAGAAGTAAATATAAATCGTTTAACCCACCGGTAGCTCAATCGCCAGCGGGTTGAGCAGTATAGTACCACAGGTGCGGTCCGTTGTGCAAATCTGCGACAAAAATTGCGATTATTCAAGGGAAAATTACCTGTGTATAAAGCTACAGGTAATTTTCATTTGCAGTTTAACTAATTCGCTGTCAGCTGATAAAACATCAAAATCTCATAACAAAACAGCTATCATAGGGAATGTTCAGATCATAAAGTACAGATGGTAAAACGCCATCTATGACTCAAAGATAAGAACTAAAAAAAAATACTGATAGTTCTGGAGAATAAAACACAACCATTAAAAACACCACCTATGAGACGACCCCAGAACTATGCAGCAACAACATAATAGCAAAAGACTCTAACCACTTTCGGATTATAAATCCTGAGGCGCACATCGATTGTGGTTCTGGTTCTTCACTTAGGATGTTACTCCTAGTAACGTGTTGGCAGCCCCATTGTGTAGGATATACTACTGCAGACTAATCATCTACACTACATGGTGAATAACTTTTTGTGATCGTGTGGTGTGGATTTCACAAAGCCATTTAGCCAGAAAAAACAAAGCCATTTAGCCAGAAATTAGCTTCATCGCTGAAGATGATTTTTCGATGAAATTCATTATTTTCTTCAAACTTTTGCAGAGCCCAATCGTAGAAGTTTCGGCGCTTCAAATGATCTAGAGGCTTCAGTTCTTGAGTTAATTTGATCCTGTAAGGGTGTAGGCCAAGATCTTTACTTAAAATTCTCCACAATGTAGTTTGAGGGATTCCCAATCCCTGTGAATGGCATGGAATCGACTGATTTGACTCATTTTCAACTGAAGCTCTTACGGCTGCGAAATTTTCGGTACCTCGACCGGTGCGTTGTCTCACTGGCACAGGAACATTCAATAGTGAATATGTTGACTCGAATTTATGCACTGACTATAGCATGCACAGCCTGCCTGGTGGGACGATCATTACGACCGAAAATTGGAGTAAGCGCCCTTAAAGTTGCGACCACCGACTGAGAATTTTGGTAGTATTTTTTAATAATTTCCAAACGTTGCACGTTCACCATGATAAAAATGTAAACTTTGACTAATGTTTTGACATTGACAGATCATAAAAAAAATTTAAGAGTGCGTTCGTGTTAAAATACAAAATTGTTATGTTAAACCCTTTATATTAATATATTTGAAGAATATTTGAAGAATTAAATTGCGATAATTGATATTTTTCCTATGTTTACGATTAATCGTAAAAATTTGCACGATTATCTTCTTTATCGAAATTTTTTTATGGAATGTTTTAAAAAATAAAAATCTACATATATATGTATATATTTTACTAAATACTAAACTTATGTTTTGCTTGTTTTACTTATCCCAAATCGAATGAATTTTTGTCATATATTTCGAATGCTGCTATAAGTTTATTGGCCAGAAAATAATATAATACAACAAGAAGTTTTTTTTTTTATTCCCGGTAAGTTTATCGAAAAGGAGTTTATCGAAAGCGAGTTTATCGAAAACGAGTTTATCGAAAGCGAGTTTATCGAAAACGAGTTTATCGAATGATCAATTGATCGAATGACGAGTTTATCGAAAAATATTATTTTTTAGGAACTTACGAATTGTGGATTTTATCTCAAAAAAGCATGTCTCTTTTTAAAAAGTTAAAAACTATTAAATATTTTATTAAATATTTTACAAAAATTTTAAACATTTTATTTATATATATATACATAGTATTTATATTACAATTTTAAAATTTAATATGAAAGATTGTGAGCAATCGATCGTAAATGATCATTTATATCAATATTTTCATCCCAACGATTGACAACCCGCAACAATCTTGCTTCAAGATCCGATATTTTTTCTTCTTTTGTGGAGGTTGCTGTCCACTTAGATATTGTTCTATTTTTGGTTCATTTAAGCTTTGTTCTTTTTTAAACAGTTCGATGAATTTCCAAATTCCTGCACTAAATGCAGTGCGCGTTATTACACGAGCACTGCATTTAGTTTTATAGTTTTCACATCGAAAATATATTTTGGCTTCAAAACTTTTGTCCTTATAGAATAAACATCCATTTAAAAACAATTTCTGTTTTCCTTTTTCACTAATAAATAATTGTAAATCCATTTTCAAATTAATTTTTTTAATATTTAAATTTTTATCACTAATAACCGCGCTACTTGATAACTGAATATATATTAAAATCAAAAATATAAAAACCCTTTCTTATTAACCCAAAATAAAAAAATGCATAAATGAAGGGAAGTTCCCACAATTAATGAAAACCTGCGGAAAACCCGTTGCAGGTTATTTTTAGGATAAATTTTCAGTGTTTTTTACCTTAAACCTCATTATTTCAGTATTTTTTGCCTTAACCCTTTTTTCAATATTTTTTACCTAAAACGAATTTTTTGCAACAAATGCTATTATAAACACATTTTAAGTTTCTGCATATAAAGAAAAAATTTAAAAGTTTTTAATTCATTAAAAATATTATTTTTTGATAAACTCGTCATTCGATCAATTGATCATTCGATAAACTCGTTTTCGTTAAACTCGCTTTCGATAAACTTGTTTTCCATAAACTCGCTTTCGATAAACTGGCTTTCGATAAACTGGCTTTCGATAAACTGGCTTTCGATAAACTCGTCGGCTACCTTTTTTTTAGTGCCATTCTATTAATTATACAATATTTATTTCTGTATTTTGTTTTACAAAATAATATTTACATATTTGTTTTATATATATAGTATTAACCATTGTGCGCTTTTAATCTAATTCAAAAAAGTTAGATAGTTTTTTTTTGTTTTTTTCTGATAGAGATACATATCTTTTTTTTATATATAAATTTAGTTCGACTGAAATTTTTTTTTTAAATAATAACTAATTTTTTGTTTTTTTTTTCTGTTTTTCCTTCCTTCTACTTAAATATATATTTAACTATATACATATACACTTAAAATACTAATTATTTTGTAACATTGTTTTGTGTTTTTCAGTTTATTTAATTTTATTTTTTATAATTTCTTTTTTTTTTTGTTTTTTTTACATAATATACATACTAATAATCATTTTTGTTCTTAGAAAATTTTTTCTTAAATATAACTTGGTTTTGACAGTTTATGCTTTATTCTGTAATCTATTTCATTATAAGTTTTTGAGCCTAGGCAATTAATTTATGTATTCATTGGCAGATTTAATTGATTATATAAAATAATACTGTATTTATTTTTATTATTTAAGTAATATATGGCATGTATTTATGTAATAATGGTACTGACGTTCTATAGGGCAGATTTAGTGCCATTCTAAGAATTTTATTTTGAAGTGTTTGCAATTTTTTAATGTGTTTTAGCAGCGTTTGCCCAAAAGCGGCTGCCATATGTTATTATTGGACGGATATATGATTTGTATATATATAATTTATTTGTAATAGAAACTGTGTTATGTTTTTTAACAATAGGATAATTTTGTTACATTTGTTTATTGTTTCATTTATATGTGTTGAGAATTTTAGTTTTGTATCAAGAAAAATTCCAAGATATTTGACGTTTTGTTTCCAAGCTATGTTTATGTTATTTACTTTTAAAGGGTTATTTTGACTTTCTTTTTTTGCTATTCTAGAGTGGCTAAATAGGATGGCTTCTGTTTTTTCATCATTTAATTTATGGAAACACAATTTTAATACTATGATTCCATTTTCTAGAGTTTTTTTTATAGATCGGAATTCATGATTGTGTTTTGTGCAAATTAGAGCAGTGTCATCTGCTCTAATTTGCACAGTGTCATCTGCTCTAATTTGCACAAAACACAATATCATTTATGAAAATATTAAATAAATGAGGAGATTGTGCAGAGCCCTGAGGAACTCCTGCAGAAAGTAATTTGATTTGGTTTTATTACTTTTTATGAAAGGGTTTTTATTGTCTAAAAATGATTTGATAATTTTGATTAAATTGTCGAAAGCCTTTTCAACATTTATAAGTAAAACACCTGAGCTATTATTTTTTTTGAAGTTAGAAGTTACTTCCTCCACAATCTTAGAATTTGATGAGAATGTTTTGTCCTAAAACCGAATTGTTGCTTGATAAACCGAATTGTTGCTTGATATTTTTACTTTTTTCAGATTTGCTTAGTCTTGCTAATATCAATTTTTCTAAAATTTTGGAAAAAGTGCATAGCAATGTTATAGGTCTATACCAGCTGACTAGCACGTTGACTAGCATCTTTTTTTGGTTTAAGTATAGCGATAATTTTGCCTGTTTTCCATATAGTTGGAAAATACGATAATTTTAAACATGAATTATATATAGTTGTTAAATAGATAACAGCGTTTACTGGAAGAGCTTTGATATTTTGTTTGGCATATTGTCGAATCCGTGCGCTTTCTTGGACATTAATGATTTTATTGTTTTTTTTATCTCTCTAGGCTGCAGAAATAAGTGGCTTTTAATTTTTTCAGTTATTATTTTTAGAATAGATACAGATACAATTTTCTTAGTATGGCTATCCGAAAGATTACTACCTATTTTATGTGAATTTTGAAATGTGTTGATAAAAGTTCTACTTTTTCTTCGTCTTTATAATGAATGGTATTGTTATAGTTTATAGGTGGAATTAAAGCTCGTTTTTTAAAAAAAAGGCACAAATTTATAAAGAGAATTATCATCTTTTTTAATTGTTTTTAATTTATATTCCCACCTTATGTTTTTTAGTGAACTGATTTCTGTATTTATTTGTCTGTTTAAGAAATTTATGATATTTTTTAATTTTTGATCACCATTTCTTTGATGTCTTTGCCTGATTATATTGCGCTGTTTCGTTGATTGTTTGAGGTATGGTGAAGTATTTGTTTTATTAATTATTGTAACAAAGATAAAAACATAATTAATTCATTGCGCTATGTCAATGTTATCAAGTTTGAAATTTTACATGAATCTGAACACGACCGAACGACAGATGCCGGCAAAATCACTCTTAGAAAGTTTAAACTATCAAATTAAAATTATATATTGAAATTATACAACAAATATTTTTAAAATTTATTCTATTAATTGAAATATACCAATTTCCGTACAAACAACTGAATTTTTCGTACGCTTAGTTTTGTGACTTAAGGCCGGAATTTAATATCAGGACTAAGTCGCAATGGAAATGCCGGAATTTTGATCGGGCGTTATTAATTAAGTCGCTTTCGAAATGCGAATTAGCGCCCGAATGAGGAGAGACTTAAAGCGGAATTATATATAACAATACGACAGCCCGAACCTGCTCCCGCACGCGCAAGCCCTCAAAATTTTCCTTATTTTGAGATTGGTATCTAATTTTGAGGCCGGGGGCACGGGCGTCTCTCAAAATTAGGTACTTTTATTTTTAACAAAAAAAAATTAATTCATCTACCATAAACGGTATCTATCCATTTCCATTGTAGAGCTCATCGTAATTCACAAGAAAATAGATTACAGGTTTTAGAAAAATATTATTTTCCCAAAATGAATAGGAAAATTAATTACTTAGTTAGTCGTTGTACAGTTTGCAAGGAAAACAAATATAAAAGGCATCCTCATAATTTAATTCTTAATCCTACACCAATCCCAACTTATCCAGGTCAAATTCTTCATATTGACATTTATTCTATGGAAAGCAAGCTTGTACTAACGGCAATTGCCAAATTTACAAAATTTGCTCAAGCCAAATTAATCAATTCTACATCCATTGAAGACATTAAACAACTACTACGAAATATATTGTTTTACTTTTGTAATTATTGATAACGAAAAATCTTAATTCTCCTTCTATAAGGTCCTTGATGGAGGACGAATTAAAAATAAAAGTTCATACAACGCCTCCATATAAAAGTGAAGTTAATGGACAAATTGAATGCTTACATTCTACCTTAGAAATAATGAGATGTGTAAAAGCAGAAGACATTACGCGAACATTTCAAGAACTTCTTGAACGTTCTATCAATGAATATAATTTTACGATTTACTCTACCACAGGAAAAAAACCTGTCGAGTTATTTTACGGTAGAGCTCCAAATATAACCCCTGAAAATTTTGCAAAAAAATCGGTTAAATAATATAGGAAAATTAAAAGAAAAGCAATAATAAAACATAAAATAACATAACAAAAAAAGAAAACCAATAAAATATTACTATATCGAACAAATAATCGATGTAAGACATAACAACCGAATAGGATCTAAGCTAACAGGCAGGTATAGAAAAGAAATAGTTAAAGAGAATAAAAATACTGCAATTATAACACAATCAGGAAAAACTGTTCACACAAGTAATATTAGGAACTGACCAAAAATTATTTTCTATTTCAGGAGTACAATTTGCATTACTAGGAGCGAAGTTCAAATATTGGACTACTCTAATTCGCAAATAATTGCTATAAGCATAGGCGAAGCAAGAGGCAGGAGGGAAACTTCAAATTAATTCATATAATAGAACTAGAAAAATATCAAAATTTTATATTCGAAACAGATTCAATAGTTAGAACAGAAATTACAAAAACCACCCTTTATTTTTTACCTGGATTATGAGCTGATTCAGATTCAGAATCTTTTAAACAATTTAAAACCGCATAAAATGAAGAGATCACTAGATTTTATTGGTACTGTATGGAAATGGATTGCTGATAATCCAGACCATGAAGAGTACCAAATTATAACGGATAAAATAAATAATGTTTTTCAGAATAACAATAGACAGGTAATAATTAATCAATTGTATAATGATAGGATTAGGATCAATAATATCACTAAAGTAATCGAAATTTTAAATTTAATAAAAAAACGGCTGTTATTGATCAAATAGCTTTAATCATACAATACAAACTAAAACTAATTAAAGAAGAATTAATAAATGTACGATATGCTATTCATTGGGCAAAATCAGGAATTCTAAATACAATGATGTGGCTTAAGTGGTAGTGTGCTAAGCTGTGGTGCATTAGGTACTGGGTTCGACGCCCATCCGAGACATCGATGTTGGTCTAAGTTTACTCAGCTTTAAATGAGTACCAGTAATAAAATTATAATAAAATGTAATTTAAAACTGGGAAAAATGCTAACGGCACAGACCACTTGCTAACAACAAATGTCTCACTAATAAAAACCATTAGCTTGTTGCAATAAATAGTTTCTTCACTATAAAGAAATTTATGGTTCGGAATCCATATAAAATTAGTAGGTCCAAATTGCAATAAAATGTTACAGAGACCCTTTAAGGGAGGCCCAGGCTCTTCACGAGCTGTAGCGCCAAAAGAGAGAGAAAAATGGCAACTGATATTTTAGATAGAGAAAAACTTCCCTACAGTACACCAGAAGAAGCTTTAGATTTTGCTAAAATTAAAATAATTACAAATTGTTCGATTCTTTTCTATATTGTCAATATTCCAATAACAACTGAAATTTGTTTTGAAAAATTGTTAATAAACCCAGTTAAGAGAAATAATGTAATTAACGAAATTGTTTATAATAATATTATTTTAAAAAGTAAAGATCAAATGTTTGCTATTAAAAAAGATTGTAAAACTTTTAATTCATTATCCATTTGTAATAAAAATTATATTTTTGATATAAGTGATTCTACTTGCATACCAAATCTTTTGCGCAGCCTAAATTCTACATGTAATAAAATAAATAATCAGCACGTACCAACCATAGACGAAGGAATATTGTTTGTTACTTAATCAATTCAATGGTACCGTAAAATTTGATAATGTTTCACACCATCTCAATGGAATATTTTTGATAAAATTTCATAACGCAACAATTAATGTTCAAGACAGATCCATTTATTTCAAAGGAATTAAAAACATTTCAAGCTCTACCGCCTATTCTACAACCAACCCCACATAAGAACCAGTATCGTGAACTTCTATCACTGGAAATGATGAAGGAGATCCAAATTAATAATACCGTTCAAATCGATTTGTTGCACAGTGAAACATTAACCCATCAAACAGTTACTTATGGATTAGTATTAGTACTATTAATCCTACTGATTACGATGTGCATATTTAAATTAAAAAAACAGAAAAAAATCTATAAAAATAAATGTTGAAAAAGATAGTTGAAAATACTACAGAAGAAATACTTATAGAAATGACCGAAATGAAAAGAAAAGATTTAAATCAAGAAGGGTTCACCTTTCCAAAACAGAATTTTACACAAAATTTTATTGCGAATATAATACCACCTATAATAGTATCCAGATCTAAATTTTACGAAGTATAATGTTTCACACATTTTCTTTAACCCTACAAATGAAGACATTAGCGGAAGAGTTAACTAAAATAAAATAATTCTTTTCAACATATTTCAAATAAATCTAAAATTATTCCCACACATTAAATGTATTATGTTTAAGATTTATAGTCTTTTAGTCTTTAATCAGAATTCAATAAAAGTGGAACTATCCACTAGCAAAAATACAAATTTGTTTGTTTTATTTAAAATAATGTTTCCATTATAACTTATATAATGGAAACATTATGCTATATAGTATATAGCTTTGATATTTTACAATATTAAAGACAACAGATGCCAACTTGTCAATTAATTTAAATTAATTGACAAGTTGGCGTATAAGACCTTATCTACAATTGTAACGCATCTTTAATAACATGTTATTAGAAGTATGTATTTCTTTCTTATTTGAAAAACCTAATATGTGGGAAAACTTCATTTAACGTTACGATCCTTCATTATGTAACACCAATTTTCTATAACCGGATCACAACATTTTGAGCAGACTTATTTGTTTATTAAAACATATTATAGACATACCCAGTATATACATAAAAAACTTATTTGTTTAATAAAACACATTATGGTCACCCAGTATATACATAAAAAAATGCATTTTTCTAAAATATTTTTTGTTTCCTTAATAATTCAAAAAATACAGAGGCTAAAATAAAAAATATTCAATATGTAAATTTTATTATCATCATCAAGGAATTGAAATGTAAATATATAACTATTTACAAATTTTTAAAAGATTTTCTTAAATAAACATATTTAGGATGAACGCTTCGATTAAGTAACGCTTTCCATATAAAATAATGTTCAACCGAATCAAAAGGTTTAGCAAAATCTAAAAAGGATTTGTTGCTTGTAAGTAATCCATTGTAGCAAAGCCTGGACGAAACCCTGCTTGTTCAATAGGTTGATTTGCATCTAGCTATTAACTTATTCGTTTATAAATACACTTCGCGAATAGTTTATATATTTCAGATATTAAGCTTATTGGTCTGTAATGTAATTGTCAATATCATATTTATTTCCTATTTTGTGTAATAAAATTATATATCTTGTTGCCCATTGTTCGGGTATATCTTCAGTGTTGATGATCTAATTAAATAATTTTTGGATCCAATTTATTAGAGGTTTTCCGCCGTATTTTACAGTTTCTGCACATATTTCATCATTTCCTGACCGCTTTTCATTTTTTAAATCGTGTATAACAGCTTCAATTTCATTTTATACTAAATTTGGTATAATTTCATCATCATTAGTATTTAGATGTAAATTTTGTTGTTCTGACATTGTTATCGTCGTAGCGTATAATTCAGTATAAAACATAGAGGCATAGGCGCCCGCAAGATATTTTCCAGGGAAGGGCAAAACAAAATTTATTAATAACTAAAAAAAAACTTTATAAAAGGAATTAATATATTTATTCAGTTTCCTTAAACAATAAAAAACATTATAAAACAATTAATAATTTAAATTGGTGGTTTTTAGTATATAAATTTTCTTCAAAGTATCCTGTTGACAACAAACACAAATTACTCAGAAAACAGAAATTGCAACCTCCTCTTCTCTAACCCAAAACGATTAAGAAAGTTTATAAATTATTGTTCTTGCATTTCTTCTATTATATGACGATGGACACTCATCATACAAAGGCCATCTAGTCTATTCTCAACCATAGTTGATCGCAACCAGTTTTTAACCCTGCGTAGAGTACTAAATGACCTCTCTACTGTACAAGACGTAGTTGGAAGTTTCAGTGCAAGAAAAACAGAAGGATAAAATACAGAAGAATGCTGTATTAAATCGAAGAAGCTAAGCTTTCAATTTCGTTTATTGGTTTATCGTTTATCGTTCCAATAAGAAAACCAAACTGTAGCATCTGCTGCGAAATTTTCCGAAAACCAGCCATACTTATTTTGAATGTTTTTTTATTGTGTCTTCGTATTCTGCTTTTGCTAATTGACGCATATTATTAGGATGTAGCTGAAAAAGTAAATAAGCCGACTCATTCTCATCAGAAAATCTTTCACGTAAAGAAATTATTAAAGAATCCAGGTACGGAATGAAAACAGATCTTTTATAATACGATTCGGGTGAATCACAAGGTACATTTGATCAATTTTTTTTGGGTTTTAGCTAGACGAGGTAACTTTATATTAATATTTATTTGTTGAACTTTTTTCTCAACAATTTGCGTGACACAATTAAAATGTTCTTCGGCATTTTCTCGGTGATCTTGAAAAATTGTCTTGATCATGTTTTGTTTTTTAACGGAGAATAGGTTTTCCTGAGTACTGTGCTATAACATGCAAACAAAGTACTTTCCTAAGAATTCTTCTCTCAAGTAATAACTAGTTATATTTTTGTCGACAAATCGTGTTGCAATTGATAATTGCTCAACTCCCGATATATCAGCTGACTCATCAGCGATGACCGAGTAAAAAGTACTACTGTTTATAGCTTGCATAATATGCTGTCTTAAAATATCACCACAAATATTAATTATTTCATTTTGCGTTCTGTGCGATATGTATTTTGCGTTTTGTGCAGATGTTTCCAGATGATTTTTTAAAATCGTGTCACCTGCATCAATGCGGAAATCTAACAAATTTTTGAAGACGCTGTGCTTATTATCTTTACCTCTTACAGGAAGGCCATGTGTTCCACAAAATACCAAAGTTTTGATGATTGGTAATAATTTTTGCCTATTAGATTCAATAACGTTACGTATAGATGAATCAATTTGTTCAACTACATTCAGTTGTTGGCGTTGCATTATTTGAACAAAATTACTTGCACTTGATGATGACTCACAATGCCATTTCGATGTTATATGATTTTTAATGCTGGCATGGAAATCTTTGTATTTGGTAAATTCTTTTACGATAAAGCTACTTTGAAACCCTCTATGAACGTGCGGTTTAAATAAAACACGTGACCGGCATAATATTCCTTTTTTTCTCTGTGAATATGAAATGCAAGGTTACTCACTTAACCACTGATGACGAAAAGTACGCGGCCCAGAAGAGTCATTCTTAAAATCATAATTTTTGTTTGGTACCCAAAGCTGAGTGAATGCGTTGAATCGAGTTTCGCTTGATAAAATAATATCCGTTTCGAAGAAATTTCTTATGTCATAAATATGGAAGGCATTCCCACAATCTTGAGGAAGTGATTCATTATGACTGTTATCTGTCGATTGTTCTTTTGATTCTTCAGAAATAACTGTTAAAGAACTTTGGCCTTGTGATTCCTCTAACCGCGGCTTCTTAAAGAAGTTACGAATATCCATTATGAAGGATTAAAATTTTGTATTACAAATAACTGAAAACAAAGATAGAACTAGTTTATAAAGATAGAACTCATTATCAAAATATCGATAAATAATTGCAAAAGCTTATAAAAAAATTTACAGAATATTCACTGAAATTTTTTAAATTACAATAAAATAAAATCATTGAAGTCATTCATATTTTTTTCATATAAAAAAATTTAATTGAAATAAAAAATGTTTTTTGCCTTATTTTCTGCATGAAAAAAAACATTGTTTTTTTCTGTGCATTTGAAATGCTAAAAAATATAATTTTGAGATACTATGAGTTCTATTACCTATAAATGAAATATTATATAAAAATATTAAAACAGAAATATATTTACTTACCTGGGTTTTCGGTATTATTTAAATCGGTATCAAGAATTTTCACTGATTTTAAGAATAAAATAGATCAAGTGTATACCAATACCGTAGAACATAATAGGTATATTCAAAAACAATTATTAAAATAATAAATTATAAATGCAATTGTTTTGTGTTCAAACTACACCAATTGTGTTCACAATGAAATACCCTACCACTCCAAAATCATATTCAGAATCAGAATAGTTTTTCCAGAGCCTACTATTCTAAAATTAGGTTCTAGCTAGGCTATTCAAAACTAAAAGAAGAACAAAAACATTTGGTTTTCAAAAAAGCACTGGGAGTAATGGTTTTTCTTTTGCTACGTTCTTCTTATGAAGAAAATTTATCGTTTTTAGCGATTTCTCAAGAATTAAACTATTGAAAAACGATTTTTCACACAGTAAGTATTATAACGTCAAGTGGTTCATAGAATATACATTTTCTAAGTTCTATACATAATTTTAAATTTGTAAAAAGAATAAAATTTAAAACTAACTTTTTTATAAATTAGCTTACAATCATAAGAAGTTCTAATAATTAGTTCAAACATTCATATAAATCGTATATGTACTATTGAAATATTTAAAAGTAAAAATTAACAAAGATACTGTCTATTCTATAACATTGAGTAACATTTTGTATAAAGAGACTAGTTTCAAGAATAAATTTTTTTTATATATTTCATATATGAAAATATTATTGTACACCCATCGCTCGAATTACACGGTAGATACGTGCCATGAAAATCCGTCTAAATTGAAACCGTGTAAAACAAGATGCAGAATGGATATGAAAAAAGGCGATTGGTTCCAATTTTCTATAGACCGTGTAAATCGAAACAAGGAATACGAAGAAAAGTGATAGATATGTTCATAATAACCGTGTAAAGCGAGGCAAATATTTAATGAAAAAAACGGTGATTGGTTCTATATAAATTGATTTATTAAAATTTAATCAAACACATAAAATAAAAATATTTCATACGAAATAAAAACAACATCAGTCCATTTAATAAAATTATAAACATAAAATAATACTATTGTTAAAAAAAAATAAATAAATTCATTTAATAAAATTATAAACATATAAACTGAAGAAATAAAAAAAAAACAAAAATAAATTAACAATATTCCATAATAAAAAATAAATTCAACTCGTGAAGTGGCAATGGCAAAAAAGTTTAAGGTTCGATTTTTCTTTGGTTGTGGTATAATATCACTATCAGAATCTGTAATTGAAATTTCATCAATCGAACTACTGGCGTTATTTTCGAAATGATTAATGTTACTGGATTTAGTTTTAGTTATGAAATCAACATTTGCTTGCTTTGGTGGATATCTTTATATATACCTTTGTTTACATTTTCTCTTGTTTACATTTAAATTAACTTTGACGTTTGTGACAAAAGGAGTGCGGTCAATATAACGAGTTTATATGTGCGGTCAATAACACGAAATGAGTGCGTTCAATCATTCAAAAAAAATTTTTTTTTGCTTATTTAGAAACCGTGTAAAAGCGAAACCGTGTAAATCGAGTACCGTGCAAATGGAGAGATGGGTGTATTATGAAGAATGAAAAAGAGCGATATGAAAACGTTAGAACAAAAGATCATAGTATGAAAATAATCCTTGAAAAATATTAATTCACAAAGCTTGTTTATTTCAAAAAGCTTTTTCATTTCGCTCTTTTTCATTCGTAATAACATCATATTTTCATATGTGAAAAATATAAAATATTCTTATTCTTGAAAGTCTCTCTTTCTATAAAATATGACTGTAAAATAATAGGTTTCAAGAATTAAGAACAGAGAGTTATGTCCATAACCTTTGTTTTGTATGTTTTTTTAAAAAACTAAATACATATACAGTCATGGTCATAGAAATAGATCCACCAAGTAGTGTAGAATAAAAACTTAAATTTTCTCTAAGAATTTCAATAAAATCAATAAAAATTCAGAATTAAAAATAATATAATTTATCTCAAATAAGAAATATTATTATTTAGGTAATAGAATTTTAAAAAGATTCATAAATTAGAAACTATGTAGTCAGAATCCAGTTGGTCTCAAAAATAGATCTATCACAAAAAATTAATAATTAATTACACTATTTTTACATTAAATATTAAAATAAAATTAGGATTTGATATCATAACCCTTATTTTGATAACAGCTTGAATTCTTCGTGTCATTGATGAAACTAATGGCTGACTGCGCTTCGCAGAGATCATTTTCCACTCCTCCTGAATTATCTGCCATATATGGTGATTATTTTTTGTCTTATGTTTCCCAAGCACCTTCTGTAAAGCATTCCATAGATTTTATATATGGTTAAGGTCCGGCGATTGGGATGGCTAGGCCATAAAGCGAATAATAAGATCCACGATAAATGTTTTAGATAAGTGCGAGGTGTGTTTCGGATCATTGTCCTGTTGGAATGTCCATAATAATGTCATTTCATATTTCGCAAATGTCAGCATAACTGTTTCCAGAATGTTGACATACTGTATTTGAACCATATTTTCTCTGACCAAAGAGATTGCGCCAACACCGGACCAAGAAAAACATCCCCAGAATTTCATGTTTCCACCATGTTATAGACTTTTTTCTGTATGTTTCGGTGTTCGGTGGTAGTGTTACATAGATGGTACCATCAGAATCAAACAAATTAATTTTAGTTTCATCGCTCCAGAGGATATTTCGCCATTTTTTAATACTATCTTCACCGTTCCAATTCAAGTGTTTATTAGCAAGGCTAACATTAGCCGATCTTAGCATTAACATTAGAATTAGCAGGTCTGACATTATCTGCCATATATGGTGATGATTTTTTGTCTTAGCAGGTCTGAGCAAAGCAACATTTCGAGCTACGATGTCATTAATATTACACTTTTGTAACCTTCTTCGAATCGTTCGTGCACGTACATCAAGATCCACTTAGTTTTTTATGTCTTTGGACGCTTTAAATGGATCTGCCTCCGATATTCTGGAGTCTCAATTATAAAAATTTGTGTTGTAAAATTATAAAATAATTAATTGAATTAGTTGCACTAAATCATGGAATACTACTATGCATCTATTTCACTGACTAGCTAAAAAGGCTTGTTCAATATAAATAACTGACCCTTTACAATTATGGTCCAGATACTATTATTTTTTTTATTAGATTCTTGTACTAGATATATATGAGTACTATTGATACTTACTACTTGTTTAGTACTAAATTACATATAAATGAGTTATTAATGTTATTAATGGTGGGTACTGCTGGTGGCTCCTGATGGTGGCCGATGATGGTGGGTTGTGGTTGTAAGCGTTAGTAGGTTAGTAGGGATGGTAGGTGCTGACGGTGTGTGTCCATAGTAGGTTGATTGTGTATAAATATATATTTTTTGTGAGTCGTATGGTGGATGTTGATGATGGTGTGCGCTGATGGTGATGGTGGGTGGTGAGGATGGGTCGTGATAGTTGGTAGTTTTGGTGCTTCGTAAAAATGCCAAAAGCCATAAAAAGAGCGGCCGTATAGCCAGGTATGAGTTTATATGTATAAATATTTATACAGTCAAAATTATACAGTCTAATATATGTATATACTGTATAATACAGTATATATATTAGACTGTATAATTAATATGTATACAGTCAAAATTATACAGTCTATTACAAAATTTCTGTATAATATTTATAAAGTCAAAATTATACAATCTATTACAAAATTTCAAGGAGCTAAAAATTAGTTTTGTTATAGACGGATTTCGCTTTAGAGGAAATTAAGAAATAACAAGTTTAAAATTGCTAAATAATATATTTATTATTATTAACAATGCATAGCAACGTAAATGAAATTGAAAAACGATTATTTTTTAAGAAAATTCTTTAAATTGGAAAAATTAACAAATATTTCTTTTGAAACGTTTTCAGTAAAACAAAGCTTTTCATAAATAAGATTTAAAGCAGATTCGGTCTCTTTTTGGGATAGTATTTGTGGAAGTGAATCATCTATTATGAATCATCACATTGTAACTCCTGGGAATATTTTGCGGGTGAACAGGACAGTTAGCGTGAAATATTACCACTTTTCGATCTAGTTGTAGAAACTCTTCATTAAGCATTTTAAGATATTATTCAAACAGAATAGATGTCATCCAGGCCTTATTAGCTCTATAATTCACTGTGTTTTAATGGATTTTAAGCAACGAGGTTTAATTGATTTTCCTATTACCAAAAATGGTAATTTCTCAGTCCCACCGCTATTTGCTCCAACTGGCATTGTTATTCTTTCCTTGCTGTGTTGTTCACCAAAACATTTATCATTTTTAAATGCTAATGATTTTTCTGGGAGGCATTTGTAAAATAGACTAGTCTCATTCAGATTAAACATGTTTTTTTTCATATTAGTAAGTAAGTTGTGGAAGCTGGTCCTTCTAAGCATATACATTTTCTAAAGGCACGTCGGCACTTTCTGCAGAGATTACTTTAAATGATATGTTATGCCTTCTTTTAAACCTAGCTAACCAACCGGCGCTGGCAAAACAATTATTTATCGATAGTTTTTCTGCATAAAGCTTGACTTTTTCCTTCAAAATGGCTGCTGATGTAGGTGCATTTGAAAATCTGGAAATTCTTTAAAATGATAACACAGCCGCATTTAATTCTGTAGATTTGTACTTCTTCATTGTCTTCACTTTCAGACTATCAGAATTCCTTGATTTAGCTATTATTTCAACTTTTTAAAAAAATGTTATTGTACTTGGTGCAATACTAAGTTCTCGAGCGTCCTCCGTTCTTTTTTTTCCAATTCTCTATCAATTTAATGACATCCAATTTTTGTATTATTGTTAAACTTTTTTTTTCATTTTATATTTTTTTGACAAGGAGTTTTTGACAAGGAATGTATAAAATAATTTTATTATACCGAGCGTTTTAACATATTATTAAGTACCCATTTAATATTTTAAAGGGGTACTTAATAATTTTTGTAATAAAGGAACTTTCATTATAGAGGTACTTTGTAATAGCGGCCTTATACACAGAAAAAATTAGTTTACATTTATCATTTACTTGCTGTTATATGAAAACGTTTTCAATGTTTTTTCTAAAAATTTATTTAATTTTTCTAAATATTAGATGATAAAAAAAATGTATAATTGTTGAATTATCTAAAGCTGAGTATATGATTTACTTTAGCTAATTTTCTCAAGTGAATTAACTGAATCAATAAACATCATAACTGAATCAGTTAATAGTTTTATTTGATTTAGAAATTTAAAAATTGCTTAAAATCATTGCCCTTTTTAGATAATTCATCAATACTATTCTATATGTTTCATTAAAAAAATTATTATATGTTACTGAATCAATTAATGGTTTTATTTGATTTATTTTTTTTTTAAATTGCTTAAAATCATTGCCCTTTTTAGATAATTCGTCATTAAGGGAAAATTAAATTTTTAGTAAATGCTATGGATTTGTTTTATTTTTGTCGGGCAACATTTGAAAAAGTTTGGTTGTTTGGTTAAAGGGTAATATTTTTTACAAATTTCCTAAAATTTCATGTTTTAATATATGTAGATGAAAACACATATATGTAATCTATATAATGAAATATTTTAATCCAAAGCACGAAATTAGAAAGAAATATTGCAACTAAGCACATGTGCGTTTCGCGCCATAACGCTCATTAAGAAGAAATAGAAAAAAATAGAAAAACTGGCAACAAAAAACTAAAAAATGTAACTTAAAAGTGCACCCGTCTGTAAGTTTCATATCATAGTTTTTAACAATTATAAATATAAATTTATTATGCAACGGAAGTTTTCATCTATGCGTTATTATCTACAATAGTTTGTTTTCTTAAAAAAAATATAAATATATGAAAACAAAATTTCCAAAATTTTATTTTCCAAAGCTGTGAAGATACAAAATAGATTTCAATATTATTAAATTAATCTTATGAAAATTACCGATATTAGTTTTTTTTCAATTAAGTCTATAAATCACAAATAAAAATTCTCAAACTAACGAAATATTTAGTAAAAAAGTCTATATTAATTATTTTAATCAAGCTCAAAATGATAATCTGTTTTTTCGTCCATGTTTTTCATATAAATTTTTTCAAATTACATATATAATATTTTACTTTGTAAATATTAGTTTTAATTCTTATTATATAATAATTTTTATATTAAATTTTAAAAAAAATACATATTAATTAAGAAATAGAATAGATTAATATAAATGAAATAAATGAAGGTATAAAAAGCATAATTAAAAAAAAAAATAAAAAACAATTATTAAAACTTTTAATAATTGAATTAAAATTGTGAAAATAAGATTAAAAAAAAAATTTTATTAAATATTTAAAATATTCATAATATAATATACTATATGTAATAATAGTCAAAAAATAATAATTAAAATAAAATATAAAAGGAAATGCATTTAGCTTTATCAATAAAAATTCCAATATCTAATTTCAAAATTAATTTTCCTCCTCTGATAATTGAAAATAGAAAAATTTAAATAAATTTTCAAACAAATTTATAAGTCCCTAAAATTTCATAATGTTTTAATATGTATGAAAACACTGAGTTATTATAATCTATCTATATAATAAAATATTTTACTCCAAAACACGAAATTAGACAGAAATATTACAACTAAGAAAATTTAGAATAGAAAAAAATTATAAAAATGGTAACAAAAAACTAAAAAATGTAACTTAAGTGCGCCCGCCTGTAAGTTTCATATCATATGTTATATATGGAATATTTCTATTATAATGTTTTAACACGTATTTTCATCTGTGATTTATTATCTAATTTATTTTTTAAAAATCTGGTGGGTGCACAACAAAATATAAAAATTATATGAATTATAAGTTTTCATATTTAAAAAATATTTAAACGTTCGCGGAAACTAAATACAAATACTAATTTTTGTATTTAAAAAAAAGTACAAATAAATTTGAATTTCGCGGAAAGAAACTGTACACAAAGTGCGAACAAAAAATGTGTGGGAGAGTAAGTGCGAAGTTTTTTTATAGATTTGAGTTTGTGTGGGTACATTATATATAAATTGCAACAAAAATTTAGTTTTAACTACGCGAATAATGTTCAACAACAAATTATTGTTGTTTTTCTTCATATATAAAAAGAAAGACGTATATATTTTATTTTTATAGTCACAAAAGAAACTTTATTTAATGTTTTTTAATTTTAAACTCTTTACAATATATTTAATTTTAATATTAATATATTTAATTTTTATATACTATAATTAGTTATTTGCAAAGACAAAATTATTTATTAATTTAGGTCTAACGATTTTGAATGATATGAACAGACTGAATTTAATTTATTAAAAATAAGTAAGGAATAATTATAGTCGACAATGAAAATTGTCGACGTTTCATTTTCTCACGATTTTATATTTTAAAATTTAAATGTAATTGTATATTTTGTAGATTTTATATTTTAAACTTAAAGTATTAAATTGTAATTTTGTATTTTGTACAAATGCTAATTAATCATTTATTAAAATTTAAATTTGATATATGTGAGATAAAGAATATTTTTGAAATATAAAAGTAAAGTAATAAAAGTAAATGTAATATGTATATATATATGTATATATCAGGAGTGCTGATATAACTCCTCCCTTCTCAGAGAAGTCCATACAGGGCTGATCGACTTATTCATCTTCATCTAATTGATTTTGATGTTGTAGAAATTGATCGGTATTTTTTGCTCTTTCCGCAGGCTGAGGTTTTATTGTTAAAGATGTTTTCTCTGGTTTAGTACGTTTAAGCTTATATAGATAGATTATCCCAAAAATAACCAACACTACCAGAAGGATGCAAGTTGGAGCAATCCATGTGTAGCTTGAATTCGGTATATTTTTCAATATTGTATTACGCATTCGCTGCTGTTCTCTTTGAAGTTTGTGAATTTGATCTAAAGATATTTGGTTCAGTTCCAGTTGTTCGTCTTCTTTTAATGGAGCTTTAAATATTTTGATTGATGGTAGTAAAAGTGGTTGCCCAATGATAGTTTCTTCATTATTAGTGTATAAATCTGTGGTTGTTTGAAAACTGCAGTTTGTAGGTAATTCTATTAAGTAAGATCCTTTGAGCGTTGTTAAATCGGTTTTGCGGCAGATTAGCCTTAATTTTGTTTCTTTTGGAAATACTGTAATGTAATGTGAAGTGGTAATTTCTTGAATCATTTCATGGTTTATTGTAACTGGTATTGGCTGGCAGACATTAGAATAAGCTTTTTCTAATTGTAAAATCTCGTTCATACAGTCGTTCTGGTTCGAATGTTCAAAAGACTGTTTCTGCATGCAATAGTACATCGGATGAATATTTCGGCATTCTTCGTCTTCATATTGATAACCTTTATTACCAATGATCAGATAAGGTTTTGTGGGGATTAGGATTGTATTATTTATATTAGGAACAGGAAAGAGATGATAATAGGAATATGTTTCGGAATACATAATAGGGAAGAGAATAATAAAAACTATTTTGTTATTAGAGTGATATGATTCAACGTCGATGATTTCGTAATATTTGTGAATATTAGAAATATCATTACCAAAAAACAATTCTTGTGGTGTGTAATGTAAAAGTACCTTTTCAATAATAAATTTTAAATCTTGTATTTTTAAAATACTACTGTGAAAAATTTTAAGTCTAGCAAAAGTAATAGCATTTTCCAAATTATTTAAAGTTATGTTAAGAATTATGTTAACGACTGAATTAATTTCGTCTAGGGCATTTTTTGTAGCTACGTAAGCAATAATTGCATGCTGACCATTTTTCTCGAAATTACGTAGTTTAGCGCCGATTAATTCTTCATTTTGTTTTATCAATGTTAAAGTATTATTGTATTCATCAAGAATCCGAGTTGTTAATGAAATTTGTTTATCTAATGTAGTTACTATGTTAATTTCGTTAAGATGTAAATTTTGTATAGCTTCGTCATAACGTTTTCCGTCAGAAACATCTAAATTTCCGGTTATAGTTTTAAAAATACTTCCAAGCCCATTAAACAATCCTCTTTTCACTCTCTTATTAAAGTGAAGTGAGTTAAATTTTTCTTTTACCTGATTTAATTGATATCTGATTAAACTATTGAGATTTTGTAATTCATTAATATATGTTTCATTTTTTTTTTGTCAATTTCTTTTGTGATACGTTCGTATTGCTGTGTAATTTTAAATAATTCAATCTCCAATGGTTCAAGATCAAAATAATGAATGAATGTGTGAAAGCTTGCCCTTAATTTAGCATTTCCTATTCGAAAAGGTAAAATTCCTGGATTGGAAGCCAGATTTGTTATTTTAACTTCCTGTTGGAGTGTCAGGGTTGCCGTTGTGGCAAGAAGAATTCTGTAAAGTAATTTTGTTTTGATTAGTTAGAGGTCTTTTTAAATTATTTTTATGATATTTTTTTCCGTTTGTTTCTATGGTGATATTTTGGTCTGAGTCAACTACATGAGGTTTGAATCTGGGAGATATCTTATTACGAGCTCTTGTCGTGTGATATACAAGTGTACCAGGTTCATAAGGAATAGGATCTTCTCTTTCTTTATTTAAATTTTGTATGTCATTATCTTTTTGTTTCGAAAGTTTTTCATGGAGTAATTTATATAGTTCTTTTGTGTTTTCTTTATGTTGATTTATATAGTTTAAGTACAAATTTTTATGAATATCAATATTAAAAGGGCTGTTAAATCCTATATGGCCATTAATTACATCTATAGGACGATGTTTTGTTACTGAATGTATGGAATGATTATAACCGAGGATTGCGTATGGCATTTGATCAAGGATATTTAATTCTTTTTTTGTTTCTTTAATGATTCGTAAGTGTTCTATAATTGTTGAGTGAAATCTCTCTATTGGACTATTAGAATTAGGATTTAATGGTGTTATGTAATGAATTTCTATTTTATGTAAAATAGCGAAGTCTTGAATAATATTATTTTTTAATTCAGAACCATTATCGAGAATAATTAGTATTGGTGATCCATGATGAGTCATAAATGTGATCAAAGCTTTTGCGACATGGATTGCAGTTAATGCGCTAACTGGATAAGCTTGTGCATATTTTGAAAATATATCTATTATAGTGAGAAATTTTTGATTACTTATTGTGAATGTGTCTATGTGTATGATTTCAAAAGGTTTAGAAGGAGTTGGTGATATTTCAAATTTTTGTTTTGGCGGATTTCGATCATATTTCATTTTTTGACATAAAACGCAATTATTAATAAAATTCGTTACTGTACTTCTAATATTTGGCCAATAATATTGCTTTTTAATTTGCGATTCTGTTTCTAATATTCCGCGATGATTTGTTTTGCCTTCGTGAACTAGTTTTACAACTTGTTCTTGAGCATGTAATGTTTTTATATCTTCTAGAATCGTGTTGCATAGAATTATTTTGAATGCAGAATTAGTAAAGGTTTCATTAAGTATTCTACAAATTCTTGGAATATATTCTTCTTTATCTAAATTTATTGCGAATATTTTGTTAACCGTGCTAAATTCCTTAAATATCTTTACTATGTCTTCGTCAAAATTATTCTTAGATATTTCAATTATTGTTCTGGTTT
Organism: Empis livida; assembly: GCA_963932195.1. Taxonomy (NCBI): domain Eukaryota; kingdom Metazoa; phylum Arthropoda; class Insecta; order Diptera; family Empididae; genus Empis; species Empis livida. The sequence goes on along the minus strand of OZ010645.1, from coordinate 32,328,491 downwards.
TATTTCCGAATAAACGAATAATTTTTGGTAGCTTTGGAGACAGAAAAACTAGTTTGAAAAAAATTTGATTTTTATAATAATTAATAGGTGTTTCAGAAATTTTTACTTCTAATATAGGATTTTCTAGGCTAGAATGAATAGTATTATTTTCGTCTGAAGAATAATCAATTTCAGAATAAATTTCGTTTATATCTGGACTTTCATGTATATTCCCATCAATTGAGTCTGTGTCAATGTGTAAAGTATTATCATTTTCGTCGTCAGTATTGTTAATATTTATATTATCGTCATTTACATTAATTTCATTAATTTGGATTCTAGATAATGCGTCGGCATTAGCATTTTTTGAACCCTTTTTATACAAAATAGTATAATCGAATTCTTCAAGCTTTAAACGCCATCTAGTTAATCTAGCATTAGGATCTTTAATTGAAAACAACCAATGAAGAGGTTTGTGATCTGTATATATGAAGAATTTTTTACCATATAAATATGGCCGAAAATATTTTGTGGCCCAAACTATACCAAGAAGTTCTCTTTCTATAGTGCTATAGTTTTGCTCTGCTTCATTTAAAGTTCGAGATGCATAAGACACTGGTTTATCTTGACCAACTACTCCTTGAGAAAGAACAGCGCCTAAAGCGAATTGACTGGCATCAGTTGTTAAGTTAAACGGACGTGAGAAATCAGGGTATTGCAAAATTGGCTCGTTTATTAGAAGTTCTTTACATGTTTCGAAACATTGGATATATTCTGGACTAAAATTAATTTTTGCTCCTTTTTTGAGACATAAAGTCATTGGTTTTGTTATTTTAGCAAAATCGGGAATAAATTTTCTATAATATCCCAGGAGACCCAAAAATCTTTTAATTTCCTTTGTTGATTTTGGAATAGGAAATTTTTTTATTGATATGATTTTATCAGGATTAGGTTTAATACCTTCTGGGGTTATAATATGCCCTAAATAAGCCGTTTCCTTTTTTAAAAATTCGGATTTATCTAGCTGTATTTTAAAATTTGCTTCACGGAGTCTTTGGAATACTTTACTTAGATTGACCAAATGTTCTTGTAATGAGGTAGAAAAAATAATGATATCGTCTAAGTAGACTAGACAAATTATATTTTGTAACCCTCTTAGAATATTGTCCATGACTCTTTGGAACGTGGCAGGCGCGTTTTTCAAACCAAAAGGCATCCTTAAAAATTCGTAATGACCATTTTCTACATTAAAAGCAGTTTTTTGAATACTATCTGGATGCATCTGAATTTGGTGGAACCCGCTAGCTAAGTCAATGGTAGAAAAATAATTACATCTACCGAGTTTATCCAGAACGTCTGATATATTTGGTATAGGATACCGGTCATCTATAGTTTTTTCGTTAACATGGCGATAGTCGACAACAATACGCCATTTCTTTTTGCCAGAAGCGTCAGCCTTTTTTGGGACGATCCAAATAGGTGATGACCAAGGTGAATTGCTTGGTCTTATAATATTTTGTTGAAGCATATTTTGAATTTGACTTTGAACTTCGGCTTTGTGTATGAAAGGGTAACGATAATTTTTCTTGTGAACAGGTATTTCGTTTGTAGTTATTATTTGGTGCTTAACTTGATTAGTAAATGATAATGAATTTTCACTAATATGGAATAAATCTGAATACTTTTTGCAGAGAGAAATTATCTCTGATTTTTCTTCAAAATTTAAATGATCGGTTCGAATTAAATTTTCAATATTTTGAATAGAATTAATTTTGTTTTCTTCACATTTAAAATGATAAAATTCAAAATTATTTTCAATCGGAATAGTTTTAATCGGATACAGTAAAGTAAAATTAGTATCATCTGTTGAGTTATTATGAATTTCAATATTTGCCCATCCCTCTGAAGAATTAGTTAAAATTTCTGGAATAAAACAATTTTGAATTGTCTGAGAAGGAATTAATATTTCGCCAGATTGAATAGTTACAGGTACCTTAATTTTTGAAATTGTTTTACCTGGAAGTAATTTTTCGACGAGTATTTTTGTATTTGTAGTAAAAAATTTGATAGGAATTTTTGTTTTTGGAGTTATTATTTGCAAATTTTTAAAATCTAGTTGAACATTAAGAGATCGAATAAGATCAATTCCGATCAGTCCATCAAAAACGTTGTGAAATTTATAAGAATAAAATTTGACTTTTATATCTTCATTAAATTCAGTGAAAATTGGAAAAGTTGCAGAAGTTGTATGTTTTGATGAAGCAAAAGATGTGGAAACAATAAAAGGATCTATAATTTTAAATTTAGAATAATATTTATTAATAATTTCTGGATCAAGAAAAGATTTAGTAGCACCAGTATCTATTAGTAATTTGAGAGGTGGATTATTTATTGTAATATATGGAAGTTGTCTTTTGTCGAAAGCATTGTTTAGCTCTATTATGTTCCCGATTGTTGAAATAGGCCGTTGATAAAATCCTGAGAATTATCTTCATTTAGGATTTCTGTATTTTCATATTCATAAGTATCGGAATTAATTTTATCAGAATTTTCAGTTTGGATGTCAGTATTATACATTTCTTCGGTCCTAAATCTTGAAGGAGAAGGTTTTTGAATAGCAGTAGATTGCCTAGTAGATATACTCATAGGAGTTTGTTTGTTTATATTTGAATTTTGAATTGATTTTCCGGAATATTTTGGTTTGCCGAAAACTTGTTCATGAGTAGGAAAATTTTGTGGTGGTGGTGACCAATTATTAGATGGGGGTGGATTAGATTGAACCTGGGAATTCTGCTGGAAAGAGTTATGTGGTATAAAATTATTATTTTGAGAGTTTGTAGAACTAAAATTTTGACGTGCACTTTGTCTCTGTTGTGAGTTATTAGAATTAACAAAATATCGTGGAGAATTATTAGGATTTTGAGAATTAGAAATATTAGAATTTTGAACAGTATTTGATGATGGTGTGCGTCTATTATTTGAAAAATTTCTTTTAGTCTGATTTGATTGTGAATTTTGAATATATCTAATACTATCCTCCTTTCTAATGAAATTTATAGCATCTAACAAAGTTTTAGGTTCTTTAGTTCGAACCATTATACCATACGGATTTTTCAAACCAGCTAAAAATACCACAAGAGCTTGACTGTTATACATCATCTGTTTGAATTTGCGGACATTCACATCGCTTTCATGAATAGCAAGATAATTTGAAATTGTACTTAATAATTTCCTTACTCTATCATAAAATTGATAGGGTGTTTCATTATAATCTTGTCTTAAGTTATTCAAATCAAAAGATAAACAATTTTCATTTCTTTGGTCACTAAAATTAAGAACCAATTCTTTTTTTATTTCCTCGATATTGGTAACACAGCTAATATTAATTACTTCTCTAGCTGGACCTTTTAATTTGCTGATAATAGTACGATAAATTACCACATTTTGGTAATTATTTGCGTTTTGAGTGTCATAAAAATGTAAAAGAATACTATTTACACTTTCCAAAAAAAAATTCAATTCGTTAACATTTCCATCAAATTCTGGAATTGTTTCTGCGTGTACTTTTAAAAAATTTGGAACTGCAGGTGTAGCCATTTCGTTGCTTTGAATTGTTTCTAATGAATTATTATTATTTTTTGAAATAGAAACTTGATTCAAATTATTGGTAATTGAACTTATATCTAACTCTAAATTTGTCTCACTTTCACTGAAGGATTGGGAGGGTTTAGAGGAGTCTGACATAAAGTAATAAAAGTATAATATAAATTTAATTGGTTACTCACAGAACGGCTGTCGTATTCATCGATTTCGGCTGCTTGTAATCTTAGATTTGTATTGGTTTTTTGTTGAATGTTGATTTCACTTGAATGTTGCTTCACTTCAATTTTAATTTTAAATGTCTTTTATTATTTTATTATTATTCTCGTTAACCGATATATTTATTAAATATTATTTTATAATTTATTTGTAACTATTTATTTTTATTATATTGTTGCTTAACTATCAAAATAGAAAAGTTATCTTCAATAGATTTCTTTGCAACAAGTATACCGACTGCGCCAATAATGTTCAACAACAAATTATTGTTGTTTTTCTTCATATATAAAAAGAAAGACGTATATATTTTATTTTTATAGTCACAAAAGAAACTTTATTTAATGTTTTTTAATTTTAAACTCTTTACAATATATTTAATTTTAATATTAATATATTTAATTTTTATATACTATAATTAGTTATTTGCAAAGACAAAATTATTTATTAATTTAGGTCTAACGATTTTGAATGATATGAACAGACTGAATTTAATTTATTAAAAATAAGTAAGGAATAATTATAGTCGACAATGAAAATTGTCGCCGTTTCATTTTCTCACGATTTTATATTTTAAAATTTAAATGTAATTGTATATTTTGTAGATTTTATATTTTAAACTTAAAGTATTAAATTGTAATTTTGTATTTTGTACAAATGCTAATTAATCATTTATTAAAATTTAAATTTGATATATGTGAGATAAAGAATATTTTTGAAATATAAAAGTAAAGTAATAAAAGTAAATGTAATATGTATATATATATGTATATATCAGGAGTGCTGATATAACTCGCGGTCATTTAAAGTGGTTATCAATTTTGTTTTCTTACAAAATTATAAAGAAAATTATTTCTAAAAGTTTATTAAAAATTATAAATTTTAAAAATTAATGTGTAAAAATATTAATGTGTAAAAATATTATTAAGTTAATCTTCTGTGTAAAAAAAAATTTGTTATTTGTAAAAATATTTGTAAAAAATATAGTAAAAAAAACAGTGTAAAAAAAAATTTTTTATTTGTAAAATATTTGTAAAAAATATAGTAAAAAAAAAAGTTTGAGTTTGTGTGGGTACATTATATATAAATTGCAACAAAAATTTATAAGTTTAACTACGCGGTCATTTAAAGTGGTTATCAATTTTGTTTTCTAACAAAATTATAAAGAAAATTATTTCTAAAAGTTTATTAAAAATTATAAATTTTAAAAATTAATGTGTAAAAATATTATTAAGTTAATCTTCTGTGTAAAAAAAAATTTGTTATTTGTAAAAATATTTGTAAAAAATATAGTAAAAAATACAGTGTAAAAAAAAATTTTTTATTTGTAAAATATTTGTAAAAAATATAGTAAAAAAAAAAGTTTGAGTTTGTGTGGGTACATTATATATAAATTGCAACAAAAATTTATAAGTTTAACTACGCGGTCATTTAAAGTGGTTATCAATTTTGTTTTCTAACAAAATTATAAAGAAAATTATTTCTAAAAGTTTATTAAAAATTATAAATTTTAAAAATTAATGTGTAAAAATATTATTAAGTTAATCTTCTGTGTAAAAAAAAATTTGTTATTTGTAAAAATATTTGTAAAAAATATAGAACATAATAAGGTTTGTAAAAATCCTAAAATTTTATGAATAAAAAAAATATATTTTTCGTGTTTTTGTAGTTTTTTTTTATTTCTAAAACTCGGAAAAAAATAACAAAAACAAATTTTCCCATATAAAAACTTTTTTTTTGTGTTAACCATATTAATTATTCTAATAAATGGCTAATTTTTTGACTAAAATATATATATTTTAAATATATTTTATTTGTATTTAAACGTGCTTCTTTTGTTATTATTATGTTCTTTTCTTATATTATTTATATTTTAAACGTGCTTCTTTTGTTTTGTGCCAATTTTTTATAAAAAATATAATTTTTGTTTTTTTTTTCCCAGTAAGTTTATACATAAACAAAACACAAAATACACAAATTTTCATGATTTTTTGTGTTGTGCATGTAATAACTGCAATAGAAATTTAGTTTCCAGTTCCGCGTTCATCTAAAACGGAATTTTTTTTTATAATTGCAAAATATAAAATTGTTTGTGTAAAAATAAATTTGATGTGTACAAATAAAGACTATAAACATTAAAATTATTTGAACAAAAATTATACAATAATTATAAAAAAAATATATATGTATAAAAATTAAAAAAACTATAATTTTTATAATTTCAATATAAAACTCAACAAAGTCGAATCTTTTCGGACATATTTTTTTTTACAATCGTAAAACTATTTTTTGTGTTATTGTTTAATTTTTAAATAAATAATAATAAATAAATAATTGTTTAATTTTTAAGTATCATGGACTCTGCAATTCTTGTAAATGCCAATGAAATCGACAATTTGGACGTATTAAATCTCTTAATTTCTTGGGGATTTTCTGAAGTCGCAGATTATTTCGCTGGTAAATATATACATATATAATTTTCATAAATAATTTTTTTTTCAATTTTTTCTAACTTAGGAAAAGGTATAGATTTAGAGGCTTTAAAATTATTTACTCCTGATGATCTCAACCGGTTAATTCCAGACACTCAATTCGGACTCAGGGTCAAATTTAGGAAAAAATTGGATGAATGGCGTTTAGAAAATGTAAGTACATTTTCAAAACCTTTTTTTTATTATTAAATATATTTTAAAAATTTTTTAAAATATTTTTCGTTAATTTCAAGGCATTTAATGATGGAAATACTACAACTACACTAACAGATACTATAAGTTGCACTAGTATACAAAGTTGGCCTTTCATTGATATAGATTCTGGAAAATCATGTGCAGTATTTACGAAAGCTCTGGTAAAATAAATTAATTTTAAAATAATTCGTTTCTAATTCTAATAAATTAATTTTTTTAAAGAATTTGTCAACTATATTAGATACTAGTTTACCAGGAAAGGATATAGTAGAATATTATTTAACGAATAAACATCTCACCAAGGCTCATAGAAATACGCTAACATCACTTATTTGCGAATTTTGGTTGAATTCTTCTTATCAGCCTAACTCTACAGACTATATCGATGCAGCTAATCAAATTCAAAAATGATTTCCATCTGAAACTGAGGTAATGATGATTTACAATATTTTTTCAAATAAAATTTTATTATGAAAATTTCCTAGGATACATATCTGGGCACAAAAACAACAAGAGGAAAATTGACGCAAAAATACTACAGCCTTTCACAAAAATTTAAAGAATCAGGATTCTTAAAAAATAAACGCACATCACTTAAGCGTTCTTTGGACCAAAAAAGTGAAGATTTAAACAAGGATATAGAGCAAGGTAATGACATTGGATTTGTGTATATTATAATATGTACATTCATGTTTTTTTTAAACATTTATATTTAATATATTTTATCATTTTTGTAGATGATATGGTATTTAAAAAACTAACTGATGAAATCGAGTGGTTGAAAAACAACAACAGCCCTGAAGTAATTGTTCTTGAAAAATGGGATAAAACTTTTGAATGTCGTAAAATTCAAATACAAAATGAGTTAGATATTTTTCGACAATGGCCTATATTAAAACAAAAAATTGGAAGCACTTTGGTATATATTTTCTAATTATTGGATATTTTTTAAATTAAAATTAAATATTTTTAGATTGAAATTGATTTTAATAAATTATATCCGAATAAGAATGGATTACTATTTTCAAAATGGGAAGAATATTGCAAAAAGATAAAAAAAATATATAAAATAGAAATAAAAGACCAGAAAAATAAAGAATTATTAAAGGATTTAGAAAAAAATATAAGTGAAGGTATGTTTTCAACTTACATATATTAATTGTAAATATTGAAGTCAATTTTTTTTTATTACAGATTATAAAAATTATTTATCGTTAACATTGTTAAATGCCATATTGATCCCCCAAATTATTCACAAAAAGGGGAAGGAAAATAAGAAAAAAATCTGGAAGCCATCAATTTTAGATGCACAAAATTCTTTTGCTTTTCATGTAGAGGTAAATTCTTCTATAAAATTAAATAACTAAATAACATTATTTATTTTACAGGATTTAAAAAATATTCCATCAATTATAGATAAACGGAAAGAAGAATCCGAAAATTCCTGTTGTTTTATTCAACCATTTATTTTAATGGTAGGCGTATCTATATCAACAGCCAGTCGTTTTTACATATTTTTCAATGATGTGTTATATAAAGCTGAAAGTTTCTTAAAGGCTGTATCTATCTCTTTTCAAATGCATTATGTGCTTAACATAGAATTAGGGTTGCCAGGTGAAACCTTAAAGAATACCGGACAAAATTTTAAAATGAACCTTAGACTATACTATTTTTAAATGAAACTAAATTTTAAAATAAAAATATGATATTTTTATTATTTTTTATATTTTTCATTCTGTGAAGTAGCTTTTAGCAGTTTTTTATTTTTAGAAAATATTTCTTTTACATTTTGGCATGTATAAGGAATATTAAAGAAGATACAAAGTTCGCTTTTTACTAAATTCAACGACATCCGATTACGTTCGTTTGTCCATAGATTGCCCATCACACTAAAAATTCTTTCAACATTCGCATTCGAAACTGGAATCGAAAAGACGAACTGAGCTATTTTCAATAAATTTGGTGCTGACTCTTTTTGAAAGAAATAATTCCACTTTTCGAGAGAAGATGTTCCTTCAAGTGTCTCCATTACCGAATTCAATGCACATATTTCGGAGTGTAAACAGTCTGGTGGAACTTCATCCTTCAATGGCGACAACATCCAAATTTTCAAAATTTCATCCAGACTTATAGATTTTTTACCGTCTGCAAGGCTCATTGCTTGAAAGTGCATATAAGGAGAATTCTGGAAATCAAACCATTTTTCCAAATATTTCAATGCTCTAGCATATACATTTAAAGCTTCTTTTTTAAATTTATTCACCTGACATGGATCTAAATAGTTTTTCATCATGGCAAATTTTACTTTCATGCCAAAAAATTCGGTGTCCATGTTATTTTTCAACGATTCTCGAAATTTTACCAATATTAAATAAAGATCACATGCCAGAGTTGTACGAGTTTCTAGAATTAGTAAATTTTTTTGAAAAGAAGACATAAATGAGTGAACGAAATAGATATAAATTTCGGAAATTGTAGGTTCATCTACTGGCGACATTTCATTTTCTTGATCAGATATCATTGTCCATATTGGTCTTGGACATTCGTCTTCACCTAAAGCTAAAAAATAATATTTGAGCGGCTGCCAGCTTAGTAACAAGCGATCAACTGCTTTAAATAAAGATAGCCATCTAGTAGGACTATGTCGAACCACTTCATGAAATTCTGATTCGTAAAACTCATAACATTCTTTCAAATTTGCTCGCTTTTTGGCTGAATTAGAAAACTCAGCAAACATTTTTAATATAACGTTTTCAATGTCGAAGGATAATAATTTCACACTAGCGTTATCAGCTCCATATGCAGTTACATTGTTCCAAATTAATCCGTTGTCATTTAATACTCGACAGAGTTGATTTTTAATCGATCTTGAATCTTCGAAAGCATCTTCATAAAAATCTAATATTTTAAAACTCAATCCATTCTGTAGAGAATAAAATTGAACTGCTACAGGAAATAGCTTACGATTACCTTTATTCGACGCGTCAGTAGAAATAGAAAATGGTACGTTGTTTTTCAAATCTTCTATCACCAGTTCAATTGAAAAAGGGTACAAAACATTTTGCACAACTGCCGAAGCTTTAGTACGTCCAGCTGTAACATTTTTAGCAATTTGAGAATCCGAAAATGCCTGTTTTATAATTTTAATTCCGCATTCCTGAGCCAAGTATGATAAATGGTGCTTTACACCATGATAAATATGCAACAATTCAGCAATAGCTACTGCATCGTTTTGGGAATTATCTTTCGGTGAAAAGAAAGATTTTAATCTTTGAGAAGTAGCTGCAGCAGTTTCAGCTTCAATATGTTTTTTTGAGTTTGCGTGTTGAGTTAGAGCTTTAATGCCATCATATATAACAGTAAACGTTATATTACAGTTTGCATCTTGCTTTGTTGTTGGATTTTTCATTTCCAACATAGCCTTCGCTGACCCAAGTATATATTTTTTGCCAATCTGCATTGTAATTGCACTTCCTTCTCTTTGTTGTGGAACCACCTTCTACCTCACTCATTTCTTAGCTAGAATTACTTTAACTTAATTTAAAATTATTTGGCTATTAAAGTTATACAGACCTAGTTGATTGATACAAAAAAACAAATTTAATATTTAATTTTTCACTTAATAATTCAAACTTTAAATACTTTAGATTAATTTATGACTTTACTACACCAGCAGAAAACTTTAAATAATACTTTAATATTTTGCATTTCCTATTAAACTACAATTTTTACAAAATAAAATTTTCTATAGCCTACTGCGGTATAAAAAATTTGAATTTCAAAATTTTCAAAGCGTTAGGAGAAATACCGGACAAATGTACGTCCGGTCCATCTAATTTTTTCCCACCGGACAAGTAGTTGAATTAACGGACTGTCCGGTTCAAAACCGGATACCTGGCAACCGTACATAGAATATGCAAAGGAATGCCAGCAAATGTGGCTTTTTATTCAACAACATTTTTATGAACTTCCAATTTCGGATGTCAAGAAAACGTCAGGTGTGATAACTTTAATTAATCAATTTAAATAATTTATAAGTATTTTGACTTATATTATATATTCCAATATGACAAAGTGTTTCTTATGCCATAAAACTTTTTTTCTAATTGATGGTTACATCAAACATTTAAAAATATTCCATAAATTAACAAGAACTTCAGTATTTAGATGTTCACATTGTACACAAAAATTTCAATCATTATATTCATTTAAAAGACACTTAAATAGGACACATTACTCTGAATTTAATAACGTTTCTGATCATAATGAAAATATTTTATTTAACATTGAAAATAATGTTCTACTTTTATCTAGTACGAAAAATTATATTTCTAATGCTAGTAGTTCTGAAAATATAAATAATAACTCAAATGGCTCTTTTATTAATAATTTAGATGTGTTTGAAAAAGAAATAATAAAATTCGCTATAAAATATTATGGTAAAATAGATATGTCAAGAAAAATGGCTTGTGAAATAATTTGTGATGTAAAAAATGTAATACTTATTCCTATAATTAATTTCATAAAACAACAATTCCAAAATTTATTAAGTAAAGAATTGATAGAAGATAATTTTAAAAATATTTTTAATTCAGTGCAAAAAATTTTTCATTTAATTGATACTGAATATAATTTTAAAAATTATCTCCACAAAATTAATTTGTTTAAAGAACCTGAACTTTTTTTGATTGATAATTCAATGACAATATATAACACAAATAATTATAAAATTCAAGGAACATTATTGCCACTAAAAGAAAATTTAAAATTGTTTTTTGAATTACCAAATGTTTTTAATTCTATGATTCAAAATTTGAAATGCGTTGACTATCAAATTTCTAATATTATTCATGGTGAAATTTGGAAGAAAAAGTCTGCCAAATTTGCAGATAAAACAATTATTCCGTACATATTATATCAAGATGAGTTTGAAGTGAATAATCCTCTTGGATCAAAACGAGGAATACATAAAATTAGTGCCTTTTACTTGTCATTTCCACTTCTCAACGATGATGAAATTTCAAAATTAGAAAATATTTTTCCCTGCTGCTTAACTAAAAGCTCGTCCTTACCATTAGGACTACAAACAAATTTTAATTATTTAATATCCCAATTGAAAGATTTAGAAGAAAATGGACTAGAAGTTCACGTGAATAATAAAATTGTGAAAGTGTATTTCATTTTATCTGCCATTACTGGCGATAATTTAGGTCTAAATAGTATATTAGGATTTACTAAATGTTTTCAGGCTAATTATTTTTGTCGCATGTGTAAAATGCATAAAAACAATACCAAATCACGAATAGTTGAAGATCCAAATCTCTTAAGAAATACAGATAATTATTTAAACGATGTTGAAATGAATGATGTTTCAACTACAGGCATTAAAGAACTTTGTCCCTTTAATAAGATCAATAGTTTTTTCGTAACTGATAACTTTATTATCGACATCATGCACGATATATTTGAGGGAATATGTCATGTTGAAATTTCTGAAATTTTAGACTATTTAATATTCAATAAAAAATATTTTTCCTTAATTGATTTAAATATCAGAAAAAGAAATTTCATTCATAATAAGTCAGACGAAAGCAATTTGTGTAACGATGTTTTACAAATCCATGTGAAAAACAAAAATCTCAAAATGTCTGCTTCTGAAATTCAGTGCTTCATTCATTACATTCCTTTCTATGTTGGAGACTTTGTTCCCCGTAATGATCCAATCTGGAATTTTTTAATATTACTTTTACAATTAATAGACTTTTGTATGAAGGCATCTTTTGATGACAATAATATATCTGAATTGAAATTATTAATAGAAAATCATCATAAGAAATATTTGAAGCTATTCAACTCATCGTTATTACCAAAACACCATTTTATGACACATTACCCTACTGTAATAAAAAATATGGGCCCCCTCAAAAAATTATGGTGCATGAGATTTGAGGCAAAACATAAACAACTTAAGAGATATGCAATAACTATTACTTCACGAAAAAATATATGTCTTAGTTTAGCCACAAAATTACAATTTTCGATGGCATCTACCATTTTAAATAGAAATATTATTCACCATTATAAAATAGGATCAGGAGAACTTAAAAACATTTCAAATATTTTAACTGAAAATTCCCTCATTGGTGATGAAAATTTAACTGAAATATTTTGTAGTACCGAGGTTTTTATTTATAATACTTTATATAAATTTAATGATGTAATTGTAATCGAAAAAACAGGACTTTTTTCATTTTTTTCTATTATTTGTACAGTCCAAACATCTAAAAATGAGTTATTTGTAGTTGCAAAAAAAATAAAAATAGATAAATATGATACTCATTATGATTCGTATATTGTAAAAGAAATTAGTAACCAACATGAAGTTTTCTCAATAAAAACAATAAATTACCCACCAATTAATATTTTAAATATTAACAAAAAATTTCAAATACTCAAGCCAAAACCAGCATTCTTTTAAAATGATATATAATGATTGTCATAATCGTTTAATTTTTTAATAATAAAAAATAATATTTAAACTGTTCTAGTTTGTGATTTGATAAAAATAAGTATGAATGTATATTATATATTTTACTGCAATTAATAAAGAAAAATATTAACACATATTATATATTATTATTTGAATATAAAATATGTTTGTGATAATATTTTTAATTTTTATAAAATAAAAAATATTGTAAGTTTTCAATTTTGTAATTTGATAAATTGAAAAAATAATAATATATATTATACTGTAACTAATAAAAAAATATTAATAGAATATAGAATATGTTTGTCATAATATTTTTAATTTTCTTAAAATAAAAAATATTTTAAGTTTTCTCTTTTGTTATTTGATAAATAGTTTTTTGTAATGTATAATACTGAAATAAAAAAATTAGTAATATGTTTGTCAGAATATTTTTAGTTTTTTTATATTTAAAAATATTTTAAGTTTTTTATTTTTAATAGAAATAGAATAATAAAAATATTGAGGTACGTATGTAATATACTAAATAAAAAAGGAGTAAATAAAAAATATTTTTCTTTTAAGTTTTCTTGTTTGCGTTTTTATGTTTTTTCAGGTTTTTGTGGCTATACCGTATATATATATATATATATATATATATATATATATATATATATATATATATATATATATATATATATATATATATATATATATATATATATATATATATATATATATATATGTATATAAATATATGTGGAGATGTCAATTAATACTTTTAATAGGTTTATTTAAAAATATTTAATTGGTTTAGTTAATTAATATACAAATATATAATTGGTTCTTAAATTTTTTTAAACAAATCATCTAATAGACTATTCGAAACAATTACTAAACCTTAAACAAATTAATCATTTATCGTAGATGTTTCATGTAAGAATTTTATTTAATTCAACCGCGCAAACATGGAAAACAAACATAAATAATATTCTTTGATTCAACGACACTACATAAAAAGAAACACCTAAAAATATATGGAAGAACCACTTCACTTTAATTTTTTCATATACTAGATTTCTTTGATTCACCCAAAAAGAGTGAAATATTTGTAGGACTTTGTAATTGATTCGCCTAAACATATTGTATGTGTCAATTATAGTATTCTCTGAATTATTTAAATTTAGTTACTAAATCAACTATTTTTATTAGTGTAATTATATATTTGAATTTATTTGAAGCAACAATACTATTTATATGGCTAACTATTAAATAAAATTTTTAGTTGAATCAATTACTTTTTAAATGAAAAATCTAATTTTTTTTTTCTGTGTAATGTATATAACGGTACCCATCAACGTCCTTACCCAAATATGGCCATACAAAATTATATTATTGAAAAACAAGAAAACTATAAGGTTACTTTTTAATTTTTTTTAATTTAAAATAAACATTTAAGATTATATTTGATCCTGTGGTTTCAATATTGCTAACGAATAAAGGTAAAAAAATCCTTATTTGTGTTAAGAGCTCTGAGTTTTTAAGTTGAATTTGCTTCTGTTAATAGTTTTCTTAAGAACAGGTAAGAATTTGATTCTTTGTTTAAAAACTAATTTATACTACTAATTAGTTAAAAAATGGTTTGATAATGATAGGATCAATAATATCACTAAAGTAAACGAAATTTTAAATTTAATAAAAAAACGGCTGTTATTAATCAATTAGCTTTAATCATACTATACAAACTAAACCTAATTAAGGAAGAATTAATAAATGTACGATATGCTATTCATTGGGCAAAATCAGGAATTCTAAATACAATGATGTTATCAAAATCAGAAATCAAAATGGCAACTGATATTTTAGATAGAGAAAAACTTCCCTACAGTACACCAGAAGAAGCTTTAGATTTTGCTAATATTAAAATAATTACAAATTGTTCGATTCTTTTCTATATTGTCAATATTCCAATAACAACTGAAATTTGTTTTGAAAAATTGTTAATAAAACCAATTAAGAGAAATAATGTAATTAACGAAATTGTTTATAATAATATTATTTTAAAAAGTAAAGATCAAATGTTTGCTATTAAAAAAGATTGTAAAACCTTTAATTCATTATCCATTTGTAATAAAAATTATATTTTTGATATAAGTAATTCTACTTGCATACCAAATCTTTTGCGCAGCCTAAATTCTACATGTAATAAAATAAATAATCAGCACATACCAACCATAGACGAATTAGCAGAAGGAATATTGTTACTTAATCAATTCAATGGTACCGTAAAATTTGATAATGTTTCACACCATCTCAATGGAATATTTTTGATAAAATTTCATAACGTAACAATTAATGTTCAAGACAGATCCATTTATTTCAAAGGAATTAAAAACATTTCAAGCTCTACCGCCTATTCTACAACCAACCCCACAGGAGAACCAGTATCGTGAACTTCTGTCACTGGAAATGATGAAGGAGATCCAAATTAATAATACCGTTCAATTCGATTTGTTGCACAGAGAAACATTAACCCATCAACCAGTTACATATGGATTAGTATTAGTACTATTAATCCTACTGATTACCATGTGCATATTTAAATTAAAAAACAGAAAAAACTCTATAAAAATAAATGTTGAAAAAGGTAGTATACAGAAGAAATACTTATAGAAATGACCGAAATGAAAAGAAAAGATTTAAATCAAGAAGGGTTCACCTTTCCAAAACAGAATTTTACACAAAATTTTATTGCGAATACAATACCACCTATAATAGTATCCAGATCTAAATTTTACGAAGTATAATGTTTCACACATTTTCTTTAACCCTACAAATGAGGACATTAGTATTTAAAAGCGGAAGAGTTAACTATAGTAATATTTTAATTCATATCGGCTTCAATTTCCTAAATAAAATAATTCTTTTCAACATATTTTAAATAAATCTAAAATTATTCCCACACATTAAATGTATTATTATCTAAACGTTCTCAAGAGTTTTCTGCTGACATTCCGGCATGTGCAAGTAGAATAATTATTATTAAGTAGAATTATTATTCGACCTAACCTTTGCAATTAGTGTTTAAGATTTACACACCCAGTATATACATAAAAAACTTATTTAAAACATAAAATTAACTTATATAATGGAAACATTATGTTATACAGTATATACCTTTGATATTTTACATTATTAAAGACAGCAGATGCCAACTTGTCAATTAATTTAAATTAATTGACAAGTTGGCGTATAAGACCTCATCTACAATTGTAACGCATCTTTAATAACATGTTATTAGAAGTACAGGTAACCCTCCTACAAGTACAAATACTTCTATAACGCGTTTTCGCTACAACGCGGCTAGCAATATGCGGAAATGTTCCTACAACACGGTACTCCTACAACGCGATTTTCATGTAAATTTTTTTATAATGCAATTTTATTTAAGAAAAAGGGTTTTCCCCGTAAATAAAATTTCAGAAAATGGGGTTTTTATTTATTAAATTTTTCAAAATATTAAGTAGATAAGTAAATTTGAAATTCCATTTTTATTTTATTTTGTTTTGTTTTTGTTTCAATAAATGAGGTATGTTGAAATTATGTTGTTTTGACTCAATAAATAATTACAAAAATTTAGTAAGTATATATAAATACAAAAATTTATTAAGTACAAAAAACCAATTTTCACTTTGGAACCAAACTCGGATTTTTGTATGAAGTTAATGCCTCCTACAACGCGATTTCTTACAACGCGCAATTTCTTAGGAACCTATTAACCGCGTTGTAGGAGGGTTACCTCTATGTATTTCTTTGTTATTTGAAAAACCTAATATGTGAGAAAACTTCATTTAACGTTATGATCCTTCATTATGTAACACCAATTTTCTATAACCGGATCACAACATTTTCAGCAGACTTATTTGTTTATTAAAACATATTATAGAAACACCCAGTATATACATAAAAAACTTATTTGTTTAATAAAACACATTATGGTCACCCAGTATATACATAAAAAAATGCATTTTTCTAAAATATTTTTTGTTTCCTTAATAATTCAAAAAATACAGAGGCTAAAATAAAAAATATTCAATATGTAAAATTTTATTATCATCATCAAGGAATTGAAATGTAAATATATAACTATTTACAAATTTTTAAAAGATTTTCTTAAATAAACATATTTACGATGAACGCCTCGATTAAGTAACGCTTTCCATATAAAATAATGTTCAACCGAATCAAAAGGTTTAGCAAAATCTAAAAAGGATTTATTGCTTGTAAGTAATCCATTGTAGCAAAGCCTGGACGAAACCCTGCTTGTTCAATAGGTTGATTTGCATCTAGCTATTAACTTATTCGTTTATAAATACACTTCGCGAATAGCTTATATATTTCAGATATTAAGCTTATTGGTCTGTAATGTAATTGTCAATATCATATTTATTTCCTATTTTGTGTAATAAAATTATATATCCTGTTGCCCATTGTTCGGGTATATCTTCAGTGTTGATGATCTAATTAAATAATTTTTGGATCCAATTTATTAGAGGTTTTCCGCCGTATTTTACAGTTTCTGCACATATTTCATCACTTCCTGACCGCTTTTCATTTTTTAAATCGTGTATAACAGCTTCAATTTCATTTTATATTAAATTTGGTATAATTTCATCATCATTAGTATTTAGATGTAAATTTTGTTGTTCTGACATTGTTATCGTCGTAGCGTATAATTCAGTATAAAACATAGAGGCATAGGCGCCCGCAAGATTTTTTCCAGAGAAGGGCAAAACAAAATTTATTAATAACTAAAAAAAAACTTTATAAAAGGAATTAATATATTTATTCAGTTTCCTTAAACAATAAAAAACATTATAAAACAATTAATAATTTAAATTGGTGGTTTTTAGTATATAAATTTTCTTCAAAGTGTCCTGTTGACAACAAACACAAATTACTCAGAAAACAGAAATTGCAACCTCCTCTTCTCTAACCCAAAACGATTAAGAAAGTTTATAAAGTATTGTTCTTGCATTTCTTCTATTATATGACGATGGACACTCATCATACAAAGGCCATCTAGTCTATTCTCAACCATAGTTAATCGCAACCAGTTTTTAACCCTGCGTAGAGTACTAAATGACCTCTCTACTGTACAAGACGTAGTTGGAAGTTTCAGTGCAAGAATAATTGCCAAAAATACAGAAGGATAAAATACAGAAGAATGCTGTATTAAATCGAAGAAGCTAAGCTTTCAATTTCGTTTATTGGTTTATCGTTCCAATAAGAAAACCAAACTGTAGCATCTGTTTCGAAATTTTCCAAAAACCAGCCATACTTATTTTGAATGTTTTTTTATTGTGTCTTCGTATTCTGCTTTGGCTAATTGACGCATATTATTAGGATGTAGCTGAAAAAGTAAATAAGCCGACTCATTCTCATCAGAAAATCTTTCACGTAAAGAAATTATTAAAGAATCCAGGTACGGAATGAAAACAGATCTTTTATAATACGATTCGGGTGAATCAAAAGGTACATTTGATCAATTTTTTTTTGGGTTTTAGCTAGACGAGGTAACTTTATATTAATATTTATTTGTTGAACTTTTTTCTCAACAATTTGCGTGACACAATTAAAATGTTCTTCGGCATTTTCTCGGTGATCTTGAAAAATTGTCTTGATCATGTTTTGTTTTTTAACGGAGAATAGGTTTTCCTCCGTTCCTTGAAGAAAATTAACAACAGGTTCGAGTAAAGCTGAGTACTGTGCTATAACATGCAAACAAAGTACTGTCCTAAGAATTCTTCTCTCAAGTAATAACTAGTGGTATTTTTGTCGACAAATCGTGTTGCAATTGATAATTGCTCAACTCCCGATATATCAGCTGACTCATCAGCGATGACCGAGTAAAAAGCACTACTGTTTATAGCTTGCATAATATGCTGTCTTAAAATATCACCACAAATATTAATTATTTCATTTTGCGTTCTGTGCGATATGTATTTTGCGTTTTGTACAGATGTTTCCAGATGATTTTTTAAAATCGTGTCACCTGCATCAATGCGGAAATCTAACAAATTTTTGAAGACGCTGTGCTTATTAACTTTACCTCTTACAGGAAGGCCATGTGTTCCACAAAATACCAAAGTTTTGATGATTGGTAATAAGTTTTGCCTATTAGATTCAATAACGTTACGTATAGATGAATCAATTTGTTCAACTACATTCAGTTGTTGGCGTTGCATTATTTGAACAAAATTACTTGCACTTGATGATGACTCACAATGCCATTTCGATGTTATATGATTTTTAATGCTGGCATGGAAATCTTTGTATTTGGTAAATTCTTTTACGATAAACCTACTTTGAAACCCTCTATGAACGTGCGGTTTAAATAAAACACGTGACCGGCATAATATTCCTTTTTTTCTCTGTGAATATGAAATGCAAGGTTACTCACTTAACCACTGATGACGAAAAGTACGCGGCCCAGAAGAGTCATTCTTAAATTCATAATTTTTGTTTGGTACCCAAAGCTGAGTGAATGCGTTGAATCGAGTTTCGCTTGATAAAATAATATCCGTTTCGAAGAAATTTCTTATGTCATAAATATGGAAGGCATTCCCACAATCTTGAGGAAGTGATTCATTATGACTGTTATCTGTCGATTGTTCTTTTGATTCTTCAGAAATAACTGTTAAAGAACTTTGGCCTTGTGATTCCTCTAACCGCGGCTTCTTAAAGAAGTTACGAATATCCATTATGAAGGATTAAAATTTTGTATTACAAATAACTGAAAACAAAGATAGAACTAGTTTATAAAGATAGAACTCATTATCAAAATATCGATAAATAATTGCAAAAGCTTATAAAAAAATTTACAGAATATTCACTGAAAATTTTTAAATTACAATAAAATAAAATCATTGAAGTCATTCATATTTTTTTCATATAAAAAAATTTAATTGAAATAAAAAATGTTTTTTGCCTTATTTTCTGCATGAAAAAAAACATTGTTTTTTTCTGTGCATTTGAAATGCTAAAAAATATAATGTTGAGATACTATGAGTTCTATTACCTATAAATGAAATATTATATAAAAATATTAAAACAGAAATATATTTACTTACCTGGGTTTTCGGTATTATTTAAATCGGTATCAAGAATTTTCACTGATTTTAAGAATAAAATAGATCAAGTGTATACCAATACCGTAGAACATAATAGGTATATTCAAAAACAATTATTAAAATAATAAATTATAAATGCAATTGTTTTGTGTTCAAACTACACCAATTGTGTTCACAATGAAATACCCTACCACTCCAAAATCATATTCAGAATCAGAATAGTTTTTCCAGAGCCTACTATTCTAAAATTAGGTTCTAGCTAGGCTATTCAAAACTAAAAGAAGAACAAAAACATTTGGTTTTCAAAAAAGCACTGGGAGTAATGGTTTTTCTTTTGCTACGTTCTTCTTATGAAGAAAATTTATCGTTTTTAGCGATTTCTCAAGAATTAAACTAGTGAAAAACGATTTTTCACACAGTAAGTATTATAACGTCAAGTGGTTCATAGAATATACATTTTCTAAGTTCTATACATAATTTTAAATTTGTAAAAAGAATAAAATTTAAAACTAACTTTTTTATAAATTAGCTTACAATCATAAGAAGTTCTAATAATTAATTCAAACATTCATATAAATCGTATATGTACTATTGAAATATTTAAAAGTAAAAATTAACAAAGATACTGTCTATTCTATAACATTGAGTAACATTTTGTATAAAGAGACTAGTTTCAAGAATAAATTTTTTTTATGTTTCATATATGAAAATATGATTGTACACCCATCGCTCGAATTACACGGTAGATACGTGCCATGAAAATCCGTCTAAATTGAAACCGTGTAAAACAAGATGGATATGAAAAAAGGCGATTGGTTCCAATTTCCTATAGACCGTGCAAATCGAAACAAGGAATACGAAGAAAAGTGATAGATATGTTCATAATAACCGTGTAAAGCGAGGCAAATATTTAATGAAAAAAACGGTGATTGGTTCTATATAAATTGATTTATTAAAATTTAATCAAACACATAAAATAAAAATATTTCATACGAAATAAAAACAACATCAGTCCATTTAATAAAATTATAAACATAAAATAATACTATTGTTAAAAAAAAATAAATAAATTCATTTAATAAAATTATAAACATATAAACTGAAGAAATAAAAAAAAAACAAAAATAAATTAACAATATTCCATAATAAAAAATAAATTCAACTCGTGAAGTGGCAATGGCAAAAAAGTTTAAGGTTCGATTTTTCTTTGGTTGTGGTATAATATCACTATCAGAATCTGTAATTGAAATTTCATCAATCGAACTACTGGCGTTATTTTCGAAATGATTAATGTTACTGGATTTAGTTTTAGTTATGAAATCAACATTTGCTTGCTTTGGTGGATATCTTTATATATACCTTTGTTTACATTTTCTCTTGTTTACATTTAAATTAACTTTGACGGTTGTGACGTCAAAGTTAATTTAAAGGAGTGCGGTCAATATAACGAGTTTATATGTGCGGTCAATAACACGAAATGAGTGCGTTCAATCATTAAAAAAAAATTTTTTTTTGCTTATTTAGAAACCGTGTAAAAGCGAAACCGTGTAAATCGAGTACCGTGCAAATTGAGAGATGGGTGTATTATGAAGAATGAAAAAGAGCGATATGAAAACGTTAGAACAAAAGATCATAGTATGAAAATAATTCTTGAAAAATATTAATTCACAAAGCTTGTTTATTTCAAAAAGCTTTTTCATTTCGCTCTTTTTCATTCGTAATAACATCATATTTTCATATGTGAAAAATATAAAATATTCTTATTCTTGAAAGTCTCTCTTTCTATAAAATATGACTGTAAAATAATAGGTTTCAAGAATTAAGAACAGAGAGTTATGTCCATAACCTTTGTTTTGTATGTTTTTTTAAAAAACTAAATACATATACAGTCATGGTCATAGAAATAGATCCACCAAGTAGTGTAGAATAAAAACTTAAATTTTTTCTAAGAATTTCAATAAAATCAATAAAAATTCAGAATTAAAAATAATATAATTTATCTCAAATAAGAAATATTATTATTTAGGTAATAGAATTTTAAAAAGATTCATAAATTAGAAACTATGTAGTCAGAATCCAGTTGGTCTCAAAAATAGATCTATCACAAAAAATTAATAATTAATTACACTATTTTTACATTAAATATTAAAATAAAATTAGGATTTGATATCATAACCCTTATTTTGATAACAGCTTGAATTCTTCGTGTCATTGATGAAACTAATGGCTGACTGCGCTTCGCAGAGATCATTTTCCACTCCTCCTGAATTATCTGCCATATATGGTGATTATTTTTTGTCTTATGTTTCCCAAGCACCTTCTTTAAAGCATTCCATAGATTTTATATATGGTTAAGGTCCGGCGATTGGGATGGCTAGGCCATAAAGCGAATAATAAGATCCACGATAAATGTTTTAGATAAGTGCGAGGTGTGTTTCGGATCATTGTCCTGTTGGAATGTCCATAATAATGTCATTTCATATTTCGCAAATGTCAGCATAACTGTTTCCAGAATGTTGACATACTGTATTTGAACCATATTTTCTCTGACCAAAGAGATTGCGCCAACACCGGACCAAGAAAAACATCCCCAGAATTTCATGTTTCCACCATGTTATAGACTTTTTTCTGTATGTTTCGGTGTTCGGTGGTAGTGTTACATAGATGGTACCATCAGAATCAAACAAATTAATTTTAGTTTCATCGCTCCAGAGGATATTTCGCCATTTTTTAATACTATCTTCACCGTTCCAATTCAAGTGTTTATTAGCAAAGCTAACATTAGCCGATCTTAGCATTAACATTAGAATTAGCAGGTCTGACATTATCTGCCATATATGGTGATGATTTTTTGTCTTAGCAGGTCTGAGCAAAGCAACATTTCGAGCTACGATGTCATTAATATTACACTTTTGTAACCTTCTTCGAATCGTTCGTGCACGTACATCAAGATCCACTTAGTTTTTTATGTCTTTGGACGCTTTAAATGGATCTGCCTCCGATATTCTGGAGTCTCAATTATAAAAATTTGTGTTGTAAAATTATAAAATAATTAATTGAATTAGTTGCACTAAATCATGGAATACTACTATGCATCTATTTCACTGACCAGCTAAAAAGGCTTGTTCAATATAAATAACTGACCCTTTACAATTGTGGTCCAGATACTATTATTTTTTTTATTAGATTCTTGTACTAGATATATATGAGTACTATTGATACTTACTACTTGTTTAGTACTAAATTACATATAAATGAGTTATTAATGTTATTAATGGTGGGTACTGCTGGTGGCTCCTGATGGTGGGTTGTGGTTGTAAGCGTTAGTAGGTTAGTAGGGATGGTAGGTGCTGACGGTGTGTGTCCATAGTAGGTTGATTGTGTATAAATATATATTTTTTGTGAGTCGTATGGTGGATGTTGATGATGGTGTTCGCTGATGGTGATGGTGGGTGGTGAGGATGGGTCGTGATAGTTGGTAGTTTTGGTGCTTCGTAAAAATGCCAAAAGCCATAAAAAGAGCGGCCGTATAGCCAGGTATGAGTTTATATGTATAAATATTTATACAGTCAAAATTATACAGTCTAATATATGTATATACTGTATAATACAGTATATATATTAGACTGTATAATTAATATGTATACAGTCAAAATTATACAGTCTATTACAAAATTTCTGTATAATATTTATAAAGTCAAAATTATACAATCTATTACAAAATTTCAAGGAGCTAAAAATTAGTTTTGTTATAGACGGATTTCGCTTTAGAGGAAATTAAGAAATAACAAGTTTAAAATTGCTAAATAATATATTTATTATTATTAACAATGCATAGCAACGTAAATGAAATTGAAAAACGATTATTTTTTAAGAAAATTCTTTAAATTGGAAAAATTAACAAATATTTCTTTTGAAACGTTTTCAGTAAAACAAAGCTTTTCATAAATAAGATTTAAAGCAGATTCGGTCTCTTTTTGGGATAGTATTTGTGGAAGTGAATCATCTATTATGAATCATCACATTGTAACTCCTGGGAATATTTTGCGGGTGAACAGGACAGTTAGCGTGAAATATTACCACTTTTCGATCTAGTTGTAGAAACTCTTCATTAAGCATTTTAAGATATTATTCAAACAGAATAGATGTCATCCAGGCCTTATTAGCTCTATAATTCACTGTGTTTTAATGGATTTTAAGCAACGAGGTTTAATTGATTTTCCTATTACCAAAAATGGTAATTTCTCAGTCCCACCGCTATTTGCTCCAACTGGCATTGTTATTCTTTCCTTGCTGTGTTGTTCACCAAAACATTTATCATTTTTAAATGCTAATGATTTTTCTGGGAGGCATTTGTAAAATAGACTAGTCTCATTCAGATTAAACATGTTTTTTTTCATATTAGTAAGTAAGTTGTGGAAGCTGGTCCTTCTAAGCATATACATTTTCTAAAGGCACGTCGGCACTTTCTGCAGAGATTACTTTAAATGATATGTTATGCCTTCTTTTAAACCTAGCTAACCAACCGGCGCTGGCAAAACAATTATTTATCGATAGTTTTTCTGCATAAAGCTTGACTTTTTCCTTCAAAATGGCTGCTGATGTAGGTGCATTTGAAAATCTGGAAATTCTTTAAAATGATAACACAGCCGCATTTAATTCTGTAGATTTGTACTTCTTCATTGTCTTCACTTTCAGACTATCAGAATTCCTTGATTTAGCTATTATTTCAACTTTTTAAAAAAAATGTTATTGTACTTGGTGCAATACTAAGTTCTCGAGCGTCCTCCGTTCTTTTTTTTCCAATTCTCTATCAATTTAATGACATCCAATTTTTGTATTATTGTTAAACTTTTTTTTTCATTTTATATTTTTTTGACAAGGAGTTTTTGACAAGGAATGTATAAAATAATTTTATTATACCGAGCGTTTTAACATATTATTAAGTACCCATTTAATATTTTAAAGGGGTACTTAATAATTTTTGTAATAAAGGAACTTTCATTATAGAGGTACTTTGTAATAGCGGCCTTATAATGTATATAACCCAAATATGGCCATACAAAATTATATTATTGAAAAACAAGAAAACTATAAGGTTACTTTTTAATTTTTTTTAATTTAAAATAAACATTTAAGATTATATTTGATCCTGTGATTTCAATATTGCTAACGAATAAAGGTAAAAAAATCCTTATTTGTGTTAAGAGCTCTGAGTTTTTAAGTTGAATTTGCTTCTGTTAATAGTTTTCTTAAGAACAGGTAAGAATTTGATTCTTTGTTTAAAAACTAATTTATACTACTAATTAGTTAAAAAATGGTTTGATAATGATAGGATCAATAATATCACTAAAGTAAACGAAATTTTAAATTTAATAAAAAAACGGCTGTTATTAATCAATTAGCTTTAATCATACTATACAAACTAAACCTAATTAAGGAAGAATTAATAAATGTACGATATGCTATTCATTGGGCAAAATCAGGAATTCTAAATACAATGATGTTATCAAAATCAGAAATCAAAATGGCAACTGATATTTTAGATAGAGAAAAACTTCCCTACAGTACACCAGAAGAAGCTTTAGATTTTGCTAATATTAAAATAATTACAAATTGTTCGATTCTTTTCTATATTGTCAATATTCCAATAACAACTGAAATTTGTTTTGAAAAATTGTTAATAAAACCAATTAAGAGAAATAATGTAATTAACGAAATTGTTTATAATAATATTATTTTAAAAAGTAAAGATCAAATGTTTGCTATTAAAAAAGATTGTAAAACCTTTAATTCATTATCCATTTGTAATAAAAATTATATTTTTGATATAAGTAATTCTACTTGCATACCAAATCTTTTGCGCAGCCTAAATTCTACATGTAATAAAATAAATAATCAGCACATACCAACCATAGACGAATTAGCAGAAGGAATATTGTTACTTAATCAATTCAATGGTACCGTAAAATTTGATAATGTTTCACACCATCTCAATGGAATATTTTTGATAAAATTTCATAACGTAACAATTAATGTTCAAGACAGATCCATTTATTTCAAAGGAATTAAAAACATTTCAAGCTCTACCGCCTATTCTACAACCAACCCCACAGGAGAACCAGTATCGTGAACTTCTGTCACTGGAAATGATGAAGGAGATCCAAATTAATAATACCGTTCAATTCGATTTGTTGCACAGAGAAACATTAACCCATCAACCAGTTACATATGGATTAGTATTAGTACTATTAATCCTACTGATTACCATGTGCATATTTAAATTAAAAAACAGAAAAAACTCTATAAAAATAAATGTTGAAAAAGGTAGTATACAGAAGAAATACTTATAGAAATGACCGAAATGAAAAGAAAAGATTTAAATCAAGAAGGGTTCACCTTTCCAAAACAGAATTTTACACAAAATTTTATTGCGAATACAATACCACCTATAATAGTATCAAGATCTAAATTTTACGAAGTATAATGTTTCACACATTTTCTTTAACCCTACAAATGAGGACATTAGTATTTAAAAGCGGAAGAGTTAACTATAGTAATATTTTAATTCATATCGGCTTCAATTTCCTAAATAAAATAATTCTTTTCAACATATTTTAAATAAATCTAAAATTATTCCCACACATTAAATGTATTATTATCTAAACGTTCTCAAGAGTTTTCTGCTGACATTCCGGCATGTGCAAGTAGAATAATTATTATTAAGTAGAATTATTATTCGACCTAACCTTTGCAATTAGTGTTTAAGATTTACACACCCAGTATATACATAAAAAACTTATTTAACGTTAGTGTTTAAGATTTACACTTATTAGTGTTTAAGATTTACACATCCAGTATATACATAAAAAACTTATTAAACATAAAATTAACTTATATAATGGAAACATTATGTTATACAGTATATACCTTTGATATTTTACATTATTAAAGACAGCAGATGCCAACTTGTCAATTAATTTAAATTAATTGACAAGTTGGCGTATAAGACCTCATCTACAATTGTAACGCATCTTTAATAACATGTTATTAGAAGTACAGGTAACCCTCCTACAAGTACAAATACTTCTATAACGCGTTTTCGCTACAACGCGGCTAGCAATATGCGGAAATGTTCCTACAACACGGTACTCCTACAACGCGATTTTCATGTAAATTTTTTTATAATGCAATTTTATTTAAGAAAAAGGGTTTTCCCCGTAAATAAAATTTCAGAAAATGGGGTTTTTATTTATTAAATTTTTCAAAATATTAAGTAGATAAGTAAATTTGAAATTCCATTTTTATTTTATTTTGTTTTGTTTTTGTTTCAATAAATGAGGTATGTTGAAATTATGTTGTTTTGACTCAATAAATAATTACAAAAATTTAGTAAGTATATATAAATACAAAAATTTATTAAGTACAAAAAACCAATTTTCACTTTGGAACCAAACTCGGATTTTTGTATGAAGTTAATGCCTCCTACAACGCGATTTCTTACAACGCGCAATTTCTTAGGAACCTATTAACCGCGTTGTAGGAGGGTTACCTCTATGTATTTCTTTGTTATTTGAAAAACCTAATATGTGAGAAAACTTCATTTAACGTTATGATCCTTCATTATGTAACACCAATTTTCTATAACCGGATCACAACATTTTCAGCAGACTTATTTGTTTATTAAAACATATTATAGACACACCCAGTATATACATAAAAAACTTATTTGTTTAATAAAACACATTATGGTCACCCAGTATATACATAAAAAAATGCATTTTTCTAAAATATTTTTTGTTTCCTTAATAATTCAAAAAATACAGAGGCTAAAATAAAAAATATTCAATATGTAAAATTTTATTATCATCATCAAGGAATTGAAATGTAAATATATAACTATTTACAAATTTTTAAAAGATTTTTTTAAATAAACATATTTACGATGAACGCCTCGATTAAGTAACGCTTTCCATATAAAATAATGTTCAACCGAATCAAAAGGTTTAGCAAAATCTAAAAAGGATTTGTTGCTTGTAAGTAATCCATTGTAGCAAAGCCTGGACGAAACCCTGCTTGTTCAATAGGTTGATTTGCATCTAGCTATTAACTTATTCGTTTATAAATACACTTCGCGAATAGCTTATATATTTCAGATATTAAGCTTATTGGTCTGTAATGTAATTGTCAATATCATATTTATTTCCTATTTTGTGTAATAAAATTATATATCCTGTTGCCCATTGTTCGGGTATATCTTCAGTGTTGATGATCTAATTAAATAATTTTTGGATCCAATTTATTAGAGGTTTTCCGCCGTATTTTACAGTTTCTGCACATATTTCATCACTTCCTGACCGCTTTTCATTTTTTAAATCGTGTATAACAGCTTCAATTTCATTTTATATTAAATTTGGTATAATTTCATCATCATTAGTATTTAGATGTAAATTTTGTTGTTCTGACATTGTTATCGTCGTAGCGTATAATTCAGTATAAAACATAGAGGCATAGGCGCCCGCAAGATTTTTTCCAGGGAAGGGCAAAACAAAATTTATTAATAACTAAAAAAAAACTTTATAAAAGGAATTAATATATTTATTCAGTTTCCTTAAACAATAAAAAACATTATAAAACAATTAATAATTTAAATTGGTGGTTTTTAGTATATAAATTTTCTTCAAAGTGTCCTGTTGACAACAAACACAAATTACTCAGAAAACAGAAATTGCAACCTCCTCTTCTCTAACCCAAAACGATTAAGAAAGTTTATAAAGTATTGTTCTTGCATTTCTTCTATTATATGACGATGGACACTCATCATACAAAGGCCATCTAGTCTATTCTCAACCATAGTTAATCGCAACCAGTTTTTAACCCTGCGTAGAGTACTAAATGACCTCTCTACTGTACAAGACGTAGTTGGAAGTTTCAGTGCAAGAATAATTGCCAAAAATACAGAAGGATAAAATACAGAAGAATGCTGTATTAAATCGAAGAAGCTAAGCTTTCAATTTCGTTTATTGGTTTATCGTTCCAATAAGAAAACCAAACTGTAGCATCTGTCTCGAAATTTTCCAAAAACCAGCCATACTTATTTTGAATGTTTTTTTATTGTGTCTTCGTATTCTGCTTTGGCTAATTGACGCATATTATTAGGATGTAGCTGAAAAAGTAAATAAGCCGACTCATTCTCATCAGAAAATCTTTCACGTAAAGAAATTATTAAAGAATCCAGGTACGGAATGAAAACAGATCTTTTATAATACGATTCGGGTGAATCAAAAGGTACATTTGATCAATTTTTTTTTGGGTTTTAGCTAGACGAGGTAACTTTATATTAATATTTATTTGTTGAACTTTTTTCTCAACAATTTGCGTGACACAATTAAAATGTTCTTCGGCATTTTCTCGGTGATCTTGAAAAATTGTCTTGATCATGTTTTGTTTTTTAACGGAGAATAGGTTTTCCTCCGTTCCTTGAAGAAAATTAACAACAGGTTCGAGTAAAGCTGAGTACTGTGCTATAACATGCAAACAAAGTACTGTCCTAAGAATTCTTCTCTCAAGTAATAACTAGTGGTATTTTTGTCGACAAATCGTGTTGCAATTGATAATTGCTCAACTCCCGATATATCAGCTGACTCATCAGCGATGACCGAGTAAAAAGCACTACTGTTTATAGCTTGCATAATATGCTGTCTTAAAATATCACCACAAATATTAATTATTTCATTTTGCGTTCTGTGCGATATGTATTTTGCGTTTTGTGCAGATGTTTCCAGATGATTTTTTAAAATCGTGTCACCTGCATCAATGCGGAAATCTAACAAATTTTTGAAGACGCTGTGCTTATTAACTTTACCTCTTACAGGAAGGCCATGTGTTCCACAAAATACCAAAGTTTTGATGATTGGTAATAATTTTTGCCTATTAGATTCAATAACGTTACGTATAGATGAATCAATTTGTTCAACTACATTCAGTTGTTGGCGTTGCATTATTTGAACAAAATTACTTGCACTTGATGATGACTCACAATGCCATTTCGATGTTATATGATTTTTAATGCTGGCATGGAAATCTTTGTATTTGGTAAATTCTTTTACGATAAAGCTACTTTGAAACCCTCTATGAACGTGCGGTTTAAATAAAACACGTGACCGGCATAATATTCCTTTTTTTCTCTGTGAATATGAAATGCAAGGTTACTCACTTAACCACTGATGACGAAAAGTACGCGGCCCAGAAGAGTCATTCTTAAATTCATAATTTTTGTTTGGTACCCAAAGCTGAGTGAATGCGTTGAATCGAGTTTCGCTTGATAAAATAATATCCGTTTCGAAGAAATTTCTTATGTCATAAATATGGAAGGCATTCCCACAATCTTGAGGAAGTGATTCATTATGACTGTTATCTGTCGATTGTTCTTTTGATTCTTCAGAAATAACTGTTAAAGAACTTTGGCCTTGTGATTCCTCTAACCGCGGCTTCTTAAAGAAGTTACGAATATCCATTATGAAGGATTAAAATTTTGTATTACAAATAACTGAAAACAAAGATAGAACTAGTTTATAAAGATAGAACTCATTATCAAAATATCGATAAATAATTGCAAAAGCTTATAAAAAAATTTACAGAATATTCACTGAAAATTTTTAAATTACAATAAAATAAAATCATTGAAGTCATTCATATTTTTTTCATATAAAAAAATTTAATTGAAATAAAAAATGTTTTTTGCCTTATTTTCTGCATGAAAAAAAACATTGTTTTTTTCTGTGCATTTGAAATGCTAAAAAATATAATGTTGAGATACTATGAGTTCTATTACCTATAAATGAAATATTATATAAAAATATTAAAACAGAAATATATTTACTTACCTGGGTTTTCGGTATTATTTAAATCGGTATCAAGAATTTTCACTGATTTTAAGAATAAAATAGATCAAGTGTATACCAATACCGTAGAACATAATAGGTATATTCAAAAACAATTATTAAAATAATAAATTATAAATGCAATTGTTTTGTGTTCAAACTACACCAATTGTGTTCACAATGAAATACCCTACCACTCCAAAATCATATTCAGAATCAGAATAGTTTTTCCAGAGCCTACTATTCTAAAATTAGGTTCTAGCTAGGCTATTCAAAACTAAAAGAAGAACAAAAACATTTGGTTTTCAAAAAAGCACTGGGAGTAATGGTTTTTCTTTTGCTACGTTCTTCTTATGAAGAAAATTTATCGTTTTTAGCGATTTCTCAAGAATTAAACTAGTGAAAAACGATTTTTCACACAGTAAGTATTATAACGTCAAGTGGTTCATAGAATATACATTTTCTAAGTTCTATACATAATTTTAAATTTGTAAAAAGAATAAAATTTAAAACTAACTTTTTTATAAATTAGCTTACAATCATAAGAAGTTCTAATAATTAATTCAAACATTCATATAAATCGTATATGTACTATTGAAATATTTAAAAGTAAAAATTAACCAAGATACTGTCTATTCTATAACATTGAGTAACATTTTGTATAAAGAGACTAGTTTCAAGAATAAATTTTTTTTATGTTTCATATATGAAAATATGATTGTACACCCATCGCTCGAATTACACGGTAGATACGTGCCATGAAAATCCGTCTAAATTGAAACCGTGTAAAACAAGATGCAGAATGGATATGAAAAAAGGCGATTGGTTCCAATTTCCTATAGACCGTGTAAATCGAAACAAGGAATACGAAGAAAAGTGATAGATATGTTCATAATAACCGTGTAAAGCGAGGCAAATATTTAATGAAAAAAACGGTGATTGGTTCTATATAAATTGATTTATTAAAATTTAATCAAACACATAAAATAAAAATATTTCATACGAAATAAAAACAACATCAGTCCATTTAATAAAATTATAAACATAAAATAATACTATTGTTAAAAAAAAATAAATAAATTCATTTAATAAAATTATAAACATATAAACTGAAGAAATAAAAAAAAAACAAAAATAAATTAACAATATTCCATAATAAAAAATAAATTCAACTCGTGAAGTGGCAATGGCAAAAAAGTTTAAGGTTCGATTTTTCTTTGGTTGTGGTATAATATCACTATCAGAATCTGTAATTGAAATTTCATCAATCGAACTACTGGCGTTATTTTCGAAATGATTAATGTTACTGGATTTAGTTTTAGTTATGAAATCAACATTTGCTTGCTTTGGTGGATATCTTTATATATACCTTTGTTTACATTTTCTCTTGTTTACATTTAAATTAACTTTGACGTTTGTGACAAAAGGAGTGCGGTCAATATAACGAGTTTATATGTGCGGTCAATAACACGAAATGAGTGCGTTCAATCATTCAAAAAAAATTTTTTTTTGCTTATTTAGAAACCGTGTAAAAGCGAAACCGTGTAAATCGAGTACCGTGCAAATTGAGAGATGGGTGTATTATGAAGAATGAAAAAGAGCGATATGAAAACGTTAGAACAAAAGATCATAGTATGAAAATAATTCTTGAAAAATATTAATTCACAAAGCTTGTTTATTTCAAAAAGCTTTTTCATTTCGCTCTTTTTCATTCGTAATAACATCATATTTTCATATGTGAAAAATATAAAATATTCTTATTCTTGAAAGTCTCTCTTTCTATAAAATATGACTGTAAAATAATAGGTTTCAAGAATTAAGAACAGAGAGTTATGTCCATAACCTTTGTTTTGTATGTTTTTTTAAAAAACTAAATACATATACAGTCATGGTCATAGAAATAGATCCACCAAGTAGTGTAGAATAAAAACTTAAATTTTTTCTAAGAATTTCAATAAAATCAATAAAAATTCAGAATTAAAAATAATATAATTTATCTCAAATAAGAAATATTATTATTTAGGTAATAGAATTTTAAAAAGATTCATAAATTAGAAACTATGTAGTCAGAATCCAGTTGGTCTCAAAAATAGATCTATCACAAAAAATTAATAATTAATTACACTATTTTTACATTAAATATTAAAATAAAATTAGGATTTGATATCATAACCCTTATTTTGATAACAGCTTGAATTCTTCGTGTCATTGATGAAACTAATGGCTGACTGCGCTTCGCAGAGATCATTTTCCACTCCTCCTGAATTATCTGCCATATATGGTGATTATTTTTTGTCTTATGTTTCCCAAGCACCTTCTTTAAAGCATTCCATAGATTTTATATATGGTTAAGGTCCGGCGATTGGGATGGCTAGGGCATAAAGCGAATAATAAGATCCACGATAAATGTTTTAGATAAGTGCGACGTGTGTTTCGGATCATTGTCCTGTTGGAATGTCCATAATAATGTCATTTCATATTTCGCAAATGTCAGCATAACTGTTTCCAGAATGTTGACATACTGTATTTGAACCATATTTTCTCTGACCAAAGAGATTGCGCCAACACCGGACCAAGAAAAACATCCCCAGAATTTCATGTTTCCACCATGTTATAGACTTTTTTCTGTATGTTTCGGTGTTCGGTGGTAGTGTTACATAGATGGTACCATCAGAATCAAACAAATTAATTTTAGTTTCATCGCTCCAGAGGATATTTCGCCATTTTTTAATACTATCTTCACCGTTCCAATTCAAGTGTTTATTAGCAAAGCTAACATTAGCCGATCTTAGCATTAACATTAGAATTAGCAGGTCTGACATTATCTGCCATATATGGTGATGATTTTTTGTCTTAGCAGGTCTGAGCAAAGCAACATTTCGAGCTACGATGTCATTAATATTACACTTTTGTAACCTTCTTCGAATCGTTCGTGCACGTACATCAAGATCCACTTAGTTTTTTATGTCTTTGGACGCTTTAAATGGATCTGCCTCCGATATTCTGGAGTCTCAATTATAAAAAATTGTGTTGTAAAATTATAAAATAATTAATTGAATTAGTTGCACTAAATCATGGAATACTACTATGCATCTATTTCACTGACCAGCTAAAAAGGCTTGTTCAATATAAATAACTGACCCTTTACAATTGTGGTCCAGATACTATTATTTTTTTTATTAGATTCTTGTACTAGATATATATGAGTACTATTGATACTTACTACTTGTTTAGTACTAAATTACATATAAATGAGTTATTAATGTTATTAATGGTGGGTACTGCTGGTGGCTCCTGATGGTGGGTTGTGGTTGTAAGCGTTAGTAGGTTAGTAGGGATGGTAGGTGCTGACGGTGTGTGTCCATAGTAGGTTGATTGTGTATAAATATATATTTTTTGTGAGTCGTATGGTGGATGTTGATGATGGTGTGCGCTGATGGTGATGGTGGGTGGTGAGGATGGGTCGTGATAGTTGGTAGTTTTGGTGCTTCGTAAAAATGCCAAAAGCCATAAAAAGAGCGGCCGTATAGCCAGGTATCAGTTTATATGTATAAATATTTATACAGTCAAAATTATACAGTCTAATATATGTATATACTGTATAATACAGTATATATATTAGACTGTATAATTAATATGTATACAGTCAAAATTATACAGTCTATTACAAAATTTCTGTATAATATTTATAAAGTCAAAATTATACAATCTATTACAAAATTTCAAGGAGCTAAAAATTAGTTTTGTTATAGACGGATTTCGCTTTAGAGGAAATTAAGAAATAACAAGTTTAAAATTGCTAAATAATATATTTATTATTATTAACAATGCATAGCAACGTAAATGAAATTGAAAAACGATTATTTTTTAAGAAAATTCTTTAAATTGGAAAAATTAACAAATATTTCTTTTGAAACGTTTTCAGTAAAACAAAGCTTTTCATAAATAAGATTTAAAGCAGATTCGGTCTCTTTTTGGGATAGTATTTGTGGAAGTGAATCATCTATTATGAATCATCACATTGTAACTCCTGGGAATATTTTGCGGGTGAACAGGACAGTTAGCGTGAAATATTACCACTTTTCGATCTAGTTGTAGAAACTCTTCATTAAGCATTTTAAGATATTATTCAAACAGAATAGATGTCATCCAGGCCTTATTAGCTCTATAATTCACTGTGTTTTAATGGATTTTAAGCAACGAGGTTTAATTGATTTTCCTATTACCAAAAATGGTAATTTCTCAGTCCCACCGCTATTTGCTCCAACTGGCATTGTTATTCTTTCCTTGCTGTGTTGTTCACCAAAACATTTATCATTTTTAAATGCTAATGATTTTTCTGGGAGGCATTTGTAAAATAGACTAGTCTCATTCAGATTAAACATGTTTTTTTTCATATTAGTAAGTAAGTTGTGGAAGCTGGTCCTTCTAAGCATATACATTTTCTAAAGGCACGTCGGCACTTTCTGCAGAGATTACTTTAAATGATATGTTATGCCTTCTTTTAAACCTAGCTAACCAACCGGCGCTGGCAAAACAATTATTTATCGATAGTTTTTCTGCATAAAGCTTGACTTTTTCCTTCAAAATGGCTGCTGATGTAGGTGCATTTGAAAATCTGGAAATTCTTTAAAATGATAACACAGCCGCATTTAATTCTGTAGATTTGTACTTCTTCATTGTCTTCACTTTCAGACTATCAGAATTCCTTGATTTAGCTATTATTTCCACTTTTTAAAAAAATGTTATTGTACTTGGTGCAATACTAAGTTCTCGAGCGTCCTCCGTTCTTTTTTTTCCAATTCTCTATCAATTTAATGACATCCAATTTTTGTATTATTGTTAAACTTTTGTTTTCATTTTATATTTTTTTGACAAGGAGTTTTTGACAAGGAATGTATAAAATAATTTTATTATACCGAGCGTTTTAACATATTATTAAGTACCCATTTAATATTTTAAAGGGGTACTTAATAATTTTTGTAATAAAGGAACTTTCATTATAGAGGTATTTTGTAATAGCGGCCTTATAATGTATATAACGGTACCCATCAACGTCCTTACCCAAATATGGCCATACAAAATTATATTATTGAAAAACAAGAAAACTATAAGGTTACTTTTTAATTTTTTTTAATTTAAAATAAACATTTAAGATTATATTTGATCCTGTGGTTTCAATATTGCTAACGAATAAAGGTAAAAAAATCCTTATTTGTGTTAAGAGCTCTGAGTTTTTAAGTTGAATTTGCTTCTGTTAATAGTTTTCTTAAGAACAGGTAAGAATTTGATTCTTTGTTTAAAAACTAATTTAGACTACTAATTAGTTAAAAAATGGTTTGATAATGATAGGATCAATAATATCACTAAAGTAAACGAAATTTTAAATTTAATAAAAAAACGGCTGTTATTAATCAATTAGCTTTAATCATACTATACAAACTAAACCTAATTAAGGAAGAATTAATAAATGTACGATATGCTATTCATTGGGCAAAATCAGGAATTCTAAATACAATGATGTTATCAAAATCAGAAATCAAAATGGCAACTGATATTTTAGATAGAGAAAAACTTCCCTACAGTACACCAGAAGAAGCTTTAGATTTTGCTAATATTAAAATAATTACAAATTGTTCGATTCTTTTCTATATTGTCAATATTCCAATAACAACTGAAATTTGTTTTGAAAAATTGTTAATAAAACCAATTAAGAGAAATAATGTAATTAACGAAATTGTTTATAATAATATTATTTTAAAAAGTAAAGATCAAATGTTTGCTATTAAAAAAGATTGTAAAACCTTTAATTCATTATCCATTTGTAATAAAAATTATATTTTTGATATAAGTAATTCTACTTGCATACCAAATCTTTTGCGCAGCCTAAATTCTACATGTAATAAAATAAATAATCAGCACATACCAACCATAGACGAATTAGCAGAAGGAATATTGTTACTTAATCAATTCAATGGTACCGTAAAATTTGATAATGTTTCACACCATCTCAATGGAATATTTTTGATAAAATTTCATAACGTAACAATTAATGTTCAAGACAGATCCATTTATTTCAAAGGAATTAAAAACATTTCAAGCTCTACCGCCTATTCTACAACCAACCCCACAGGAGAACCAGTATCGTGAACTTCTGTCACTGGAAATGATGAAGGAGATCCAAATTAATAATACCGTTCAATTCGATTTGTTGCACAGAGAAACATTAACCCATCAACCAGTTACATATGGATTAGTATTAGTACTATTAATCCTACTGATTACCATGTGCATATTTAAATTAAAAAACAGAAAAAACTCTATAAAAATAAATGTTGAAAAAGATAGTTGAAAATACTACAGAAGAAATACTTATAGAAATGACCGAAATGAAAAGAAAAGATTTAAATCAAGAAGGGTTCACCTTTCCAAAACAGAATTTTACACAAAATTTTATTGCGAATACAATACCACCTATAATAGTATCCAGATCTAAATTTTACGAAGTATAATGTTTCACACATTTTCTTTAACCCTACAAATGAGGACATTAGTATTTAAAAGCGGAAGAGTTAACTATAGTAATATTTTAATTCATATCGGCTTCAATTTCCTAAATAAAATAATTCTTTTCAACATATTTTAAATAAATCTAAAATTATTCCCACACAT
The DNA here is from genome assembly GCA_963932195.1 of Empis livida. Lineage (NCBI taxonomy): Eukaryota > Metazoa > Arthropoda > Insecta > Diptera > Empididae > Empis > Empis livida. The sequence continues at coordinate 32,290,852 of OZ010645.1, read as the reverse complement.
TAAATGTATTATTATCTAAACGTTCTCAAGAGTTTTCTGCTGACATTCCGGCATGTGCAAGTAGAATAATTATTATTAAGTAGAATTATTATTCGACCTAACCTTTGCAATTAGTGTTTAAGATTTATAATTTTAGTCTTTAATCAGATTTCAATAAAAGTGGAACTATCCACTAGCAAAAATACAAATTTGTTTGTTTTATTTAAAACATAAAATTAACTTATATAATGGAAACATTATGTTATATAGCTTTGATATTTTACATTATTAGAGACAGCAGATGCCAACTTGTCAATTAATTTAAATTAATTGACAAGTTGGCGTATAAGACCTTATCTACAATTGTAACGCATCTTTAATAACATGTTATTAGAAGTACAGGTAACCCTCCTACAAGTACAAATACTTCTATAACGCGTTTTCGCTACAACGCGGCTAGCAAAATGCGGAAATTTTCCTACAACACGATACTCCTACAACGCGATTTTCATGTAAATTTTTTTATAATGCAATTCAGAAAATGGGGTTTTTATTTATTAAATTTTTCAAAATATTAAGTAGATAAGTAAATTTGAAATTCCTTTTTTATTTTATTTTGTTTTGTTTTTGTTTCAATAAATGAGGTATTTTGAAATTATGTTGTTTTGACTCAATAAATAATTACAAAAATTTAGTAAGTATATATAAATACAAAAATTTATTAAGTACAAAAAACCAATTTTCACTTTGGAACCAAACTCGGATTTTTGTATGAAGTTAATGCCTCCTACAACGCGATTTCTTACAACGCGCAATTTCTTAGGAACCTATTAACCGCGTTGTAGGAGGGTTACCTGTATGTATTTCTTTGTTATTTGAAAAACCTAATATGTGGGAAAACTTCATTTAACGTTATGATCCTTCATTATGTAACACCAATTTTCTATAACCGGATCACAACATTTTCAGCAGACTTATTTGTTTATTAAAACATATTATAGACACACCCAGTATATACATAAAAAACTTATTTGTTTAATAAAACACATTATGGTCACCCAGTATATACATAAAAAAAATGCATTTTTCTAAAATATTGTTAGTTTCCTTAATAATTTAAAAAATACAGAGGCTAAAATAAAAAATATTCAATATGTAAAATTTTATTATCATCATCAAGGAATTGAAATGTAAATATATAACTATTTACAAATTTTTAAAAGATTTTCTTAAATAAACATATTTAGGATGAACGCCTCGATTAAGTAACGCTTTCCATATAAAATAATGTTCAACCGAGTCAAAAGGTTTAGCAAAATCTAAAAAGGATTTGTTGCTTGTAAGTAATCCATTGTAGCAAAGCCTGGACGAAACCCTGCTTGTTCAATAGGTTGATTTGCATCTAGCTATTAACTTATTCGTTTATAAATACACTTCGCGAATAGCTTATATATTTCAGATATTAAGCTTATTGGTCTGTAATGTAATTGTCAATATCATATTTATTTCCTATTTTGTGTAATAAAATTATATATCTTGTTGCCCATTGTTCGGGTATATCTTCAGTGTTGATGATCTAATTAAATAATTTTTGGATCCAATTTATTAGAGGTTTTCCGCCGTATTTTACAGTTTCTGCACATATTTCATCACTTCCTGACCGCTTTTCATTTTTTAAATCGTGTATAACAGCTTCAATTTCAGTTTATACTAAATTTGGTATAATTTCATCATCATTAGTATTTAGATGTAAATTTTGTTGTTCTGACATTGTTATCGTCGTAGCGTATAATTCAGTATAAAACATAGAGGCATAGGCGCCCGCAAGCTTTTTCCAGGGAAGGGCAAAAAAAAATTTCCTAATAACTAAAAAAATACTTTATAAAAGGAATTAATATATTTATTCAGTTTCCTTAAACAATAAAAAACATTATAAAACAATTAATAATTTAAATTGGTGGTTTTTAGTATATAAATTTTCTTCAAAGTATCCTGTTGACAACAAACACAAATTACTCAGAAAACACAAATTTCAACCTCCTCTTCTCTAACCCAAAAAGGATTAAGAAAGTTTATAAAATATTGTTCTTGCATTTCTTCTATTATATGACGATGGACACTCATCATACAAAGGTCATCTAGTCTATTCTCAACCATAGTTGATCGCAACCAGTTTTTAACCCTGCGTAGAGTACTAAATGACCTCTCTACTGTACAAGACGTAGTTGGAAGTTTCAGTGCAAGAAAAACAGAAGGATAAAATACAGAAGAATGCTGTATTAAATCGAAGAAGCTAAGCTTTCAATTTCGTTTATTGGTTTATCGTTTATCGTTCCAATAAGAAAACCAAACTGTAGCATCTGCTGCGAAATTTTCAGAAAACCAGCCATACTTATTTTGAATGTTTTTTTATTGTGTCTTCGTATTCTGCTTTTGCTAATTGACGCATATTATTAGGATGTAGCTGAAAAAGTAAATAAGCCGACTCATTCTCATCAGAAAATCTTTCACGTAAAGAAATTATTAAAGAATCCAGGTATGGAATGAAAACAGATCTTCTATAATACGATTCGGGTGAATCACAAGGTACATTTGATCAATTTTTTTTGGGTTTTAGCTAGACGAGGTAACTTTATATTAATATTTATTTGTTGAACTTTTTTCTCAACAATTTGCGTGACACAATTAAAATGTTCTTCGGCATTTTCTCGGTGATCTTGAAAAATTGTCTTGATCATGTTAATTTGTTTTTTAACGGAGAATAGGTTTTGCTCCGTTCCTTGAAGAAAATTAACAACAGGTTCGAGTAAAGCTGAGTACTGTGCTATAACATGCAAACAAAGTACTGTGCTATAACACGCGGAATGCACTTTTTTCTCAAAGGACTTTCACGGAAAAAATTAATCACCTCTTTAATAGTTGCTGCTGTGTTCCGTATTTCAGGAACATTATTTAAATCATTGACAACAAGATTAAGATTATGCGAAGCACAGTGAAAGAAATTTGCCATAGGATATTGTTCTTGAACAAGCTTTTGTCACCATTTATTTTCTCTGCCATCACAGAACAGCCATCATACCCTTGACCTACCATTTTAGTCGAATTCAACCCGAAATGCTTCAATGATGACAGTATTTTGTTTGAAATGGTTTTTGTATCCATAATTTGCAGCGGAACAAATCCTAAGAATTCTTCTCTCAAGTAATAACCAGTGGTATTTTTGTCGACAAATCGTGTTGCAATTGATAATTGCTCAACTCCCGATATATCAGCTGACTCATCAGCGATGACCGAGTAAAAAGCACTACTGTTTATAGCTTGCATAATATCAATGATTATTTACATATAGATGTGTCAATCGTATGAAATATTTGAAACCATTCTTTCAAATAAAATTTACGAAAAAAAAGTTGGGGGAAAATACATCAGAAAAATTTTCTCTTCCCGCATAAATTTTTAGTTTTAAATTTTCTCTGATATTCTCTTTTGCTCAAATTTCAAAAGAAAACTAGACGAAGAGTTTTACAATTCTTATGTAATTTACAATTTTTGAAAAATTTAGAAGACCCAAGAATTAAATTTTTTTTTTTTAATTTTATAATAACATTTTATTTTATAATCATAAAAATTAATAAGAATTTAGATTTTTATGTAATAAGTGTTTTATGTTCGCTGTTCATAAATAGATTATTTTATAACATTATTAAATTGCAGTTTCTAATAGTTGTATTAATTAAAAGAATTGAATGATTTTAATCTATAGCTTTTGAAAATATTTGAATAATTGGTATGTACTTTAGTAGAAATTTCCTCGATAATTATATTTTATAGTTTTTTGATTTTGACTGTAGATTTTAAAAATGGGTAAAAAATGTTTCATTGATGGCTGTGGGAAAACAAAATATAACTATCCGGAAATAAGATTTGTAGAATATCCGAAAAATAACAATACATTTATTTGTGATTCGCATTGCCCTGAAAGTTTCTTGGCAAAAAAAAAATTAAAGTGTCATCGTATGATAAAATTGAAAAAATATTAATGAATAATAATTTAAAAATGATTACTGCATCTGCTACGGTTAAAAAAAATAGTAAAAAACAAATTTTTTAAAAAAAAATGTATTATGAAGCATTGTAATAATACAAATAATTCGAAACCGAATGTTAAACTTTTCAAATTTCCCCCGTTAAAAAATGATTTATACAGTGTATGGCTAAATAATTGCAATTTAAAAGATAATGATGAATCAAAGATTTGTAAATTTATATGTGAAAAACATGTCGATAGCTACAGTTTTATCAAGAAAAATTTAAAGAAAAGTGCATATCCAAATTGTAATTTATTTCCTAATGAAATAGTTCCAGAATTTGAAGTATTAAATGGTGAAATATGTAATGGCGATATTTATGAATTTTTAGAATTGGATGAATTTTTACAAATCGATTCATTTGTAGCAAAAAAAACAAAAAAAGATTATTCTGTTAATATATCTGAGTCTAATGATTTATTGCAATTAAAAGACATGGCAAATTTACCATCTCCTCAAAGAATGCCAGAATTATTATCAAATTGTGATATAACAGAAACTTGCAAATTTTGCTTGAAAAGTGAACAAAGTAGAGAATATTATTCAAAAAAATGTAATAATTTAGAAAAACAAATAAAAGTATTAAAGATTCAACAGAAATGTCTTTTGAAAAATCAAAAAGTCAATAGACACAAAATTAAAATTCAAAACTATCAGATACAAAAATTTAAATATATGAGTAAAAATAACAATAATATTTCAACGGTAATAGACAAAATCGATTATGTAGGTAGACAATAATGCTAAAGTATTAGCTAAAATGTTACTAGCAGAACGCCGTAGTTCGAATATTGAATATCAACGAAACTTAGTTTTGAATATACACTAGACCAGTGATGAACTTTTTATCGATTAGAAAACTTATATTTGTGTGGGGGCCTTAAAATTTTAGTCCGATGAGATAAAACAAGTATAAGTAATTAATTAAATTTAAGCGCAAATTTTTTTATTAAATTGATTAAATTGATTGTACACTTAACATATGTATATATATTTGATAAAATTAAAAAAATAGAAATTAATACATTTTTCTGATGGCATTATAGAATCTGAAAATAATAGAAATAAATTTATATTTTATTTAAAAAAATTAAAATCTTACAAAATACTAATATTATATTAGTCTTATTGTTTAGAAGAGGATGCAAAATGATATTGCGAATGCTTCTCTACGATTTCATCAAGATTAGGCTCCATTTGGGAGGAACTTATTCTTAATATTGAAGCTAGATGACTATCAGTAAGTCTATTTCTGACTGCAGTTTTTCTGAGCTTCATTGTTGAAAATACATATGTATGATGAACCAAATATTCGCCATCGGAAAATGTCTTGTTAGTTTGCGCTATTTTGAACGCCACAGCATAACTTGCTTTCGTGGCTAATTTTTGTGAAGCTGTTGCTTTAATAAAGATATTACGTTGGGCATTAAGTGAGTTAAGTAGCTGATTAGCTCGTGCTTCTTTCTCAACTTTGGTCAGACTCACATAAGAAGAACTACCGTGCTTTGTATTGAAGTGCCTTGAAATGTTATATTCTTTAGGTACCGAAACATTTTCATTACATAACAAACACATAGGTTTGCCATTATACATTGTAAAACAATATTTCCATTTCCATTCTTCATTAAAACTTCTATATTCTGAATCCTTCTTTCTTTTCTTACCTTTATTTCTGAATCCTTCTTTCTTTTCTTACCTTTATTTAAATTAAATAATTGTGTGTGTGCAGACACACACACAATTATTTAATTTAAAATAAAAAGTGTTTTATTGTGTTTAAAAAGTGTGCAGACACACACACAATTATTTAATTTAAAATAAAACTTATCTTACCAAAACCTTTATTTCGAATACAATATTTCTGTCATGAAAAATTGTTTGTTCTTAAAAGGGGATTAACCGAATTTATTTACTAGGTATGCTCCAAAATTTAACTGAATTTTTCTGAATTTATTTTTATTTAGTTGGTTGGACAAATTACAGATTTTTGCATATTGTTAGGAGTTTGATATACAAACCCAATGATAGAATGTGAAAACGATTAAGGAGCTGTTATGTTATGTAGCAAAAATATCAAATTTTATATGTGTGAACAAAAAAAAAACACGAAATTTTTATTAAATATAAAAACTTTGGAATAAAGAACTTTATTAAATTTTTTACTGATTAAATTTTTTTTGTAACTAACATATTCTGGGTCAGAGCGTGGGCCAAATTGATAGCTGTCGAGGGCCACTTTTGGCCCGCGGGCCATAGTTCCCCCATCACTGCACTAGACCAACGAAACTTAGTTTTGAATATACACTATAAATCGTGTGCCACATATACATTTCTTCGAGATAGATTAAATTTAAATTTGCCGTCAAATAGTTCAATTTATAGATGGACACCAATAAAACATTTAACATCTGGTTTCAATAAACCTATCTTGGAATCAGCTGAAAAAATAAAAATATTAAATATTCGTGAAAAACAAGTATCGTTAATATTTCATGCGATGTCTATTAGACCAGAACTTAATTATTCTGAATATCAAGATAAAATAATTGGATTTGAAGATTACGGTAAAAATTCTTCTAATCCGAAAATAGCAAAAGAGATACTCTCTTTCATGGTTCGTGGTGATTTTAGTGAATGAAAGAGCATAGTTAGTTATTTTCCTTCAAAAAATGCTATTACAGGAGATAAACTGGAATCTTTAATATATAAAAATATAGCAATTTGTTCTAAATTAGGTAAATACAAAATATAGTATAACTTGATATATATAAATATTTAAATTTGTTCTTAGGTTTAACAGTCAATTGCATTATTTGTGATCAAGGCAGCAACAACAGAAGTGCATTTAATAGAATGAAAGTTTCAAAGGACATACCATATATAATCTATGAAAATCGGAAAGTGTACGTTATATACGACATATGCCATATTATTAAGAACTGTAGAAATACTTTATTGAAATATGATATACAAACACCAGATGGCGTGACTAGTTGGAGTGTCCTTCAAACACTGCATGATATGGACAGACAAAATACGACAAAGTTATGCCCCCGATTAACGGATACCCATATCAACCCTAATTCAGTCCAAAAATTGAACGTTAAATTGGCCACTCAAGCTTTAAGTTTAACCTGTGCTGCTGGAATAAAAACTATAGCGGATCAAAATCTTTTTTCACCACACATACTATCAAAAGCATATTCAACTTCATCATTTTTTGAAAAAATTGACAAAATTTTTGATTCCTTGAATAGTAAAATACGTTTCGACTATAGGAAACCATTAAAATCTGATTTGGAAAAAAATAATCAGGTATATAATTTTCTAAATGATATGAAATTATATTTGTTTGAAATAAAAATACCAGCTAAAGTTTACTGGGTTGATGGTTTACTTCAAACAATCAATGGCTTACTTTTGTTAGCAGACAGTTTTTTTCAGCAACGAAGAATTAAAAGTTTCTTATATGTTAACGAACAAAAAAAATTCTGATCCAATTGAAAATTTTTATGGTACTATTCGTGGACACAACGGTTACAATAGAAATCCATCAGTAAAAGAATTTAATGATATGATGGGACGAATTATGTCTATGAAACTTCTTAGCTATGTATCAAACTTAATGAATTGTGAACCTGATGATGATGAATACTTGCGTCACGCTTTAAATCAGACCTACTCTACAGATTCTATTGATTTCGTTTCTAACATGACAGATTCTGCTAATAAGGAATTTCTTGATATTTCTAAATATATTGAAAATTAGCATTTTGAAGATGAAAATTAGCATTTTGAAGAAAATTCCTTAGTAAACCACAAGCAAATTCAAATTTCTGAAAACAGTAATTTGAAATTACAAGATTCTTCCGTAAGGTACTTCACAGGTTATGTAACTTTCAAATTATTTAAAAGTATTAGATGTGAAAATTGCTCTAAAATTCTTCAAAAAAATATGAATGATATGACATCAACAACAGAGCTGTTAATCTTACATAAAAATTATTATTCTGAAAAATCAGATTTCGGTAGCTTGATTCCACCATCAGATTTATTTTTCCAAATATGTCAATTCCATCTAAAGCATTTTGAAAATTTTTTATCTGATAATATATCGATTAATAATTTAAAAGCACAAATAATAAATTTATTTATTAAAGCCACAACTGAACATTCTGAATTTAGTGACTGGTTTGCAGAAGGTTCCTGTTATTTCCATCGAAGAAGTGCTTTGAATTTTTTTATTTTGGTTCTTTTAAGAAAACAATGTGCAATGAAAGTTGGAAAAAAAGAAATACGACCTGAAACATATTCAAAACAAAAAAAAATTGAATGTACAAATCCGAAATTAATAATTCTAAAGCCATAAAAACTAATCTTTTAATTTATTATTTTTGGATGAAGTATAATTTTAATAGTTTATTAAGTATACTATAAATATTCATAATATTATTTTTTAAAATCACTTATTAATACCAAAAATTTATTAACTATTGGTACTAAATAATGTAAAAATATGTGCACATAAAAGTATCTCTTAAATAAACTTAATAAACAATAATAGAATTAAATAATAATTTTTTTTATTATACGTCCTTTTCAAAAATCATAAAATTTTGCTATTTTTTATGATTATAAAATAAAATGTTATTATAAAATTTAAAAAAAAAAATTTAATTCTTGGGTCTTCTAAATTTTTCAAAAATTGTAAATTACATAAGAATTCTAAAACTCTTCGTCTAGTTTTCTTTTGAAATTTGAGCAAAAGAGAATATCAGAGAAAATTTAAAACTTAAATTTTTTTCGAGAAAATTTTTCTGATGTATTTTCCCCCAACTTATTTTCGTACATTTTATTTGAAAGAATGGTTTCAAATATTTCATACGATTGACACATCTATATGTAAATAATCATTGATAATATGCTGTCTTAAAATATATCCACAAATATTAATTATTTCATTTTGCGTTCTGTGCGGTATGTATTTTGCGTTTTGTGCAGATGTTTCCAGATGATTTTTTAAAATCGTGTCACCTGCATCAATGCGGAAATCTAACAAATTTTTGAAGACGCTATGCTTATCATCTTTACCTCTTACAGGAAGGCCATGTGTTCCACAAAATACCAAAGTTTTGATGATTGGTAATAATTTTTGCCTATTAGATTCAATAACGTTACGTATAGTATAGATGAATCAATTTGTTCAACTACATTCAGTTGTTGGCGTTGCATTATTTGAACAAAATTACTTGCACTTGATGATGACTCACAATGCCATTTCGATGTTATATGATTTTCAATGCTGGCATGGAAATCTTTGTATTTGATAAATTCTTTTATGATAAAGCTACTTTGAAACCCTCTATGAACGTGCGGTTTAAATAAAACACGTGACCGGCATAATATTCCTTTTTTTCTCTGTGAATATGAAATGCAAGGTTACTCACTTAACCACTGATGACGAAAAGTACGCGGCCCAGAAGAGTCATTCTTAAAATCATAATTTTTGTTTGGTACCCAAAGCTGAGTGAATGCGTTGAATTGAGTTTCGCTTGATAAAATAATATTTTAAGAGTCATTCTTAAAATCATAATTTTTGTTTGGTACCCAAAGCTGAGTGAATGCGTTGAATCGAGTTTCGCTTGATAAAATAATATCCGTTTCCAAGAAATTTCCTATGTCATAAATATGGAAGGCATTACCACAATCTTGAGGAAGTGATTCATTATTACTGTTATCTGTCGATTTTTTTTTTGATTCTTCACAAATAACTGTTAAAGAACTTTGGCCTTGTGATTCCTCTAACCGCGGCTTCTTAAAGAAGTTACGAATATCCATTATGAAGGATTAAAATTTTGTATTACAAATAACTGAAAACAAAGATAGAACTAGTTTATAAAGATAGAACTCATTATCAAAATAACGATAAATAATTGCAAAAGCTTATAAAAAAATTTACAGAATATTCACTGAAAAATTACAATAAAATAAAATCATTGAAGTCATTCATATTTTTTTCATATAAAAAAATTTAATTGAAATAAAAAATTATGTTTTTTGCCTTATTTTCTGCATGAAAAAAACATTGTTTTTTTCTGTGCATTTGAAATGCTAAAAAATATAATTTTGAGATACTATGAGTTCTATTACCTATAAATGAAATATTATATAAAAATATTAAAACAGAAATATATTTACTTACCTGGGTTTTCGGTATTATTTAAATCGGTATCAAGAATTTTCACTGATTTTAAGAATAAAATAGATCAAGTGTATACCAATACCGTAGAACGTAATAGGTATATTCAAAAACAATTATTAAAATAATAAATTATAAATGCAATTGTTTTGTGTTCAAACTACACCAATTGTGTTTACAATGAAATACCCTACCACTCCAAAATCATATTCAGAATCAGAATAGTTTTTCCAGAGCCTACTATTCTAAAATTAGGTTCTAGCTAGGCTATTCAAAACTAAAAGAAGAACAAAAACATTTGGTTTTCAAAAAAGCACTGGGAGTAATGGTCTTTTGCTACGTTCTTCTTATGAAGAAAATTTATCGTTTATAGCGATTTCTTTCTTTTGCTACGTTCTTCGTATGAAGATAATTTATCGTTTTTAGCGATTTCTCAAGAATTAAACTAGTGAAAAACGATTTTTCACACAGTATATATAATTTTCTATACATAAGTTTAAATTTGTAAAAAGAATAAAATTTAAAACTAATTTTTTTTAAATTAGCTTACAATCATAAGAAGTTCTAATAATTAATTCAAACATTCATATAAATCGTATATGTACTATTGAAATATTTAAAAGTAAAAATTAACAAAGATGCTGTATATTCTATAACATTGAGTAACATTTTTAATAAAGAGACTAGTTTCAAGAATAAAAATTTTTTATATGTTTCATATATGAAAATATGATTGTATATTATGAAGAATGAAAAAGAGCGATATGAAAACGTTAGAACTAAAGATCATAGTATGAAAATAATTTTTGAAAAATATTAATTCAGAAAGCTTTTTTATTTCAAAAAGCTTTTTCATTTCGCTCTTTTTCATTCGTAATAACATCATATTTTCATATGTGAAAAATATAAAATATTCTTATTCTTGAAAGTCTCTCTTTCTATAAAATATGACTGTAAAATAATAGGTTTCAAGAATTAAGAACAGAGAGTTATGTCCATAACATTTGTTTTGTATGTTTTTTTAAAAAACTAAATACATATACAGTCATGGTCATAGAAATAGATCCACCAAGTAGTGTAGAATAAAAACTTAAATTTTTTCTAAGAATTTCAATAAAATCAATAAAAGTTCAGAATTAAAAATAATATAATTTATCTCAAATAAGAAATATTATTATTTAGGTAATAGAATTTTAAAAAAATGAATAAATTAGAAACTATGTAGTCAGAATCCAGTTGGTCTCAAAAATAGATCTATCACAAAAAATTAACAACTAATTACACTATTTTTACATTAAATATTAAAATAAAATTAGGATTTGATATCATAACCCTTATTTTGATAACAGCTTGAATTCTTCGTGTCATTGATGAAACTAATGGCTGACTGCGCTTCGCAGAGATCATTTTCCACTCCTCCTGAATTATCTGCCATATATGGTGATTATTTTTTGTCTTATGTTTCCCAAGCACCTTCTTTAAAGCATTCCATAGATTTTATATATGATTAAGGTCCGGCGATTGGGATGGCTAGGGCATAAAGCGAATAATAAGATCCACGATAAATGTTTTAGATAAGTGCGACGTGTGTTTCGGATCATTGTCCTGTTGGAATGTCCATATTAATGTCATTTCATATTTCGCAAATGTCAGCATAACTGTTTCCAGAATGTTGACATACTGTATTTGAACCATATTTTCTCTGACCATAGAGATTGCGCCAACACCGGACCAAGAAAAACATCCCCAGAATTTCATGTTTCCACCATGTTATAGACTTTTTTTCTGTATGTTTTGGGAGGAGTTCGGTGTTCGGTGGTAGTGTTACATAGATGGTACCATCAGAATCAAACAAATTAATTTTAGTTTCATCGCTCCAGAGAATATTTCGCCATTTTTTAATACTATCTTCACCGTTCCAATTCAAGTGTTTATTAGCAAAGCTAACATTAGCCGATCTGAGCATTAACATTAGCATTAGCAGGTCTGACATTAGCAGGTCTGAGCAAAGCAACATTTCGAACTACGATGTCATTAATATTACACTTTTGTAACGTTCTTCGAATCGTTCGTGCACGTACATCAAGATCCACTTAGTTTTTTATGTCTTTGGACGCTTTAAATGGATCTGTCTCCGATATTCTGGAGCCTCAATTATAAAAATTTGTGTTGTAAAATTATAAAATAATTAATTGAATTAGTTACACTAAATCATGGAATACAACTATGCATCTATTTCACTGACCAGCTAAAAAGGCTTGTTCAGTATAAATAACTGACCCTTTACAATTGTGGTCTAGATACTCTTATTTTTTTTATTAGATTGTTGTACTAGATATATGAGTACTATTGATACTTACTACTTGTTCTGCTGGTGGCTCCTGATGGTGGATGTTGATGATGGTCTGCGCTGATGGTGGGTGGTGAGGATGGGTCGTGATAGTTGGTAGTTTTGGTGCTTCGTAAAAATGACAAAAGCCATAAAAAAAGCGGCCGTATAACCAGGTATGAGTTTATATGTATAAATATTTATACAGTCAAAATTATACAGTCTGTATAATTAATATGTATGCAGTCAAAATTATACAATCTATTACAAAATTACTGCATAATATTTATAAAGTCAAAATTATACAATCTATTACAAAATATCAAGGAACTAAAAATTAGTTTTGTTACAGACGGATTTCGCTTTAGAGGAAATTAAGAAATAACAAGTTTAAAATTGCTAAATAATATATTTATTATTATTAACAATGCATAGCAACGTAAATGAAATTGAAAAACCATTATTTTTTAAGAAAAATCTTTAAATTGGAAAAATTAACAAATATTTCTTTTGAAACGTTTTCAGTAAAACAAAGCTTTTCATAAATAAGATTTAAAGCAGATTCGGTCTCTTTTTGGGATAGTATTTGTGGAAGTGAATCATCTATTATGAATCATCACATTGTAACTCCTGGGAATATTTTGCGGGTGAACAGGACAGTTAGCGTGAAATATTACCACTTTTCGATCTAGTTGTAGAAACTCTTCATTAAGCATTTTAAGATATTATTCAAACAGAATAGATGTCATCCAGGCCTTATTAGCTCTATAATTCACTGTGTTTTAATGGATTTTAAGCAACGAGGTTTAATTGATTTTTCTATTACCAAAAATGGTAATTTCTCAGTCCCATCGCTATTTGCTCCAACTGGCATTGTTATTCTTTCCTTGCTGTGTTGTTCACCAAAACATTTATCATTTTTAAATGCTAATGATTTTTCTGAGGCATTTGTAAAATTGACTAGTCTCATTCAGATTAAACATGTTTTTTTCATATTAGTAAGTAAGTTGTGGAAGCTGGTCCATCTAAGCATATACATTTTCTAAAGGCACGTCGGCACTTTCTGCAGAGATTACTTTAAATGATATGTTATGCCTTCTTTTAAACCTAGCTAACCAACCGTCGCTGGCAAAACAATTATTTATCGATAGTTTTTCTGCATGAAGCTTGACTTTTTCCTTCAAAATGGCTCCAGATGTATGTGTATTTGAAAATCTGGAAATTCTTCAAAATGATAACACAGCCGCATTTAATTCTGTAGATTTGTACTTCTTCATTGTCCTCACTTTAAGACTATCAGAATTCCTTGATTTAGCTATTATTTCAACTTTTTTTAAAAAGTTATTGTACTTGGTGTACCAATCAATTGATGGTAATAGCATTTTTTACAAGTTATAGATTTTAATAATTTTTATAAATATTATTATAAAGTTCATTTATTAAAGATTTCGAAGTCCAATTTATCAAAATAATTACATTTAAAATAAAATTGGGTTGGCGGTAATAGGAGAAATCATATGGCGGTAAACGGAGACAAAGTTATAGGTATTATTTATTCTTTTTCATAGTTATTTTTAATAATTTTATGTTTTTTATCAAAAATTATTAGAATATTAAATAACAATATGCACTGGTTTTTTTAAAAATTAATTCATAAATCTACAAAAAAAAAAACACTTTATGTATGACGGTGGAAGGATCAATAAACGGTAATAGGATTATTTCTTCTAGGCATAATATATGTAATACAACCAAATAATATCAGTATTCAAAAGAAACAAAATCTATCAGTATTCAAAATAAACAATTAAAGTTGTAAAATATGGAAGTAGTGTTTATAAAGGCAGGAAAACTTTTTGAGCTACTTGAATGGAGCCACTTTAAAAGATAAGAGTCTAATATAAAAAATGCAAAGTTTAGTCCTGCAAGAGTTTAAAAACAACTGCAGAGTTACTTATTGTAAATTGGATTGAAAAGTTAGACAACTGAAAAATCAGTTTGCTTATAACGAAAAATCAGTTACTAGATGATGTAGTATAAAAGCTTGGAAAGAGTTTAAAGAACCAAACAATTTTCCCCTAAGGTATAAGAGCAAAGAAATGGTTTTTTTTATTTCTAAACCGTCAACCCGATACAACTAAATACAACTAAAAGGGTTATTTGATCGAGCTGGTGTTACCTTATATCTATGGGAGGTCCAATTATACGAATAAGCCGAACAAATTTGATGAAAATAAACAATTAACAAACATTAAAAGTAAAAATTCAAAAATAAAAAAATAGTAAAAAAAAAAATTAACTTTTAATTAAGCGCACTAAAATGTAAAAAAAAATAAAAGCAGATAGATCGAAATTTTTATAACACTCAATGATACTATAACTTTGTTTTCTTCTAGGAAAGTCATTAAATTTGTAAAATAACTATATTCCCCGATTTGAAAATTTTATTAACTTTTACATATTTTGGCCATAAGGATTAGTATTCAACAATAAAAATATTTCTTTCAAAAACTAATAAATAATATTCTAAAATCCTTTTCTTTTTTTATAATTTTACTTGACAGGTAATTTACTACTTGAATGCTCTAAGCATTTGTGTGGACTGGCGCCAATAAAGTCCAAAAATTTTCATATAGAGATAAATTTTTTGTTACATTATTATTCTTGAAAATAATAAATTCCCAATATACAACACAACAAAAAGCAATACATATCCTTAAATTTATATCTTTTTTTAACGCGTGAACCAAAAACAACAGTTTAAAAAAAACCAACTTCAATCTTTGGTTGCAAAAAACAAAAAGTTCAATGGCCATTCACAATTAACTATGTACTTCCCCCTTGGGGTGCATAAATGATAATTTCCATTTGAATTATTTCCATATTGTCAAAAAACAAAAAAAAATGTTCAAATTAAAAAGAAACAAATATAGTAAACTTTTAACTCGTCTTTAATAAAAGAAAATGAATTCTTTCCTATGAAAAATTCAAATAAGAAAAAGGAAACTGAATTTCATTAAAACAAAAATACTTTTTATAGGACAAATCTTCGACATTAATGTCAAAAAGAATCTTACATAAAATTTAATTTTGTTTTGCTCTTTTATGTATTTTTTTAAGTAGAATAAAAAATATCGTTAAAAAAATTATAATTTTTATAAGTATAAAAAAATTAGAGTTAAGTTTAAAGTATAATCAAAATAAAAAAGCTGGTTCATAATAAAATAAATTAGGGCGTTAGTTAAAGATTTAATCCAAAAATATAAAAGATTATAATGTGTTTCGTTTTTAAATTATTCGGAAATAACACACTTATTTTTATTCGACAGCAACAATTATGCACTCAAAATTTTTATTCGCCTTTTGCATATATATTAAAAATTTAAACGAAAATTTCCTTCAAATTAAAATAAACTCGCTTAAAAATACAACATCTAACTAAGTTAACTTAAATTCGAAGAAGTGAATTTCTTTACTTTCAATCCATTCAATTTGTAGGTAAAATACCACAAATTATTTCCAGAATATTTCATAAGAAACTTCTCATTATTAGATTTTTTTTACTACTACATTCGTATCATTATTATGTCATTGGTTACATTATTATAAGTCAGTTTAGAGGTCGGACAAGTGTCCATAAAATTCACCTACTTTTAAAAAGAAAAAAAGAATACAATTTACCAACCTCTTAGACTAGTAATTTTCACTCAATTTTCATCTAGGGTACAATCAGAAAAAATAAAATCGCTTAGCTATGGAGAAACAGATTAGATTGAATGTAGTTTATTCTTCTATATTATATGGCTTTGTCTATATTACATATATTTGCAATATTATTCGAATTTTATATTTTTTCGTTCTTACCAAAAGAACGAACATTTTTGTGGTTTAAACCAATTTTTATTTTATATAATATATTTTGGTGTTAAAGCTTGAAATTAAACAGTCTATATTGATTTTTTAATTGAAACAAAAAATTTTATCCATTATTGGCTTGTTTGAAACTTTTTATATTAAAGTAAAATTTCTAAGAAAAATGAAATAAAGATTAATGATAATTGAAAAATAATTCATTATTATTTTATAAAATATTTTCAAGTTTCACACATCAAATCATAATTATGGAACATTATTAGTCGGTTTTGTTGTTGTTTCAAACAATTGATAATAATTTATTAATCCTTTAGTAATTATAAAAACGACCGTTGTAAAAAATTGTATCATACTTATTGGGATTGGCAATCATAGTACATAATAATAAAATTAGTAACTTAAATATCTATTAAATGATGTAATATTTTCATAAAAATTAATAATATTATAGTGCCATGAAAATTATAAATTAATTTGTTCTGTATTAAATTTTAATATATGTTCTTTAATGATTTATTTATACTAGAATAAAAAATGAGACCTAATTTTATAAATGATTATTATTACAAATATAATCACTAATCGTAACCTTATCTATTTTTGCTAATTTATGTCGTTAATAAAAAAAAATCACTTTTTTTTGGGAAAACTTTTTTTTTTACAAAAATTGACTTTTTTTTTATCATTTAACCAATTTTAGTAAGTTCCAATTTGATAATATAATAAAAATAAATGTAAAACATTATTCATTTACGTCCAGCTATATATATAAATATACATATATTTCCTAGTAGTAGTTTTGCGAAAAACAATGTTATCAGAAATTTGAGGATAATATCACTATATTATTGTTTAATAAAGAACTGCCAAAATATACGAAAGTACATTGTAAATATTAATTGACCTAAAAAAACAGAAATTTCCCTAGAAATTATTATTCCCTAGAATAATAATTAGTAATTATTTGAAATCCTAAAATTATGAATGAATTATTTATGAAAAACAAAAAAATTGATTATATAATTTTATTTATTATTTATTAAATGGTTGTTGCATAAGGGTCCTACCTCCATCAAGTTTAATTGCTATGAAAAATTAATTGTGTATTAACTTTCTTAAGAAAAAAATATATGTATGTATATCAAAATTATTTTAATCCTAAGACGAAAAGCTATTTTTTTAATAGTTAAAAACGCAATAGAAAGTTTTGCAAGTTTAATAACGTAAATTAAAATAAAAAATTTCGCAAATGATTTTCAAATTTCATTTTCAATATACGATTGTTAGCTTCGAATTCAAAATTAAATCATTCCCATTTTTTCCAATCATTTCCATTATTGCCTTTAATTTTAGATAAACCAAAACAAAAAATATGAATGAAATCCATTTCCACACTTCGTAAACTTTTAATATTTTCTTGTAAATATGTGTTTCTGCCAAGCTTTCACTTTCATTCAATAAAGTCACTATAAAATAATAATATATTTACAACCAGCAACATTTCAATTGTTCCTAGATAAAATTCTGTAGTAAATATATTATGTTGCTGAATAAAAAAACGTGTACCCGGTATATTTGTTTTTTATTTTATTTTATGTATAAAGATTTTTTTTCTTTACCGGCAATGTATTTTTTTTATGTTTATACTTCTTGGAAACTTTCATTTTCACTTTCAGTCTATTTGAAAATCTTGAATTGTTCGGTTTAGTTCTACGGGAAAATTTTAAATCTTAATTTTAATTCAAATTAAATTTTTAAAAAAAGTTCATATTTCATATTTATGATTATGATGTATTGAAAATCCGTGAAGTGATATTAATACTTAAAATATTAAATTATATTATGACAATTTTTAAAGCTTTATTCCAACAAGAATGAATAATAAAATATTTAGTATAAATCAAAAAACATTTAAATTTAATAAATTTAACTAGATTTTCAATATACAATATATACTCGTAATTTTAAATATTTAAATTCTTATTGAAATATACAATGTACATTTTGTAAACGTATAAATTTGAATTTATAATATTTCTTGTTAATTTTTTTTTTTGAAAATCACGTTCGTTGGTATAACAGTTTCAAGCTATAACAATTATAAAATAAAATTTTTGACCATCAAAAATAAATAATTCAAAACACATCGGTATGTCCTTAAATCTAAGGGTACCAAAAAATATATATATTATATTTGATTTTAAAATATATATAGATGGCATTTTTCGCACAAAATTCTTATACTCTTGAGATTTAATTCTTCTTTTACTTTCCATTTATACAGAAGTATCTTATTACATCAGCAAATAGATAAAGTATATCAATAATGTTGAATATATTCTAGAGTATGCAAAAAATTACAAATCAGAGTGAATAATTAATTTTTAAAAATTATATTATAATAATTACCAAAAAAAAAAAAAACAAGAAAATTCCTTTATCCTTGAGATTAACATTTAAATTTGTAAGGATTTTATTCTAATCAAGGCTAAAAATAGTTGTAATGTTAATTTTACCTCCTTTCAAATTCCTTGAATTTCTTATGTTAGGTTTTTTGGATCCTAAAATTATTATTATTAAAGTGATCAAAGTTATATTGCCTAATGAAAGTTATAAAGTAAATTCGTTTTATTATTAAAACGGTTAAATAATTATAATTATTTCAGTCCATTAATAATTTAGACCAAAAAATTAAAGCAAATTAAATGACAAAAGTTCTATGCTTTTTGATTGTGATAAATGAAATAAAGGAAAACTTTTGTGAGATTTTCTGGAACATTAGAAAATTAATTAGAAATTAGCTTGAAATTTAAGTGTTATAGATTTTAATATCAAAAATTAGAAAAACCTGAAGAATTTACTCTTTTTGATATGCAAGATGCTATTTACTAAATGCCAATTTAAAATTTACAAACCGACATAGCACTAAATTTAAAATCATTTTTCCAGTTACTGTTACGTCAATATTTAATTAAAATTAATCTAAAAATTAAATCAATTCGATGAAATAAATTAAAAAAAAAATAGAGTTCTTGCTCTATTGATTTAATTTCTCAGATAAAGGTTAAAAACAAAAATCAAATGACAGATAAAAACATCCCAAATATTTTTTAAAGTGTGTAAAATAAAAAAACATTTAAAAATTGTGGAAAAAATAAAATTTTTATTGTGCCGTATAATAGTAGATGACTAAATCAAATAACTTAAAAGTTTAATAATAACTTTATAGTGAATTGCAAATAAAATTATTTATAATTAAAGAAAATACTTTAATATTAACACATATTTTTAATACATTCGACAAATAAAAAAAGTAAATTTATATTATTTTAAAAGCTCAATAGTAGCTGGTTAAAAGCCACCCTACTAAATCAGACCACCCTATGTGAATTTATAAGTAAATTACAAAATACACTCAGAAAAGTAAAATTTTCAAAAAATAAAACATAAAAAAAAGGAAATTTTTATTATAAATATATCCATCATTTTTAATATTGGATAATACTATTTTGAAATATATATTTCAATTTTGTATTTTTTTTTGTAAGAAATCATATTCGTTGGAGAATGTTAAACTACACACAAAAATAGGAATTTCCTAGGATAATAAAATTATAGTACACTAAATAAATTTATTTAGTTACACTAAATAAATTATACTAAGCATAAGAATATTTACAAGGTTATCATTATTAATTTTAACCCGATATTTAGTTTAGAAATCGGTTATTGCGGTTACACTAAAATTTAATTACTAGTGCAATAACGTCGAGGTCGACTTTACGGTGGCTTATACCGACTCCAGTAACAACTGGGGCATTCCTTGGGGTGGTGCTGGCTTCATTTCATGATTATAATGTAACCTCGACTACTTTAGCAACGGCTGTTTACATTGTCACCACCACTTTATTCAATGTGACTTCAAATAACAACCATAAGAACAATAACAGTATCAGTGTTATAAATGATTTTGTTGATGGTTTGATGGTGCAGGCAGGTAGTGGGTTCGGGAAAAACCAGAAGGATGAAAATGATCTTCAAAATTCTGTGGATATATCATTTGTTATTGGTAATGATAATGGAAATTATAGTTATACACGTAATCATGAAAAAGATACTAGTATTGATAATATACCACAAATACCATCGTATATACGGACAACATCGATGGTCATTTGTATTACAATCATGATACTTGGTGTTATAGGCAATATTATGGTTAGTATCAAATTATTATTTTACTGTAAATTTTCATTGTCACGATTACATGTTTTAAAATTGATCTAATAATAAAATTACTTCTTAAATTACTGTAATATATTTATCATAAATACTCAACCTAATTATTCATATTTAATTTTTTTAATCTCCATCGATGTATATTTTTTATTTCCGAATAATATTTAAAGGTGTAAAATTGTATCTTTTTTGCTTTACTATAATTTGCGAAAATAAAATTATGTAAATGTTATTATTATTATTATTATTACAGTAATCACCATATAACGCGGTACCCCTATAACGCGACTTCATATTACGCGATTTCATGTACCCCGTATAACAA